>CM029113.1:15171507-15661507 GCA_016859345.1 Istiophorus platypterus | reverse complement strand
CATCCCTTCATGGCAAATCCAGGTGTTGTTTTATTTTCATACATATCTCTGATAAAACAGGACTATGTGTGTGTCCGTGTGTGCGTGTGTGTGTGTGTGTGTATGTGTGTGCGCGCACATGTGTGTGGCTTAGCCAGGGATCAGACAGCAACTTTTAACAATAATGTGCTGCAGCTATTATTGAAAAACAACAATCACATCAGCACGCCAACAAAATAAGTCTGCAGGGGAGAGTGTGCTGTTTCCAACCATGCAAACCCTTCTTTCATGTTCTGTGATCGAAGCTTTTATAGATCTATTCACTCGAGCTGTGAGAGTTGTTGTTGCTTCAAAAAGGAGGATCATGAAAATGAGCATCTGATGTTTATTTTTCATATTTTTCACTGGAGGGAAAGAAGCTGTAGATGTGTAAAGTCACCATCGGTGTGGTGACAGCCATTTGATTTTCATAGGGCCCAGTTTGAAGGTCAGTTTAATGGTCCATTTGTGTTTTGTATTCGTCTTGCTTCAGTGGAAGCTTCAAAACAAAGAGGGTCAGACAACACAATAAATGAGGTTTTTTTTATGAGTAAAACATGTCATTAAAAATGCAATAAGTCTTCCAATAAGCATGGAATTTGTTGTATCGCACGACTTATTCTCCGTAGAATCTATCAGAGCATTTCCTCACTTCACTTCCCTTCGCTTCACGGCTTCGCTGTTATCAGTATGGAAGACAAACACGGTTGTGTCAGACGAGACTTGAAAATGCCAGTTCTGTATCTGAAAAGCATTTTCCCGTCACAACACTCAAGAGCAGCATATTACTGCAACAATTCTCTTTCACACTTCCAGCTATGATAACAGCTTCAAGTGTCACACATATGTCTGCATAAAAAGTGTAGAAGAAAGTATCACAGAAGCAAAGGGAAAGAAGTATGCTGAATATCACAAGTTTTTATGTGTCAGGTAATGCTTCTATGTTTTTTTTTTCTTGAATAAATGTGATAATTGCTCCTGCAAAATCTCAGGACAGTGCACCATCTTGCTTATGTTAAAGGTGCAAAAGCATTTGCTTTGCATTGCTTTTTATGCTGGTCTGATAACGTTACTGGTGCAGCAGTTTTTTTTGACAGTCTGGTAAGTAACCTGCTGGGAAGTGAACAGTTTCTCGAACAGTGTTCAGTAGGACCTAAAAATGGGCGAAAAATCCATGACGAGAATGAGAAACACCTTGTTAGAGAAAGATCCTGCACAAGCTTCCGTAAAATAAGTTTTCCTGTTGTTCCCTGCCCAACCAGATGAAGGGCACATACAGCCAAGTTGAGTGTAAATAGCTCTTCCAAACTCATTTGGATAATCTCTCCCTGAGTTACCTTAGCTCGTGTGAAATTCCCAATTAACTATACCCCCCCCCAAAAAAAAAATCACAAAACAACGCTGTGTGAAATTTTGTAATGAATTCCTTTGTCTCTGAATGCACAGATGAGGCATGAGAAAGGCACATCTACGGCGAGTGTATTAGTTAGGCGAGCCCATGTGATGGTGCCCGTTCACGGCTGACAGAGTGTTGGTATCCTCGGGCATGGCTGCCAAGCTGCCAGTCTGTGCCGTCACACCTTGCTGCTTTTAAAGATTGCCCTGCAGAGACAGGGAGGGGGTACGGCGGGCCTCACGTTTTTTAACAACACGCAGTCTGGCAACCCAGGAGGGTTTACGACTCCGGAATCAGTGCCAAGAACTGCCCACCAGAGAGATGGGGGTTGGGGGGGGGCAAGGCGATATGGGTGTAGAGCACTCATGCACATGCACACAAATACAAACACACACACACACACACACACACACACACACACAGAAAGTCAGGCTCCTATCACTCACATTCACAAAAGGTATGTGTGTATGAATATGTGCATTATGAATGCCTCCTGTATATTATTGTATATCTACCTTTGTGTGCGTATGTGTGTGTACGTGTGTGTGTGTGTGTAAGGAGAGGCAGCTGGGTCTAATATTGGGGTGTATATCCAACAAAACAGTATGTCAAATCAATTCATCAAGCTTTCCCTGTGACATGTTAAGGGGAAGAGGAAAGTGTGTGCACATACGGTGTAGCCCTAGCATCATGCACACACACGCTCCCACACACACTTTGCCTTTTCTCAGTAATCCACACAAATGGCAGTGGATGGCAGAATGTAAATGAGCTGGTTATTACACAGCAACGTTCATCAAGCTGAGCTGGAAAGACTTCAATGGCCCTGATGAATATGCATGCAAATTTGTTAATTAAGTTAATTATTCTGCTGAAAATTCATTTGTCTTCCCAAGGACATTTCTGCGATGATTTTAACATGTTTCCACCATTAGTCATGCACGGTGCTATTGAAAATCACTTCTGTTCACCTTTTGGAAAGTTGTGGCCAAAAAGGGGGATAGAACACCTACAAATGAGGAGGAGGAGGGTCGAGGCAGGTAGAGGACAACATATCAGGGGCGTGGAGTGTGGTTGGAGGTAGGCAGCAGCTGGTGCAGCCTGAGGATAAGGAAGGGTAAGCCAAAAAGCATGGTCTGTAGGATATTAGCTCAGTGGGTAGAGCATTCAAGAGTTAGTGCCAGGTCTGAAGATCCAGTTCTCATTGGGCCGATCCAAGCGAAAAATGTTTTCATTCATGCAAAGCACTTTGGACTAAAACGTCAGTTATGTTATGTTATGTTATGTTATGTTATGTTATGTTATGTTATGTTATGTTATGTTATGTTATGTTATCTTATCTTATATTATCTTATCTTATCTTATCTTATCTTGTGTTATCTTGGGAGGTATAAAATCAAAATAAGAATTAATGTCATGGGAATATAGCTACAGTATTTCACTTAGTTAACAGCCCTATCTGTAATATATGGACACATAAATGTAAGTACTAATCCTATTCATAAGGTTTTGAACTGTAAGGCACTCTAATATACCGTAATGCACCACTATGATATGTCCTGTTATCCCTTATCATAAGTTTGCATTATATGAAGTAGGCACAGAGGTAAGACTCTGAACATAAAATACATGGGGTGATACATTCATGGACACGAGTCTCATTTTATCAGTGTTTCAGCAGTGGTACAGGTGCTACTGTGGTTTATATTCCACAGTGGTTTGACTAATTTCCACATTTGCTTGTGTTTTTCCAAGTGGTTTTTATTAGCTCATGTTTGATGCTGGAAAAAGTCAAGTGAATGTAAATGTGTCCAGTGTTGAAACTGAATTATATTGCTTATCAGTAGTTGACAATTAACCTCCAGCCTTAATTTGTTGTTTCTGTACAGGTACAGCCTGTGATGCAGGCACATTTTACAAATTTCAGCATTCGTATGACAAATTTCCATCATAATAACATAGCCAACCCCCAAGTTTATTTTGTTTTGCTGTGCATTTCATCTTGCACAGGTAAGTAACTCTTTATTGTGACTACAAGATAAAGCAATTTACATGACTTAACACATAATTGTTTCTCAATAAGGTACATGTTTGCATCTAAAATCATAATTTCATCACCATTTTTTTGCCCATGAAATGATTTATATTTACACATCTCTGATTTTGCCCATATAAATTTCTGATATATATATATATACTGATATATATACTGATATATTTCCACTATTTATGTTATGTTATGTTATCTTAACTTATCTTAACTTTTCTTATCTTATCTTATTTCGCCTCCAGGTCCTTGTCCTTGTCCACATTCATTATCCAGTCTTCCTTAATGCCAAGTAGCCAAAAAAATACCATCAAATACTTGTAAATAAGCAACATTAAAAGTGAGAGTTGCAAAGTAAGAAAAAGTAAGAAAAAATTTGAGATACAAAAAACAAGCCAGATGGGAAAAATTGAGCAAGAAACATCAGGACGCACTGCTTGATACATCAAATGGCCAGTCTTACAAGAGGCAGCTAAGACTTTGCAGTAGGCCTAGGCTGAATATCCAGATGTTTGATTTGTTAATTAAGTCTCCGTGGTAGTTAATCACTGTGTTTTTCTATCTGACAACAGCAGGTAAGTAGAGGAGGGTGACCCTAAAATATAGAGATGTGATGTTGTGGGATATGCAGAGACAGGTTGCATTTGTTCTTTGTGCAACATTTGTGTTTCAAAACAACGATGCCTGCCAAAAAAGTTGTTCACTCAAAAAAGAAAAGATGAAAATAAAAAATGCACTAAAAGCGGTCAATGTCTATTGTATGGGAACTACTAATCTTTTTGTCAGTCCATTAGAGCGTACATTTCTGTCTTAATTCTTTCCGAGGAAAGTGCAGCAGATTATAATCAATAATATGGGCCAGTGATAATAAAACAAGAAGCATGTGCCAATACCCATGTCCCCTCTAGTGGAGAAATGCAGAAAGGCAGTGGCAAAATATAGGCCAAGATGCAGCCTGAGAGATGAGTTTCCGTGCAAAGTCTATCAGATGTTCATTTTTTTTTTTTAAGAATGGATCCCAAAACATATCCCCCTCTGTGTGTGTCTGAGCAAAGCAAAGATGTGTTTGTGCATTAATGTGTAGTGTGAGCGTGTGTTAAACAGTGGATCTAATTCTTTTTTTAAAAACATTTCATTCCCATGACAAATTCTATCAGGATGAGGTGCATTAGGGAAATGTCATACATGCCAGTGTATGTCATACAAGGATTAAGTCGTCTATATTTGTTCACTAAAACAGTTGTTTGTAATGATAAGGCTGACACACTTAATCGATTTGCACGCATTTCCCTGACAGTCCAGATTAACAAGAAATAAGACACACACATTTACACATTTGCAAGGCATCAATTAAATTCACATATGGTTGGGGTAATTATCGTTATAGATAACTGGAATTAAAGGAGAGATATCAATGTTAAAAAAAGGAGGGTGAGTTGCCCTGGAGAAAAGAAGAGCAGGGGAGTGAATGTCAGGGCCAGGGAGGGATAGTCACAGAGACTACATAAGAAAACAACAACAGCTGTTTAGCTTGTGGCTAAACGCAGGATTGAACAACAACATCATTTGCTAAGAAAATGATCTGGGAAAAGAGATTGTACCGACTTGAAGATAAGAAATGGGATGCCTTAGATTGTCTTTACTGTTGGGGCTTTACAGGATGGATTTTTTTCTAGTCTAGTCTATGGTCTTCTCTATGGTCTTTCATGTTATACACTTGCACAATAAACTTCCTGCAATTTGCTTCCCGTACATATTAAAAACAAAGAATCAAAAGCATATATTGAGCCTTTTTCCTGTCAGCTTATGCTCGACAATGAGAAGATAAGATGGTTTGATCGCCTCCCTTTTTGAGCAGATAGTCAGAGAACTGTATGTAGACAAATAAATTGCAGTATCATGACGAACCATATGCAGGATTCTGTAATGAACTGCGTCTCATATGTATAGTGCAGGTTTGAATCTTCTCTGTTAATAAGTCACCGGTATCTTGTTTTACCGAGTACATAATGACACACTACAACACTAAATAAAGGCCATTACTATCATTGACTTGTACGCTCAACTTTGTTATAGCTACAGCATCAATTATTTTGCAGCTACTACACACACATACGCACTGACAATATTCGGCAGCATCCCTTTTCCCGATGCCTGCCAGAGAATGTGTGAGCATGCCCGTGACTGCTCTGCCCTTGACTTGTATCCATTCATCCAAGCGTGCTGGATGGTTTAGTTAATTAAGCTTAATCTACCCCAGGAGACAGATATGAGTGCTGTTACAGTGGCCCACTGAGCTGTCCCTGTACACTCTTCTCTGGACCCCCCATGGAGCCATCAGGACCGCGCTACTCAGCCATGTTTAGATGTATTGACAGGACTCTGGAGAAACACATTGCATGTAATAGAGTTAAAAGATCTGGGAAGAGGATGGTTTTAATTACTGAATTAAAATATGTATTACTGAAATAATACAGTATACTGTTGGATTGTACATCATTTTAAAGAAAAGCAACCAAAAGTACTTGGATGTTGAGTTGCACTTAGTCTGTTTTGTTAGATTTAGTTGATCTTGCTGCTGAGAACTTTGTTTATTTTGTGTCAAGACAAGGTCAGTCTAACATATTGGCCAGGCCGATATGTAAAAAAGAAGGGGAGGAAATAGATTAGCAAGATTTAGAACTGCTTTATTTGCAGTTACAGTGGGTCCATGTGGGAGCATTGCCTGGCTAATTAGTGCTTGCACACATGAAGACAGAGACGAAACAGATGTGGACGGAAATATAACATCTGATTTGTAGGTAATAATATTTGACATGCAGCTTGTAAGTGGATAAATGTCCTGATATTAGACCCATACCCCTGTATGAAAGGTCTAACCTGTATGTTTTAATATAACGTATATTCACATGAGTCACATAAGAGTTTGAGCTATAGATGAAAAGTAAACAATTTGTGTGTAATTCATCATAATTTAAAACACAGTCAGGCTTTATCGTAACATAATCATAGCATAAAACATTATTAATAAGTATATATTGGTTATGTCTGTCAATCAAAACAAAAAACAAAAAAACCCAACACACAACCTCAATCATTTTGGGGTGCAAATACCCTTATACTTTGATTTGGTTTTGATTTTACATTACAGATATTCATATGGCAATATCCAAGATGCAGGAGGTAAAATACAATATTACAAGTTATATCATCAATATTAAAAAAAAAAACACTTTGGCCTTTAGTGCATAGAAACATCGTGTAAATATCAGCTATTATCACACTGACATCTATCATGAGATGTAACATAAACACTGAGCAAACTTTAAAAAAATTACTTAGTTTCATTATTATGATTTTTTTTAAAACCAGCCAATGAAGCAATCACCACAAAATGTTTTCTTTCATAATATGTCAGAGTAGTTCACTCCCCCTAGTGATTCATCAGTATGCTTGTTTGTGCCTTTTCTCCGTTACTGTTTTGCGGAAGTTTTTTGTTAAATTCTTTTCCTGAACAGCAATTGTTGCGACTAAACACAGCAAGTCTGTCAGGCTTCGGCTTTTTTTTCTTTATGAAAACAGATACACAAAAGAAAAAGTGTAAAGAATAGTGCAAGAACAGTGCGTTTCTCTGTTCTACAGTAGTGACATACCCGCTGCTATTTTCAAGCTCAGGATATAACATTTCATTGGATAACTACCTTAGTTTGTGGGGTCACAGTTTAAGTTGTAAAGCCTGTCCATGACTGGGACGTCCACTTTGTTTTATTTCCACACTGTGTGAAAGATACTCCTGGATATTAACAGTGGAGTCTGACATTGGGGAAATTTATACTTAGCAACTCCGGCCAACATTACCAAACACACTGTTAGCCCTCATTCTGAAAATACTGCTAAATTGAAGGCAAACTGTTTGAAAATGCCAACTAGTATATAAGCTGAGCAGCCAAACAGAGTCATGCTAGATAACTTATATTACATTATATTAGAACTTGCTGTACACTGCAGTACAAGAACAATACATCTTATTTACCTTCTCAATTATTTCTACACAGAAAATTGTGGAAAATGTAGATTTTCTGCCTGGAAAATTTTGTGCAACGAGTGTAGAACGCCAACAAGAATTTTAGTGTTAGTATACTGGTTTTTATTATATTCATGGTATGGCATTTACATAGAACATGAGAAACCTGGTTATTCCTGGTTATCCCCGTATACATGATGATAACAGTATCCAGGTTTCTGATCAACTGTTTGCATTCTTGATTCCTTACCTTGATCTGTAGCCTACCAACGAGAAATTTTTAGAAACCTAGGTGAGGTGTTTACAAGCCACAGTATCCAGGTTGTTATTGGAGTACTTCAGGTAGCATATTCCAGGTTTCTGAGGATAAGATGTTTACATAAGCCACACAAAACCAGGATACTTCAAAAATCGTATGCATATGTAAACAATAACCCCCAATAACTGAGAACTTTTTAAGTCTTAGTTTAAAACAAGCTGGTTGAAATGTTAGAAGTCAGCCGGTCACAGTATTTTTAACCAATCCATTGAGCTGAGGTAGAGGCCTTACTGCTATTGAATTGAGGTCCTTATCCCCCCCACTCTTCGGGGCGTCGTGTCACACGTCATAGCGGAGATGCTCTCTAAACCTTTGTGCTCCAAATATATGGACCAGGCTCGGATGGGAGATGAAGTAAGGCAACGTGACAATCAACACTACATAGTGTGGTAACCATACAACTGTGTTTTTCAGATCACCGAAACATTTGGACTGAATAAAGAGAGTGATAATATATGGATTAAAGGAAAAAACCAACAATCCCTAAAATGTCTCCTTCTCTTTTTAGCTCACACTGTTTGGTAGTTATCCAAGTGTGTGCATATTTGAATGTAATTATAATGACGGGCATTAGAAAATAAAGGACACTCTGCATCTGTTTGTCATCTGCCACAAAATTCATTGATACCTCAATGCAATGCAGTAGCTGTATGTCTCGGCCACAAGGAGGAATTTTTTTGGAGTCTTGTGCAGACAGACACAAAGTATTGACAGCAACCACAGGATCACCACGTAGCTGTTCAGACCCAGTAAAGGAGCTCTGTTAGATGCAAATTATTTACGCTGAAACTGCTTTAGAGAGGTGTTGATTCATGTGTATTGTCATTCCAGAAACTGTAGTTTGCACTACTGTTGATTTGCAATGTGTTATACTGACAGGTATGTCTAATATTTTGTCAACCTGCTTTTTTTTATCATTTAGGTTACGCAAAATAACAGCGTTGTATAATGCAATAAAGTTCAGCAGCCTTACAAACCACATCCTCCATTATGATAATACAGTTGAAAAAAACTCTCTCTAAAACTGTTTCAACAAACACTGAACATTAGAACCTGGTGTATTAGACCTTATCATTTTTAGCTGGCTTTGCTAAATAAATGTGTGAATATCCCTGCCACAAAACCAGGGCTATATAGCAGCCTGAAAATATGATATGAGACGTGTGTTCAAACCTATGATGACACAATGATGCCATATAGTATTCTCTTAAGATTAGCAAATAAATTTCATGTCAGGGTATTCCTTTTCTGCTTCGACAATAATGTCCCTATTTTTTCAATAAAGGTTAAACACACATACACACACACATACACACATGTTTTTCTATTTGAAATATTAAGTTTAATTCCACATTCTCATGTTTTACTCAGCATTGTCATACTTTCATTTAATATTTCCATCCACATTCTCAAGTTTCCATCCATGAGCTCATGATTTGATCCATTGTTCTGCTTCATTACAAATCATAACATTTCTCATTAAAGTTTTACATAAATACACTTCCAAGATGAATACATACATGAATAAATCTGCTGTAGTATAATTCAAAGAAATAAAATTCCAAAGAATCCATATGCTTGGCATGCACTCAGTGTCACTCCACTCCTTTTTCTGAGTAAATTTGCAATTTGCATTTTTGTAATTGATGTGACACTGTTAAACAGTTTCACTTTTGTTCTCTGACTTTCCCCAGTGAAGAACTTGCACAACAGAATTTACAATCTGCCCATGTAATGTCATAACATTTGGTTTCAAAAAAGGGATTTTATTTAGATATATTATAGTATATCTACACCAAGTGAGGGAATTTTTTTGTAGAAATGGTGCTTATCCCTCCAATAGAGTTCCAAAGACTTGGAGAATCTTTGCTATGCTGCACTGAAGCTGTTCTGGCAGGTTGTGGTGGCCCAACACTTTACTAAGACAGTTAATGTTGGTTCTTCCTTTAATTTGTCACCCATCTGTACATATATACACACTTTTAACGAAATATGAAAAATATAGGAAACCTTGAATATATACAAACTATGTCCAAAACCATTTGGAGACTGAGCCAAAGCTTCATTTTAAAACTGAACATCTATAATTATTGTAGTTCCAACATATCAGCAGAGGTCTTTCCCAGAGAAGATGAAATCTGATAAACAGTAGTGCTTGGGCTTCTCCCTTTCACCCTATTCTTCCTCCACACCTTGTCACAATGTAAAAGATGCAAAAGATGTTTCCGCCACTTTTGTGAGAGCATATACAGCAGAGGATTCATAGAGCAGTGAGAATAAGCAAGTAATTTACTAATAATTTCGATGACACAAAAGTCATTACACGAAGGTATTAAAAGCATAATATGATAAGGTCCCCAGCAGATGAAGAAGGCTGCAACAATACATAATACCACCACTACAGTTCTGTGCCTTTTTCTGTTTGAAGCCTGCAAAACTGTCTTAAGGATGGCAGAATAGCAGAAAACAATAATGACAAATGGGAGGAAGAAAAGCAGTGAAGATTGGAGATAATAACCCAAATCAATTTCATTGGAGGGAGGTTTACACAGGATAAGACCACACGGAAGGGTTTCAGCATTTACGATACTAGCATCACTTATCGATGCAGCAAGGCTGATGACCCAGGCAGCTGTACAGGCACCTATTGTAAACCTCTGCCTTCTTATCGGGTTGCCTTGCCAGTAGTTCAGTACCACTGTCATAAAACGATCCACAGTCATGGCAGTCAGTATAATGACACTGCTGTAAACCCCAACAAAGTATCCCGTGGTCATCAGTTTGCAGCAAATGTCCCCGAAGACCCACTGGTGCAACAACTGGACGGTCCAGAATGGAAGTGTGATGGTGAAGATCAAATCAGAGAAGGCCAGATTGAAGACAAATAGATTTGTGACGTTTTTCAGGTTCTCATAAACAAGGAGAACACATAAGAGGAGACCGTTGCCTGTAAAACTGAAGATGCTGATCAAAATGAAGAAGACACCGTGGATAGTCCTATACCCAGGTATGTCATCGCTTGTGTTCATGGTGCAGTTGTTCATGGTGCTGTTGTTCATGGTGCAGTTGTTCATGGTGCTGTTGTTCATTGTGGACTTGTTCACTGATGTAGATTTTCTAGGAAACATGAGCACAAAACTAAAATTGGCAAAGTGTAATCACGACAGAGCAAATTTGTAGAACCTTTCAGCAATTTATCATTTCACAAACACATTTACTTCTAGAAGATCTAAAACATAGTGAGTAATTAGAAACTAAATATAGAGAGTAGTTAGAGTTAGTCCTTGGCAACTTACCCTGAACATCGACTGGTACGTCTTATGCTGAATTGTCAAGGAAACATTGTGATAAGAGCAAACCCAAAGTTCCTCTTTTTGTTACGCATTAAGTCAGAGATGCTCCCCCCTCTTACAGTTGGAAATTGAATATAGATTACATTAAGAAAATATTCAGACCACTTCACTTTTTCACATCTTTCCTCCCTATACCCAATACACCATGATGACCATAATGACCAACAATCACTGCAGCACTCCACCATTCTGGGCTTTATGGCAGAGTTGCAAGATGGAAGCCTCTTCTCAGTGAAAGACACATTAAAGCTGCTTGGAGTTTGCAGAAAAGCATATAAAGTACTGTCAGACAGTGAGAAACAATATTCTCTGGTCTCATGAAATCAAGTGTCATGTCTCCAGGAAACCAGGGGCCGCCTCATCACAGTGGTGGCAATGGTGGTGGGCCCCTCATAATGTAGGGGTGTTTGTCAGCCACAGGGACAGGGAGACTGGTCAGGGTTGAGGCAAAACTGAATAGAGCAAAGTACAGAGATATATGTAATGAAAACCTGGCCCAGAGCATTAGGGATCTCAGACTTTCCTTCGAACAGGAAAATGACCCTAAACCCACAGCCAAGACACTTTGCTTAGAGACAACTCTGTGAATGTTCTTGAGTGACCTAGCCAAGGCTGTGACTTGAATCCAATCAAACATAACTGGGGAGACCTGAAAATGACTGCCCACTGAGAGTCCTCATCCAAACTGATAGAGATTGAGAGGATCTGCAGTGAAGAATTGCAGAAAATCCAGAAATCCAGGTGTGCATGTAAACGCTGTCTTGGTGTGAAAACTTTCTGAATTCACTGCATTCTTTTGTCATCCAAAACTGGCAGAATGGGCATGATTTTTATTACATTACTTGGAAACAGCTGTGAGGGTCATTCAGTATTTAAAACAGGGGCATTCCAAAATCTATACTGAGGGATTTTTATTTTATTGCAAAGCATGGATGATGATATTATCATGTGAAAATAAACACTCCAACAAATAAATTCTAAATAATCATGCATGACTGCTGAATACAAAGGTAATGTTTTAAAATGATGTTTTATATGAACATACAAAATAAAGTGCAGTTAATCAAAATCAATCACATCAAGTATATACAGTTATATTATCTCTAATACAATGTATAATCAATATTAACACAGAGATACAGGGTTTATTATTCTTCATCAACAGTACATTTTGATTTGAAAGTAGAAAGCCATAGGTAACTACAAAAGGAAATTAAAGATGAAACACTAAATTATATATCACAGCTGTAAAATAAAACCTTTACTTCTAATAGTTCTTATACACAGAGAGGCCACTTTAAAGGATACACCTTCCTAATACTGGCTGGGACTCCTCTTAACCCCCAGAACAGCCTTAATTTTTCATAGAATGTATGAAAAAAAAAAAAAGAATTCATCTGCCCATACCCAACATTTGTTTAGAAAAAAAATGAAAACAAAACAGCTTGAATTTTTGTTGGCTGCATTCAGCAATGTGTCAGCTGCACTTTCATGATGCCGATCTCCTGTGCATCACAAACGTTTTCTACTGGATTCAGATCTGGTCAACTGGGAGGCCACGAAGAACACTGAACTCTTTGTCATGTTGATGAAACCAGTTTCGAAGGATGTGTGCTCTGAGACATGGTTTATTTTTCTGGTGGAAGTAGACATTTGATGATGTTTAGACTGTGGCTATAAATAGATGGTCAGCAACAATACTCATCTTTAGCCTAAGGCATTAAAACCTTGTTCTACTGGTATTAAGGGCTCTTATTTAAGAAAATATTCCCTACACCACCACGACAACCAGCCTGGGCTGCTAACACAAGGAAGGCTGGGTCCATGGATCCAAGCTGTTGTGGCAAAATTCTGACCTTACTGTCTGTGTGCCTCAGCAGAAATCAGAAATCAGAAATTGTGTGTTCAGAGATGCTTTTCTGCTTATTTGAGTTTACTGCCTTCCTGTCAGTTTGTACCAGTCTGGCCATTCTCCTCTGACCTCTATCATCAACAATGTTTTTCAACTAAAGAACACTCTGTAAAGTACATACCTCCACCAACACGAAAAATGTACTTTTACAATATTATGAACAGGTGATTAAAAAATTCCTGGTTCCACCCCTTTAACTAAATCTGCGCCAAAGGTTATTCTCTGGTCAATGCCCCATCCCTCTGCTAAGTTCGATGCAAATAGGTTCAGTGCTTTTGTGTGATCCTGCTGAAAAGCCAACAAACAGACATGGGGGAAAATATTATCCTGAATGGAGGTAAAAATTATATTGGAAATATTTTTCTAAAAGTTACCATCCTTGTCCAGACATATGGAGTCAATCAAACAAGATCCTGTTACAAGCGTGGATTCTTAGTTATTGGGGTTATTACAAATGCCAATGTCATTTTGAACAACATCTACACTGGGATCTGCATCAACTACATCGACAACTCTTCTCCACCTGTTAGAGATGTGATCGTAAGTCGGCTCTGTCTGCTGTGGATGCTGTTTCTGTTGTTGCCCCAGCTCATCAGCATTCTCTTCAAGTGGTTTTTGAATTTAACCCCCACAAACACATACAACACAGGGTTGAGGCAGCAGTGTGAAAAGGCAAAAACTCGACTAATGTATAAAGCATATTCCAGTGTTTTTTTTGTTTCACAAATTGCAGCAAAGGCCCCTGAGTCCACAGGTTCTTGGTCCCAATAAGACAATGACTTTAGAAATATTACAATGTTGTAAGGTGCCCAGCCCACGAAGAAAATAACCATGAGAGTAAAAATTAGTTTTAATGTTTTGTTCCTTCGTCTTTGCACAGTGGGATGCAGCAACCTCCATATGATCTGAGAATAGCAAAAAACAAATACAACTGAACTCACTACAAAGAGAATATTTTGCTGGTAGATTCCCCATAAGCTCCAGTATGAATTGGCATATCCACAGTAATTCATGTCCAGGACTTTGGTGAAGATGAAGGTAGGACTGGCAATGAAGATACTTGCTGCCCAAATGATCACAGACACTTGGACACTGTAGAAGCCTTTGGATGACACAATCTCAGACTGAGGGTTCATTACAGCTACAAAACGATGAGCGGTCATCAGGATGAGGAGGATACCACTGCTGTAGAACCCAACATAGAAGACAAAGTTGACTACTTTGCATGCAGGCTCCCCTAAAGTCCATCCATTTGTGTGGTAGTAGGCCCAGAATGGCAGACCTGCGGTGAATAAAAGATCCGACACAGCCAGGTTAAGGATGAAAGCATTGGTCAGGGATCTGAGATTCTCATACTTGGCCAGAATCACCATGATCAGGATGTTGCCGAACAGACTGAGGATCACCACAATGGAGAAGAAAGCTGGAGTGAAGATCACTCCAAAATGCTTCACGCTTGTTTCGTCACACATTTCATCTTCATAGTAATCGGAATATTCGATTGTTGTCTCAGAGGTTAAGTCCTCGGGGATGGTTGTAGCAATTGTGATCATAAAGTCTTCAATTGTAGCCATTCTTTTCAGTAAGAAGGGAAAATCTAAATTTAAAAAAAGAAAAAAAAATCTTTGTTAGAGGGGTAAATCAAACATATCATATTACACAGGCTTAATTATTGTGCAGTGGAGAAGATTGATCGATGAGTGAAAATGGTTTTCATGGTTTTCATGGTTGTCAAAACTTCATTAGATAATACATGAGTATTATAGTATATCATTCTCATGATACATAACTAGATTTTGTCTGGGACATCTTATGTATCTTTACGGTTCAGTTTACCAAAATTACAAAAGCCTAATTTGTCATTTGTATTGGTATTTATCCATGTAGATAAAATGAAATATACATATGTACGTGACCTAACACTTTATTAGGGACACCTGAACACCTGCTTATTCATGCAATTACCCAAAAAGCCAATCATGTTGCAGCACTGCAGTGCAAAAAGCCAGGTAGATACATGCCATTAGCTTCTGGTAACGTTAACATCAAACATCAAAATGGGTGAAAAGGTGGGATCTCAGTGATTTTGACTGTGACACGAATGTTGGTGCTTCTGGTATTTTTGAAACTGCTGATCTCCCAGGAAATTCACACACAACAGTCTCCAGAGTTTTTACTCAGAATGGTGTGAAAACCAAAATATGACAGAGAGGCTCAGCTTTTTAATCATATAAGCTCAGCTTATCTTTAGAAAAAGCATCACGGGGTAAGAAGCACATCGAACCTTAAGGTGCATGGGCTACAACAGAAGAGAACTACATCGGGCTCCGCTCCTAACAGCCAAGAACAGAAGTCTGAGGCTGTAGTGGGAACAGGCTCAAAGCTAGGACTTGAAAAATGTAGTCTGGTCTGATGAATCTAGATATCTGCTGAGGCAGCAGATGGTCGGGTCAGAATATGGCGTCAACAGCATGAATTCATGGACCCAAGCTGCCTTGTGTCGACAGTCCAGGCTGCTGGTGGTGGTGTATTGGGGTGGGGAATGTTTTCTCAACTAAATTTGGGCCCTTTACCAATCAATTTTTTGAATGCCATAGCCAATTATATATATATATGTATATATATATATATATATATATATATATATATAGTAATTTTGCACCTTACAACATGACCTGTTTGAGTATAATATTTTTTGTCTCAATATAATAACCCTAATACAGCATTATTTATATTTACATCATAATTCAGAAACAGTACCTGCCAAAAATAGTGCCTGCCTGGGATTTTGGGGGATATAATAATTTAATAAAAATTTAGAGCCCAGTGAAATAACAACTGAAAAAGTTTTTTTTCAGACCCTTAAAACATTTCAGTAGCAATAATCCCTTTCCATTAACAGTCTTACTTTTACTGTGTGCAATCCACAAACGTCACTATGAAGAATCCAGGGACTGTAAATAATCTGCTGTCTTTGAAATCAAAAATATCTGAATGGCCAGAAACCAGAGGTAAGTGATAAGATATGTGTGTTAGTGTACCTACTTTAAAAATGAGGAGACGGAATTGTCTGTCTTACATTCCCATTAGACTGGCTGGGTAAAATGAACATGCCCCCACCTGTTTCGTCACTGTATTCACATTAACAGTTTTTAGTCAAAAAACACCCACAAAATATCATCAGGTTGCTCATACGAAATATAAAACAATGCACCATTGCATTAAGATCAGTATTTTCAAGTTCAAGACATCCCCACCAAAAAAAATACCTGAGAAATATGAAAACATACTTTACCTCCACAAAGGCTGTGCACACACTAGAGTCCTTACATGAAATATCAGTGAAAACCTGGTGTAGTAGGAATAGTTTCTTAAGTTTTAACCACAAAGGTGAACAGAAATCAGAAATAATTTTCAGTTCATGTTCCCCATTTCTACTTGTTTTCTGGAGGCAATTACACTTTGGAAGTGATGGGAATTATAGAATTATGAAAACAAACCTAATCAATTTTCTGTGACTGTCAGTAAATTTTTACATCTGTTGCAGTAAAGGAAAACTGTTGTTTGTGTCACTACAAATAAGAGAGTAAACATCTTACAACTTAAGGATAAACTCTGCTTATGCTGCAGTATCTCACAGTGTTTTATGAGTTTATTTCTATTACCTGAATAATAAACAACAATGACCATGATCCAGTATTTTACATTAATAATTAATTAACAATTTGGTCTATAAACTGTCACCAAATACAAAAAATGTCCATCACAGTTTCCAAGAGCTTCAGATAACATCCTCTGATTGATTTTTTTTTTTTAGTATATCACTTTTTCGGGTTTGTTTGTTTGTCTCATTTTGATTAATCCATCCATCGGTTTAGTTTATCCTTGATTTGAAGGTTCCACTTCCAGAGAGATGTTTCTATTACCTGGCATAGCCTCACTCATTGAAATGGGCTGAACAAAACAATAGTAAAACACCTGTCTGCATGACGCAGCCCGCAATACAATAACAACAGCAGAAAGTACAAAGTGTCGGGCATGGTACATCACTTTTGAATACGTTTTTGTGTTATATTTCATAAAATATTAGGTTTATGTAGCAGGACACACGTCTCAGCCTTCTGTTTATTTACCGTTTGTCTCTCAACCAAACTAGGACGGTGCCCCGCAGAGGCCGGCGGCTATTTATCCGTCAGACCCGTCAATCACTCGCAGCACCCGCCCCCCCCCCCCCAGAGGTAGCAAGTTTCTGCTGTATCACTCACAAACTGGACGCTCTGGACAATTTTAAACATCAAGTACGTTTTATTATTCAGATTTCGATTTTAATATCGAGTCGTTTCGCTTTATCCGCGACCGAGATCCGACGGCTCGTAGCAGAAATTCACAGGGGACGAGACCAGGAAACGAAGCGCCGAGAGAGCAGGTGCATGTCAACCCGGCGCTCGCAGAAGGTTTGATAAACCCGTGTTTACGTCGCGGTTTTGCGGCGTGTTGCGCCGGGTTTTTGAGGAGAAACACGAGTCAAATCGTCCGGTTTCTTTGTAAATCGCGACCCTGAGAAAACGACAGAAAAGCGTCGTGTCACCGGGGAGTTGACCGGGGACGCCGCGAACCCGCCGCTAACCGATAACGCTTCCACCTGTCGTCGCGGTTGTAAACGCTGTGCATCCCCCACGGGCGGTTTTCGCTAACTCGGCTGCCTGATGTGGTTTTCCTCAGTGTGTCATCATTAAATAAAAACTTCATTTACTCTCCTCTAACGATGCTTAAGTTGTCTCGTCAGCTGTAAGTTACCGGGACTCGGAGTTATCTTTATGAAAAAGGCACAGATTTTCACAACAGTGGGGGGGAAACTAATTTAGGGCAGCACTATTTTCATGTCTACCTCCCAATGGGAGCAACACTGGGATATTATTACAGTCGCATGTGGTAATGCCCATTATTTTTTGTTGTTGTTGTTGTTTTGATATATTCTAGATAATTCATCTATATGAGGACCCGTGTTCATATCATGAGAACATTTTGGAAAAATGCAAACTAATTTAAATTTCTCTGTTTTAATCATGCATGCAGAGTTTCCTGACGTTTTCCCCACAATGGCCTCCTGCTCATCGGTTGGAGATAATCAACTGCAGAGGATAATCAGAGATCTACATGGTAATTAAGCTGTCCACACATGCAAACAACATAATGTGTGTGTCCCACAGCAGACAGCGTTGATCTGTGCGCGCCCTGCTGCGTGTATTATCTGTACGTTTTAAAGTAGGCATAAAGGAGTACAAAAATTTAAAAAAACATTTTTCTTTTTAAAGAAAGAAAAATGGACTGAACTGGACATAATAAGGCAAAAATCATAGTAGAAAACTGCTTTGCGTTGTTCCCGGAATTATTGGAACATTTCGATTAGTCACCGATCTTTGACAGGAAATGTTTTGTGACTGGAGCTATGACTGATGGAAGTGCTGTAAAAAAAAAAAAAAAAACTATTTTGGGAGCAAAAGATTCTAGTTTTGCCTTCAATGTATAGATAAGAACATAAGTTGCTATTTGTGGGTTTGTACGTTTTAATAACATTGCGCTGTTTTGTTTAGATGCCGTGTTGGAGCTGGGTAAAGAACACAGGGAGTGTGCTGAACCCATAACTGATGACAGCGCCAACCTGCACAAGTTCTTCTATAAACTAGAATACCTGCTACAGGTAGGATACCTGAATCTACAAGGGCAACAACTATGAAATACCAGACATACAATCATAGTAAAAATTGACTATCCTATGTTTCCAGAACTAAAGCTAATGTCTTCCCTAAGGGAGCCTCAGGGTTGTTAGGAAATATATAAATTACAATCTGGACCAGATTCACAACTAATCACATTGATGTTAGGCAGGTTGTACATTTCACATTGGTGAGGACATTGCTATAATAATGTGGCCTGTTTTTCTTAGTTTGACCAGAAAGAGAAGACAACCTTTCTTGGCCAAAGGAAAGACTACTGGGATTACTTCTGTGACTGCCTGATTAAGATCAAGGGAGCTAACGATGGCATCCGTTTTGTTAAGTCCATCCCTGAGGTAATCCTCATGTGCAACACACAGTCACACTCTTCTTGTACTCTAGCCATGGCATGCAACATATGCTGATACACACAAATACACAGTGACTGTGCAACCATGTAAGTAATCCTCTGGTCAGTCCGGTACAGTAGGACTCAGTACTGCTAATTCACTTGCTGCTTCACACCTGTGCCACCTGCACCGTTTCTTCCTCACCTTCTATCCTGGGGATTCACAGTGGTGAGCTTCGTACTGTAGTTGTATTAGTCCTAGTTTGTACTTGTGTAGTGTCATAACATGCTGTATTGAGGAGCTGCAACTGTATGTTATTTTTACGTTTGTTTCATCTGCCACTTATTTTCTCAGTTAACTGATTGATATTCCCTTTATATTTACTGTTATTCAATATATGTAAAAAAAAAAGAGAGAGAGAGAGAGAATATTTTCACATTTGAGAAGTTGGAACCAGTACATTTTTTGCATTTTTGCTTGAAAAATTATCTCAAAGCTTCGCTGATCAACTAGTTTTGTCCAACCAACAGTCCAGAGCTCAAAGTTATTTAATTTTCTATTTGACAAAAAAAACAACTGTTCCTTACATTTAAGAAGCTGCAACCAGCATATGTTCTTAAAAATTGTGACTGAAAGAATAAATTGATTGTCAGAATAGTTGCCAATTATTTTTCTTTTGCTCAGCTTTTCAGATACTTCACTAATTGTTTTATCTATGTTCTCTGCTCTAGGGTTTTTAGCATGACAAACTGATCATGAGTAAGTTCTGCTTTAAAAGCACAATAAGACCACATCTTTTATCGTTATGGAAGCTTCGTCACTGGCAAAACATTTCAATGGTCTGTAATTTCTTTTGGGTTATACCAGCATCAGTATGATTTTCCTCAAATGTAACATAGTTCGGTCGATAACAGCTGACTGCCAATCACTTGTTTCTAAAACTCTTACTTAAATTATTACTTTTACTCTTCTTTTTCTCTTCTTATTTCTTGTCACAGACATGAGGGAGCCACCATCTGGTGTCCTTATGGTAGATCTGTGAGTCTGTTGTCTTACCTAAATCCCTCCATCTGCTGCTGTATTCAAGAGTCTGGGCTAGATAGCGCCCATGCAGGGATGACCTTTTAAACATGGAGATCCTAAAATTTTCTGTGCCGAGTCACATTTTGACAAAACACAGTTTCACATTAGGGTTAATTTAAAACTAGAACTGAAAATTGTTGATTAGTAGATTGACAGCAACAAAATAAGCAGCTAGTTTCATTTAATTTAAGTTATTTTTCAAGCAAAATACCTAATCATTCATTGGTTTCAGCTTCTCCAAAGTTAGGACATTCTGAATTTGCATTTTACATCAAGCTGAATTTGTTTTGGTTTGGAATTGTTTGTCAGAAAAATGAAAGACATTTGAAGGGGCCATCTTGCTCCCTGATAGACATTTTTTGCCCAGTGTCAGACAGACTAAGTGGTTAATTTACTAAGAAAGAAAATAACTGACCGATTATTGAATAATGAAAATAATTTTTAGTTGTAGCCGGATCTAAAGACTGATAAATTAATCTCCTGGCACTGCAACTATAGTTATATGCACATAAAAAATATTCTTGAAATAGGAACCATTTTAAATAGTTTGAGCTGTATGACACTAGACTATAAAAGACCATAAATACTCTGGTTAGTTCAAATGGCAGTGAGGTAATGTCTGTGTGAATGTTTATATTTTTGTACACCCTCAGTTGAAGACCTCGCTGGGGAAAGGAAGGGCTTTCATCCGCTACTCACTCGTTCACCAGCGTCTTGCAGACACACTGCAGCAGTGTCTCATAAACCAGAAGGTCACAAGGTCAGAAGAGAGAGACGTACGCACACACATTTATATATTTCTGCATATTTGCTCTCCTGATGTTTGCTACACATGTCGTGTTTTCACAACACTTGCGTAAGTTTGATAGCATCCTCTCTTAGGAAGTGTGACTGTTTCTTCCTTATTTATGTCTAATTTCTGTTTTCACAGTGGAAAAAAATAGCCAAACCATAGACACCCACAGATGCCTCTCACTTCCTCTGTCTTTAATCAATCCAAATGTTAATTTTGTTTTTGCTTTATTTAAAATTGATTAAATCAGGATGGAATACTGTTATTTACATATCTATTTCCAAGAGATTTTTGGGTAAAACCGTGTGTGTGTGTATGTGCGTGTGTGCACATGCGCGTGTACACGTGTGCATGTGTGTGCTTGCTTTATAGGCTTTCCAATCATACACATTCTACAGAGAGCATCTAATAACATTTCTACAAGTGCAATTTTGTGCTAAGATAAATAGTTTGACATTTTTGTAAATGCACTCTTTTACTGTCTTGCCCAAAGTTAACGAGAAGCTCAATACAACTGTCACGTCTGTACCATAAATATGAAGATACAGCCATCAAGTCTGTTAGCTTAGCTCAGACTGGAAAAGAGGGGAGGGGGGTAGGCTAGCCTGGCTCTGTCCAGAGGAAACAAAATTTGACTACTAGCAACCATGTGGCTTGTTAATCAGTGTGAATATTGGTGCCTGATTCTAATTAAATATTAGTAATTTTGACAAAAATATATTATTCAAGATAGTCATGGTGGTTCAATTATCGAGTCGTTCATCTTTCACTTTATCATTCAGTTTTTATTCAATGAAAAAAAATGGTTTACTTTTCATCATAGTTCTTGTTTTCAGTGTTTAATTTTCATTTAGTTCTAGTCTCGTTTTTAGCGTGAAAAATTAATTCTTAAAAGAACTGTGTAAAGCTGACAAGTTGCAGTTTGTTGCAGGGGTTAATGTGCTGGGTGTAGCGATTTGCTTAATGTCGCAGTGATTAAAGACTCCTAGAAGTCACTGCCCTGGGCCAAGAAGTGATTCAGGAAATTATAACCCTTGTAAAACTGCAACCTGTTGCTTTTATGTTTTGGTTTAATTTGTGTCCTTTAGAGGTCAGTGATTGGTTTGATTGTGAGACTTTGCTGCCTTTGGACAAAGCCAGGCTTTCCTTGTTGCCAGTCCCATTTTTTTTAAGCTCATCTACCTCTTGAGAGAAAGCAGCTAATGTGTTTCCAGAAATGTTGAACTATCCCTTTTATTATTTTTGCGTCTTCGTCATCTTCTCACTTCATAGATGGTTGAGTGTGTGAAAGACCTTGTGTTATAGTACACCATTGTACACTGTTAGTACAGTTCATGCTTTTATTTTTTTCATACTTGTGCCTGTTCTTGTACTTCATTTTTCTGTAGCCACACTTCTCCCTCTGCAGGATCTTTAAAGTTTATTTTACCTTATCTTAACATTAATGGCACTATAGGAGCTTCAGACACATTGCTTAACAAACACTCTATACATTGTTTTGCATTTAATAACATACGTGTGTCTGTACTTCAGATAATGTTGTATTTTCTGTCTTGCTTTTTGTGTTCTTCTCATGCAGTGACTGGTATTATGCCAGGAGTCCATTCCTGAAGTCTCACCTCACTGCTGACATAATCAACCATCTTTACGAGCTCAACCAGATCCAATTTGACGTGGCAGCTAGAGGT
Source organism: Istiophorus platypterus (assembly GCA_016859345.1). Lineage (NCBI taxonomy): Eukaryota > Metazoa > Chordata > Actinopteri > Istiophoriformes > Istiophoridae > Istiophorus > Istiophorus platypterus. Next base: position 15,638,807 of record CM029113.1, on the reverse strand, counting down.
TACGACCTAGACGCAGATTGGCCAGCCTTTGCAAGGTAACAAATACCTGCAGTTATCTGTTTGCGCTTAAAATCAGCAAATTTTTGCCTTTGGCTGAGAGGAATCACAAACTAGATTTTGTGGATTTTGCATTTATTGTTGTTTTTTTGTTGTGACAAAGACACCTGATAAACAAATGAAAGGTTATAGATCCCCCCTGGGCTCGGAAATAATTCGAAAATTGATCTGAGAAAGACCCAAGATAATTTGAAATAACTCGCCAGTTTAGTGCATCAGAAATAAAATAATGGTGAAGTATTGAATATTTCAGAATGTGAAGAAACACTTACTTATCTGATCTATCAACACATTGACAGCTTTTTCTTTTTTCTTGCTTGATATGAGGATGTGAGTGCCAACATTGGGGATGCTGACAGTGTGTGGGCGTTCATGGCTGTTTCTTATGTCAACGCCTTTGCCAAAACTTTTCACTTCCTTGTCATCAATTTTTAGCAACTGTATAGGCGATGGGCCCATTGTTGTTTTATTGAACCACATTATCATGATTATCATTTGAATCCTGCTGTATAATGCACTTAGCGACACCTACAAGAAAACAAACTGTCACCTGGAAAATCACCCGAAAATAGTTGAATTGACATCTGAAAAACACCATTAACAAAAATGAATTTGACATCATTCACACATGCAGAATTACTTTTGATGGCTACTTTATGGGCTTACATTGGCCAATATGATGTTCTGCACATTTTTTTGTATTTTTAGCAAGTACTTAAGTAGAATAAATATTTGCCCTTTTCATGTCCCGCAAGCAGACCGAAATTGATGCGATAAAGAAACAAACATGCATTTTTTGGTTTTTAGCATCCGTCATGACTGGCTAAACAGATTCAGTACTGAACCAACTGATAACATTTTTAACATAGTGTATGACAACACGTTGGTCTGGTTGTCATGTGCAAAGCTTCTACTAAAACTTATTCTAAAAACAAGTTACTGACCTAATTTTGCATGAAGTCTGAATAAAAAATATTAAGTTTCAAGGTTTTAATTGCAGTAGTTTTATCAACAGGCATAACTTATTTAACTCCTTTTAACTATTACTTTAAAATAGATGAAAAGTGATCGCATTGCAGCAATTTCCTTGAGAAACCACATTCATGTGGCAATATTGGTCACATGTTATTTTTGGGCCTTTATTTTCCCAGTATTTCCTAGAAAATACCGAAAAGTAGTTGGGCAATTTAATTTAGTAAATTTAGTAAAAAACAGTTTGTATACTTTTTATTAATTTATTTTAATTGTTAGCCTAACCTTTGCCTGACAGAGTAATATTCATTTCACAGGAAATCAGCTGAACATCCAAAAATGTAAAATTTGATTTACTGTGCAGTTGTAAATTACAGGTGAGCATATTTTTCTAAAAAAAATGAGGTTCAGATTCAGTAGCCACTTTATTAGGTACACCTATACAGTCCGGTATCCACTTTACAAGGCTCATAATGTTCATTTGACATTGTCAGAAATGTGTATATTATTTATTTGTTTATTATTGAGGTTATTTTTAAATGGCAGAGCAGTTGTATTGGATTGTATGTTGATTAAATGATAATCAAATTTTAAAATTTCCCCTAATAACGTGGGTGTACTGTTGGTTTCTAACAAAGAGATTAATAGTTATGTTTTTGAAATTGATTTTCTTCAGTTTTTCAGTCCTTAAGTCATTAGGATTTTAGCAGTTCTTTTAGGGAAGTTTCTCCAAAAGCAAAACAGCCACTTATAAATGTCATACTACATGTTCTTGGTTCTTGTGCTGTCCCAGTCTCTGTCTCTGTTTCTTTACAATTACATAGTCCTTTCATAGAAATTTCCATGGAAATTAGGGAACCTGTAAAATGAAGTGTTACCATAGAGCCATGTAAACACTCGATTCTGTCAAATTAAGTTCCTCTTTTCTGCAAAAATTGTTGTTGGTTTTGGGTCTTTTGTTTCAGTCAGTTGTCAGTTTGTTATGTTTGTCTTACTCGTATTACTTATCAGGTGTTATATAATCTTAATATCTTGTTGTGTTAAAGGCGAACATTAGGCACACCAGCTTTCCTGTGGAAGGCTCCTAGTCGCTGCTCCAGCATCAACAGTCTGGTTAGCACCTATTCACAGTCACAGGTAAATGCACATACCAATATGTAATTGTATGTAAGTTTGCAACCCTGAGCAAATTACATGTTTTGTTGGTTTCTGAAAGGCAAATAAGTAAATATAACTCTTGCAGCAAACACACATAAAATGCACTGTTTCTTTCTATTTCATGAGCTTAAAAGATAATAACAAAATAAATAAACTTATTTTGGCATGTGCAAAAGCTCGGGCATCATACATTCATACATTGACTAACTCATTAGGCCTCATTTGACTTGTAGGAATTGTCAGCTTATTACATTTCTACAGCTGATAAATTCTCGGACTCTTCAGGCCTTGTGGTAAATCTCAACAACCATAGGCTCCTCTTAAGTAACTTAATGAGGATCTGAAAATGCTTCTCTGGGGTTGCGTGGCAGCCAGTGGTACAGATATAGAGAAGAATGGATTTCATGAAATATCAAGTTCTGGAAGTAAAGGTTCTGTGGTCAGTCAAGAAATTAAAACTGACGAGACTGGACAATGATCCAAAGCAGACCACAAAATCCATACTAAGCTACTTTCAAGAAAGACAAGCTGAAGCTTTTTGGAACGGCTCTCACAGTCCCCTGACTGGAACATTACTAAAAATCTGAGTAGGTCCTAGACATGCTGTGTGTGAGACAGCCTAGAAATATCTTGGAACTTGAAGTGCAACCTGCAGGAAGAGTGTGGGAAAACTCCCAAATCCATCCATCTGTTAGCTAAACAGCTTGTACCTGAGGAGCGTGTGAGCTTGGGAAGGTCCCGCTGACATTGGGTGAGAGGCGGGGTACACCTGGAGAAAACTCCTAAATTCAGAATAGAAAGACTCCTAACTGGCCACAAAAAATTTTTTCAAGCTATGTTATCTACCAAAAGGGGAGTCACTAGGTGCGGACCTACTCTGATTGATACAAATTCTGCACAAGCCGAGATTACTATAGAGTTTATGAAAAAAAAATATTAATAAAATAAAAAATAAAGAAATGTGACTGTTTGAAGCATCTGACCAGAACTCTCTCCTTCCATCCACTGACCAGGCGCAGGAGTTTCTTCCAATCCCAGATTTGAGTCACAGTCTCCTTGGTGAACTCGGAGAACTGGGGGAGCCCTCGCCCTGCAGCATCGCGGAGAATCTCCGCATTGAGCTTGACCACTCTGAGCTCAGACAGCAGGAGCTTCTGGTACAGGTTCAGGAGTTAGGCAAAGAAGCTGCCGAGCTGAAAGGTGTTGTTGAGGACCTTCAAGGAGAGCTAGCAGCTCAGAAGACCTCTGGTCAGTCAGTATCACCAGAGTCCCAAAGTAACCAAGGAGCAGGTAATCAGGAGAGAGTGAATCACCTTCACACCTGTAGAGAGGCAATAAACAGTGAACTTCAAGACAGGCTCACAGCTGCTGAGAACAAAAATATGGAGCTTCTCTCTAAGTTGGATGAAGCTCTTAAAGAAAAGGGCCAACAAACAGCAAGCTACTGTGACTCAGCCTGGAAAATCCAAGAACTCCTGGATAAACTTAAGACAGCAGAGGCAGAGAGGCTGGAGGCAAAGAGAGAGGCCGAAGACAGGGCCAGGAACTCTGAGCGTCTATCACAGGAACTCAAACTCAGGGAAGACGAGTTGAGAAATAGTGAGGAGAAGCTAGCTGAAGTAAAAGCTGGAGCCCACGATGAACAGGAGGAGGCGCTCAAACGGTTGGAGGAGCTCCAAGGCGTTGTCGGTCGAATTCAGGGGGCGTTGAGTTTGAAAGAGAAGGAGACGGGGAACCTGAGAGCCCAGCTTCAGGATCTACAAGCATCACTGGAGTGTAGAGAACGACAGGCAGACGAACTAAGGAAAAGACTGCAGGAGGAGAGGGAGGAGGTAGAGCAGAGGTGTTGCATGAGCACTAGCCAGAATGAGGAACTTGAGAGACCGATCCTGGATTTAAGAAAAACTCTAAAAAACAGAGAGAGGGAGCTAGCTGTTAGTTCAGAGAGAATAAAACACTTGGAGGAACAGGTGGAGAAGCTAAATGTTGAGAAGGAGAGTCTGAGCGCCAGACTTAATGATAATGAAGTCACCTCGTGTGATCAAACTGAGAACACTGAGGACTACAAAACTCAATGCAGCAGTCTCATGGAAATAAACACTAAGCTACTCCAAACAGTTAAGAAGAGTGAGGAGAGCATTAAAGAGCTGACAGAGAGCCGGACAGCCTTGCTAGAACAGCTAGCTTCTTTGAGGGCTTCTGAGAAGCACTTAAAAGGTAGAGTAGAGGCTGCAAATATGTGTGTGGAGGCCCGGGAAAAGAAGCTTCTAGATGAAAGCCTGCATTTGGAGGAGACCGTTCAGAAATCACTTGTCCAGAAGGAAGTCTCAGATGCTCAATTAAAAAAGATAGAGCATGAGAACAGGGAGCTTCTTGAGGTTCAACTATTGTTGAAGAAGCAGTTAGCAAGAATGCAACAGGAGTGTGACTCTCTCACCACCAAAGCTGAAAAGTTGGACAAGAACCTTGCAGTGTCCCAAAGAAGCCAAGCAGAGTTACTTGAAAAACTCCAGGAAACTGAGGCTAAACTCAGAGACCAGATGGTTAAATGTGGGCTTCTGCAGGCTCGAGCAGAGGAACTGGAGAGCAGGGCCGGAGAGCTGCATGATGAAAAGGGAGCTGCAGAGAGCAATGAAAAAATGCAGAAACTTCATAATGAACACCAGAGTTCCTCATTGGAAACCAAAGAGGCCCCTTTCAGGCTGGTGATAGCTGAGGCTCAGCTGGAGCTCAATTTAAGGGAGGTGCACCGGCTCCGGGAAGAGGTGGTGGAGCTCAGGGCTCAGCTTCTAGCGGGAACTGAGGAGAGGATGAAAGTACAGGCCCTGCAGGAGGTGACGGAGGCCTCCAGAGAGGACCTCCGTGTCTTAGCAGAGCAACTCAGGGCTCAGGTGGAGGAGCTAAACCGTCGACACGTGGACGAGATCCTTCGCTCCCGGGAGCGAGAGGAGGCTCTTATCCGTGAGCGAGACGGTGAGGCTCAGGCTCGAGCAGGTCTGGCTGCAGAGGTGACGGCCTCCAGAGAGGAGCTGAATAAACTGAAGCTGCGATATGAAGCCCTGTGTCTGGAGAACAGTGAATCCAGGGAGGCGCTCCATAGAGCCAACACCGAAACAGCTGAGCTCGGCGTGCATGTTTGTATGCTAACCGCCGAGAATGAAGAAGCCCGCCTGCGCTGGGAGGGCCTATCAACGCGGCTGCAGGAGCTGGAGGACGAGGCGTCTCAGGAAGCTGAGAGGTTGAATAGCTGCATGGAGGGGCTTCGTCAAGAGAACCAGCAACTCCTCAATCAGCTCCATAACGAGGGTCTGTCGGCAACCAAGCAGGAGACGCAGAAGCTGAGCAAGGCCCAGCAGGATGTTGACACTGCACAGGAGACAAACCAGGAGGAGATCCAGGGACTCCGCTTCCAGCTGAGCAGCCAAGCCATGAGCTACGTTAGCCAGCTCCAGGTCAGACTCAGTCCACGTCAACCATATAAATTTTGTAATTCTTAATGTGTTTACATGCGTGTAAGTTACCATGTTACTGATGGTTTTCGTGTGTAAACTGAGTTCATGCCTTAAGTCCAACTATAAATAAAACAAATATAACATGACCCTTTAAGTCTAAATAAGTTTCCATCCATGAACATTTGACAGTTTGTAAAACTCAGACAAATTTGCGGTGTAAAGAAATGCTGTGCTACGCATAGAGAAATCTTAGTACTGACCTGTACTGACCCTACTGACATGTATCTGCAGATTAACAATAACCAGGTTACTACAGTGCATGTAAATAAGTTCTCTGATCCCCTGCATGGCCTGAATTCTTTGTGTAACCTGATTGCTTAAGTGCATGTAAACACGCTGCTTCATTGTTTTGAGTTAGGTAACATAGGGAACTACTTTTGATGTTTCTCAGCAAATCAAACGCAAATTTTTGCCATTTTTCCTCAATCAACAGTTTGGTTAATCTATGATTTATATTCTAATCCAGAGTTCGAACCAAGAATTACAAGAAGTGAGACTGCATCTGACAACCGAGCAGGAAAAAGTGGCCGACCTGGAGAACAAAGTCAAAGAGCTAAAGGTGAGACGATGACCTGTTACTTATAAAGTTAGGTGCTAACATAGGCCACTGCTCCAGGCATTCATTCCTGTTCCTAATTCTTTAAATTAATTAGGGTGCACTAGCACATAATTTAAGCAAACTTAAACTTTTTCTCTACAGCTTTGCAATATTACAATTCAAGCACTACCTTTTTTACCTGAGCCATGGAGGTTGGACAAAGCATTCTTTACACAAGGCATATACAGTATTTTGGACTTTTTGAATGTTTTAGGCTTTGGCTTGGCGTCAGATAAGACCATCTCCACTGAGTATGTTAGGGCAGAATAAGGGAATCTTACCCAGTAACTAAGTATGTTTACTCAAGTACTGTACTCGAGTACAACTCTGAGGTACTTTACTTGGGTATTTCCATTTTATGCTACTTTTTTCCACTCAACTACATTTCAAATTTTATTGTAAATATTGTACCTCCTACTTCTCTAAATTTATTTGACGCCTTTGGTTACTAGGTACCTTTTTAAAATTAAGATTTTAAACAATATGACAAGTTTTTAAAATACAACACATTAGATTAAACCATTGATTTACAACATTTTTGGCCTCTGACATCTTACTAAAAGCATTGTGTAGTCTGGGTCAGATGTCTGATATCTATGAATTCCTAACAGCTCCACCAAATAGTAACTTTTTTTTCCCTTCTAAACTCCTCACAGTTTCAATAAATGTGCAAATCGAATCAATATCTTTTACACAAGTAGGATTTTTGAAACCGTAATTTCCCATGTAATTGACTGCGTTTACATCACTCTATCGGTACTTATACTTAAGTAAAGGTGGTGAATACTTCTTTTACCCTGATCTTACCAGGGACAGGGGAGACAGGGGAGACAGGTTGTTGAGCGGTTACTTCCACTTATGATGCCGGGTCCTGGGCTTTCAGCACTAGGGAGAGGTGTGAGAGGAGACTTTGAAGTCAGCTGGAAGAAGGTTCTTTGGTCTCTGATGAGACCATGCACATTATACTTGATTTTAAAAGCAACCAGTTGATGTTCTTAGAGTCAGAGTCCAGATCTTATGACCCATGCAACCTGACAGAGCTTTAGCAGTTTTGAAAAATTTAATGTCCAGATGTGCAAAGCTGATAGAAACCTGTTCACAGACTCAAGGCTGTAACTGCTGCCAGACTGTCATGGTAGCAGTAAATACTTACATAAACAAATATTTTGAATATTATATTTATATTCTATTTACATCACTTTGTAGAGATCTGCATCAGTATTGACATTAAAGGGTAACATCGAAAACTCAAGCTGTCCAAGGACGGTTTTAAGTTTTCCGTGGATTTAGATTGTGGTCAAAGAGCTGGCATAGTGATTTTACTGTACAACCAAAGTGGTTTTCGACATGGAAGTGTAACCATGTGAAACATGGCCTATGATGCAGACAACACTGGAGTAGGAAGCCTCCAACTAAGTCTGTGTACATTCATCTTGTATTTCTGGGAATTGATAAATTAAGATGAAAATTACAGTTACATTGTGTATTTTGGCAAATAAAGTAATCATAACATTATGGTCACAAGCATAATTCAAAAAGAACCAGAAATAATGTCTTGCTTTGCTGTGCTGATTGCAGGCTGAAAATCAGAGATATTGCCAACAGATTGAGGAGAAAAACATCCAGATGGCCAAGTCTGAAAATCTCATCCAGCAGAAAGAAGACGAGATAATCCATCTGAAGGGGAATTTATCAAGGTGAGATACTGTATTCATAATCACACATTCTGGACCAAATTAAAGCTCTGTGAAAAAAAAATCTTGTGCGTTTAGTTCAGACTGTTTGTTGTTTTACGTACTATGCCTTTTCGAGGAATTTAGAATTCTTGTTCTTGCTGTTCTTAAAATTCAGAGATAACCAGGGTCACCTGAGGAGCCTCATAGTTTGGACAGACTGTATCATGAGTCAGCCTCCATATGCATGCATGTATTAATGTATGTATGCATGTATCTATTTATGCATGCATGTATGTATGAATGTATGCATATAGGTCTGAGGAGGGTCTGGCAGCAGCTCAGCGGACCTGCCAGGAGATGAGTGAAAATCTTCGGAGGGTCACACAGGACAGACAGAGCTTTGATCTTAAGACGGCTGCTGAACTCGATGACCTCTACCGCACCAAAATCAATTTAGAGGAAAGACTTGTAGAACTCATCAGGTATAAGCCTACCTCACATAACCTCAGATCTAGTTACCCTGATCTACTGTTGCCCATGATGGGCCTTTTTGTTTTATTGTTTTTCTTCATTAGTCTGGTTGATTTGAGTGAAATCTGCTCAAAGAAGGGTTGAGCCATCAGGCTAAGATTCATTGCAACCAAACCACCCATCTCGTGTAATCTGCAGTATAACGTGTGAGTTAAGTGCTGATACAAATATGCTCGATTTTGCTCTTTGCAGGGAGAAAGATGCACTTTGGCAGAAGACAGATGCCCTTGAGTTTGAGCAGAAACTGCGGGATGAGGAGACTGAGAGGGACGTGAACTATTGTCTGGGCTGTCACAGTCAATTCAGCTGGTGGCTTCGCAAGTACAACTGCAGGTCAGCTGAACCTGTCTGTTTGATATACACATACACACATCACTTTGACATCCAATAAAGCTACAGTCAGTGCTACTACTTTTAATCTAGCAGTGTAATGCAGTTTTTCTTTTGATTGTCAAAGCAAATTTCCTGCTGCAAAACATTGAATGCAGTTGTTGCAGCAGGAAATTTGACCGTGTGACACAACACATAATATTGGCCGCAAAAGACTTTCCTCTTTGTAAAACCTTTAACCCACGTGCCAAAGTAAATAAAAAGCATTAGCCGTGCATTGCTGCCACCAAAATGAAAATTTTCCTTATCATGACTTAGGTCAAAACAGTAGACTGAAACTATTTCACTGAAAGTCCAGCGACATTAAGTTTCTGTATTTCACTTCTCACTTCAACAACAGTTTCCAGAGAGTGACGTTAAACATCCTCCAATGCTGAATTATTTTTATCCATCAAAGTTGCATATTCAGGAACAGTGCTTTCTTTGTAAAACTCAGTCTCACTCAGTGTAGTGAAAAGTGTGTGAGCAAAGACGGTTCATGCACTGCACATGTAAACTAAATCTAACAATATATGATGAGTTCCACTGCAATTTGAAGATGAACAATTTAAAGATTCATCTGTTATCAGTTCTTTAAACTGCCCCATTTATGAAAACTTCAACAGTATGTTGATGAAGATGTCTATGGGTCGGACAGTTTATTAGAAAAACAGCGTAATCCATTCCACCTAATTGCATCACTGTATCATTTGAAGATATTTGTGTTCATACATTTGGATTCTATGAGATATAAACAAGACATACATATACTGTTTTGAGAAACTGAGCTTTAGATTCGGTGTTTTGGAAATCTTGATTTTCATTTGATTATTGATGTAAAGCGGTAAGACGGGAAAAAGGCAGCTTTAACAGTAACATAAACATCAAAATAGCAGTGCTTTTAAATAAAATGACCCATAGATCTGTGTTAAAAGATAAAAAAGGTCTTTCCAGGAACTGATTTGAAAAATGCCCCCAAAAAAGCTTTACTTATTTACATACTAATTAATCCTCTACACTATAGCACATTTCAAAAATAGTGAGCCATTTTAATCAGTCTATCCATCTCCATCACGTTGGATATGCTGTCTTCCCAGACTGTGTGGGCGTCCCTTCTGCTACTACTGCTGCAGCAACACAGTGAGCACCCAACAGGGCGGCAACAGAGAGCGCTGCTGCGGAGACTGTTACAACCAGCACAGTGCAGTAGTGGAGCGCCACCCACAGGAAGAAGTGACTAACAGCACACCAGGGACACCTTTCAGTCGTCTGCTGCAGGCTGGGAGAGTTGTGACCGGTATCTCAGGTAACAGAAAATACAGAACACAAAAAAACATGCTCAGGACTCACCTGTCAAATAATAGCGCAATTATACATTTGATTAAGAACAAACTAGTGTGTGGAAAGTGGGATGTACAGTACAGTAAGAGTATTATGAAAATGCAACAGTAAACATGAAGATATCTTTATTTTCTAGGAGTAGATGAATGTTACAAACAGGACGATGGTGTTTTTGACATCATCACAGAGGAAGAAGTGAGCGGGGTCAGTGACTCCCTCTCTTTTGCCACTGCCTGCTCTCCTGGACATGGACAGCAGGGGGCAGCACAACTGTAAGTTTCTGGCATGCTGTCACTGACGGGGGAATTGGGACTGTAGAGCATAGTGATAGAGATCATACATGACAACATGAGAGATTAATGCCTAAACAGATACAACAGAGTGTCAGATACAACAGAAAAATAAACAGATCTGATTCAATACGTGCCTCTTTCACAACAGACTCTTTGTTCTATTCCAGTTTCATTCTGCAGGTAATCACAGGGAGAAAGCCAGAAATATTTGTAGCCTTGAGAACAAGCTCAGAAGTCTTGTCTTTAAAAAATGAAATGATTAATTGTATTTTCGTTAAAAACAACTTACTACTCCAACATATGGACATATTTGAAATTTTCTTCACAACTGTATAGTATCTATATTTTCATTTTATGTGTGCTCTGTGGGCCATGTCAGAAAAAATTGTGATGGACAGAAAAGTTTTTTTCTGATGTATTCATCCCCACTTCAATACTTGAATGTGGAAGTGAAATCAATTCTACACAAACTGATACACTTTATATTATGTTTAAATGTAAAAATATCCATCACTTTTTCTAGAAACAGCAGTGCCAGTGCAGGAGACATCACATCAGAGGATACCGAGGACCTCAGTGCTGCAGTGCAGGATGCAGAGATTTGCCTGCTGAAGTCTGGAGAACTCACGTGAGTTTTATCAAAAGCAGTGAGAGTTAGACCACGCAACTCTTGAATGCAAGAGCGTTGTGTGTATAGTATAGTAATATATTTTTTAAACTCTCAGAGCAAGTTCCTTAATTGTTCACCTTAAGAAAACTTGAAGCAAAATACGAAAATAGGAAGCGAAAAAGGAACTGATGTGTTGCATGAACAGCTTCAGTCCTAAATCACACAGACTTCATCACTCTCACGTGTCAAATGTCATCTGCACAACATTGACAAGAAATGAAATAAATTAAAACTTGGCAATGTTATGTCAAAGTACTGAGTCTGACTATAGACTAAATAAAGAAACATAAACATATGCATTTGAGGTAAACAAAGGAAGAAATCTTGAAGCCATGGAAGAAAATAACTGATGTGAATACTGGATGTTTTTCTTAGACCTCTATGATAGGTAACTGAATCCTTTTAATTTTATTGCTTGTGTCCTGGTTTTCGCCCCTCTGCTGCAGTCTGTCGGTCCACTTCACAATCAATGAAATCTCAGGGTTTGGGGAAAGCTCCCGAGAGCTCTTCATCAAGTCCAGCTGTTACAGTGCCATCCCCATCACCATGAGCAGTCCTGGACCCACTGTTACCTGGACCTTCACCTCTGAACCCAAGAGCATCGCCTTCAGTGTGGTCTACAGGGAGAGCACAGAGACGCCGCTGGAGCAGGCCAAGGTGGGACACTGGGATGTGTATAAAGGAAACATGCAAACATGATACCTTCTTTTCTGGATTGGCTCCGATTGCTGGTTCCATTTTGGATCTGATTCCGAGTTTTTAGAATAGCCAAATTCGTTAAACTGCGTAGCCAACAAATCTTTTTAAATCTTATGCTTCTCTCTCACACTGAAGCCACATGCAAAGGAAAAAAAATCACAACTCACACATATTAACATATGCTAACTCAGCGACGCTCTTTTGTCACAAGACAGTGACACAATATGAGGTGAACGACCTACAACCCTTTTAGCAAAGCAGAGTCTCCATGGTTTACTTTTGATACTGAGTGCAAAAAAAAGCATATATTTTCTTAGCAAGGAAGTGTCCTCATTACCCATTGAACAGACTACCTGAAGAGATTCATTAAGGAATTCAAAACTGGACACAGATTCAATGAAGAGCTATCAACCTCCACCCCTACCTTGTCTTTCTATTTCTCTCCCCCTTTCTGAACTTTACCTAATGTATACAGAAATATTTCCCCGCCACAACTATAACTGTCAACCTCGGATTTCTGTCCTTTGCTCTCTTCAGGTTTTGATCCCACTGACTCGCTGTAACTCCCACAAAGAGACAATCCAGGGGGAACTGAAAGTCAGGAACCCTGGAGAATACACACTCATCTTTGACAACTCCTTTTCCAGGTCAGTCACCCTGTTCTGTAATTCGGTAACTCCTTGTCTCATTGGAGGTCTTTGCATGTTTGTTAAAAGAACAACAACAACAAAAAAACCCCTCAAAACATTTCTATGTATTTCCCGTTAATCAGGTTCATCTCAAAGAGAGTGCTCTATCATCTGAGTCTCGACAAGCCTGTGGTCTACGACGGGACAGACCTCCTCTGAGTGCGACGGAAAGGAGCATAAGCAGGTGCAGGACTGACTTTTGAATCGTCATTCAGGGTGTCTGAGCTCATGCGCATGATTTCAAGGCAACCGGGGTAGGAGTCTACTGACGCCCATCAACCTCACTGAAGGGTTCTGGCCTTTTAAAAACGTCTCTCTCTCTCTCAGCTTGCTGCTTGCTCGCATCGGATGAATTCTGATCATGGGAAAGCTGAATAAAAGCTGAAAAACAATGAGGCAAAACATTGTTACAGGAGTGAATGTGAGCACGTACTACCTTTTATAAAAGCTTGACGTTGTAGTTTAAATGTAGCATTGAGGGTGTTGAAGTTGACTCCATAATTAGAGGTTTGTCGCATATTTGAATGTGAAGAACTTGAACATATATTACAGGTTTGTCAACATCTACTGGTGTAGGTGATTAAAATCCCCTATCACAGTATGTGTAATCCTATGTTGTGATATCATTATTTAACATGATTTAATACATTTTACAGAGAATCAGATGAACGGTTTATGGATAAAAGAACCAAACAGGAATGTCTGTTTTTGATTTTATTGTGAGAATTAAGTATGTCTCAAATCAAGATATTTTCTCACATTGATTCAAAAATAATATTAAATCCAGGACTGATATTAGTCAGTCTTGCTCTACTACACATGGAGCTGATTGATGGTGAAGTGTTATGGAAGGTAAAGTTGAGGAGTTTGTGGTCGTGGTCGTATTGACAACCTGAGATTATTTCCCAACTCATGCAAAGAATTTATTGAGTAAAGTTTGTTTTAGTTGACTGAACTAGTTTAAGTAGAAGAAAATCACTAAAACCCTAATTTGATCCTAACAGAATTTGTTTTACTTTCTCTAAACAAACCATTAACAAAAAACATTTCATCTAACTGACTCTTTAAATTGCTGTGTAGGTTATGTTACTGATGGAGAAATTTAGTCCTCAAACTATTTGTTGCACTGTAATTGGGTGTAAAGGTCATGTTCATTCCGCATATCTAAATGATTGTTGCCTTTTCGGCTCTCAGAAACAATTTTTTTTAAATTTAAACTTTTTTTTTTTTGCATTGCGATCATGATAAAGCATAACCGGGAGAAGCAGGACTTCTGCAAAAGCCGCAGCACTGACACATCATTTGATTTTAACTGTCTTCACCAAACAGGCTTTAAATCAGTGCAGGGGTTCTGATGATTCCAGATAAAGAAAGAGAAGAATGTGGTTTCTATGGATGTAAACACTAAGAATGTGCACATGCCTCATCAGCTTAACCCTCAAAGGGTTAAAAGAAGGAGCACATATCAAAATGCAAGTTTCAGTGCTTTAAATATTTAGTTTTTTCTTTGAGCTTAACATGTGTCATCACTAATGTTTTGACAGACCGTTAACGTTCTTCATAGTATTTAGCAAGGATATGATCATTTCAGCACATGCATAACTCCTTTAGATGAAGAAATAATATCTTTTCTGGACAAACACACAAAACAGTAGTATTTTTTTATTTATAGACTGCTTTATTTTTAGATGGAAAGAGATATTTCTTTTTCAGTACGGTTTTTTTTACTGGTACTGTGTAATGTTTTGCAGTGTGTCAAACAGTGTTTGAATCTCAGCATTTAGCCTTCAAATAATACAAATCCAAAAATCAGTTTTATACTTGAAGTTGTCCAATGTGGACTCACTTGAAGAGTTAAATGGTGAAATTTATCTTTTTTTCAATCAATAATCTTCTATTCAGTGTCTTAGAACTGATCCTTTTGGTCATACTGACTTAAATCTACTAAAACACTTGTTACACAATTATTTAACAAAGAATTTCCAAAGTGTCTTCCAACATTTTAAAACCATTTTCTAACTTATATTTTGAGCATAACCAACATGAGCAAGACATTTACTTTCTATAAGGAATTCACTTTTATACTTATTTAAGTAAGAAGAGTGATACATTGCCAAATATATTGGAGAAACATATTTGTCTATTTTATTGTACTTAAATGGGAGTTTCTGTTCAAAGACATTGCAACTTGGCTGCGGTATAATGCACTTTTGAAAGGGCTTTTTGTCAGTCTGCATCCCATAAGCCTTTGTGCCAGCTGATGAATGGTTTTCTTTTCCTTTGTTTCTAGTGAGTGTGTGATTGTAGACATTTACAGCTGGATTTGCCAGAGGGAAGCTTTGACTCTCTGACTTAACCTGTAAATGATTGTTGACAGTGTTTTATTGAAATGTCATTTACATACTAAAGGTTTATAATAGAATGGATTTAAGATTATGGAAAAATAAATAAGGATTGTGTGATAACTTGTGAGTGATGGTCAGTTATTGCATATGAAATGGAGTGTGTATGATACCTTTGTCCTTGTAAGAGCAGGCCGATACAAAATAACTCACTGATGCAGCAGTGGTCTCTTTTCACTGGGTTTTTGTGGCCACACTACCAGCGTGGCTTGAGTTATCGCAGCGTTGGTCCCTCAGTCCGTCACTGGTCCAGTCTAAAATATCTCAACAACTACTGGATGGGTTAGCAGGAGATTTTCTACAAACATTAATGGTCCCATAAGGTGATTTTCTGACTTTCCCATCAGCTTAAAATTGAAATTATGTTTCTCCTGGTTGCATAAATTCATATGGCTTTTTCTTTAATACTTGTACATTACAGATGTATGTTTTGTTTTTCACCTCTGAAGAGCTTAAACCAACTTCTCAGTTTGCTGGACATACTTGTCCTCACACGTAGTTGAGATTTTTTTGAAGGTCTGTGCTTCTGCTCCTCAGTCAGCCTCTGCAACCCTCAGTTCCCCATTACATCTGTCTCTGCTTACTCATAATAACGCCTGGATTTTTCTGAAAACGCCAGTATACTTAACTTGGTTCCCACTGATATGGAGGAAACTTAAAGCTGGGTGACAACCAAAGACCATCGTTCAGTGTATTTAAAAAAAAATCAGTGTATTTAAAAAAATTGTTGCACTGTTTTTGCAGATTATATTGACAAAATACGAATATGCTTTTTACACTGAGGAAATGATGGAGTTGCTCCTCAGCTTCATTTGTGCATTGAATTGTGGGACAATAATCAGTTTTGGGGGTTTTTTTTTTTTTTTTGTTAGCATATGAACTTTTTGATGATTTTCTAATTTGAACTACATAATGAAAAGTGTGTAGTATTTGTAGCTAATGCGTTTTAAAGGACCAAATACGCTTTGAACATTTTCAGTGCACGCATGTGCATGCTTGGTTTTAAATGCGAGCTTGCTTGCTTGCGTTTGTTTTCCACAGCGTTCATGAGTGTATTGTGTGTGTGCACAATGTATTGTTCTTGCAAGGTGTCCGTCTTAGTGATGGTGTTTATATGGCAGAGGCCGTTCTGTTTCTCAAGGTTAATGATCTCATTGTAAATCATGTCACATCTACCTCTCCTCTTCCTCAACTCCCTTCTCTCTCCTGCTTTTCTCTCCTCCTGCCCCCTGCCTTCACTGAATCTGTGATTAGCACTGTAGCAATGTACATGCATGAACCTCTGTGTGTGTCTGTGTGTCTGTGTTGGGGATGGTTGTCTATAAGAGCATATGTGTGCGCACCGAATGCTAATGCAGCACTGAATGCAAAGACATACACAGATGGGGTAGTTCACACACATATTTATTCAGAAGTAACTGCGTACTTGCACATGCATATATAAAATGCGCATCATTTACGGCATCAGTTCCCGCTCACATGATGCTCTTTGGATGTGGAAAAATTGCTCAACATGTGCACACACACAAACACACAAATGGCTAAGAAGATGTCTTAATCTTTCTCCTCTCCTCAGTTCTACACAGGAATTTGTGCAACTTATTTGCAGCACACCTCGTCCATGTTCGACTTCCTTTACCCTAAAAAAAAAGGGCGGGGGGGGGGGCTTTTATAATATGTGCCTTGCAGCTTGTCAAAGTGTCACAGTTTAAACAAAGAATGTAAGATATTTATAATGTGTTTCCACAGAGACTCGATGAGTGCACAGTGTCAGCCACACCACTTTTTATCTGTTACCTGGAACGTGACATAATTTGTCTAAAGTGCTCTTGTGTGCAGCGATGTGCTCTTCACAGCTCTTCACAGTTTAAGCCTCACTAGAAGATAAGAATGTGTCAGCATTTGAAGAAGGCATGATGAAATAATTAGACCCAACAAAAGACAGGTTATCAAGAAGATGAGAGAATTAGGTTCCCCTTTTAGACTTCCATTAACCAAAACTTTACAAAAACTCTTTAATACCATCTACAATCTCTCAGATCCAGTAGACTCATTCAGGATCTAAACTTTAAAATTTATTTATAATGCAACTTATTTTTAAATTGTGTGTCTTAAACTATTTTATTTTTTTGCGTGAATGTTTATGTGCTTTTTGGTTTTACCCTGTTTGTTTTCCACTGCAGTGACGCCACCTGTGGTGACTAAAGTATTCTAAAATTGTCTAAATTACAAGAAACAACAACTAATCTCTTGTTGTTTGGCATTTATGAAAAATATCATGCAAAAAGGTTTTGTAAGGATGTAACTGATTACCTTCCATCAGAGTTAAATGTGCAGATTCCTTAATGTCGGGCATTGTGTTTACTTGGAAAACAACTTGAAAAATTAAGCACAAAAGCAAAAGCAGGGTCTTTTTACATCTGCTGTTCTAGCACTAAAATGGGAAATGTTAAGGACCTGGAAAGCATGAGAGAAAACCTACTCGGCAATAAAACTGTTTCTCATTCTATATAAATGGCTCAAAGAATTTGTTGAATTACTTGCAATGAAGCAAGCAGCTTCAACAAAATCATACTAGACAAGGTAAGTTTTGATCACCCATAAAAATGCATATAATCTGTAAGGAGAAAGAGCTCCTGAAATGGACATAAAGAATAAAAGATTTGATTTAGGAAGAAGAATATGGAAATTATACCCCATAGCAACTAAACTGCCCCTTATTGTAAGCAGAAGAAAACAAAACAAAATCATCTATAACCTTAAGTGCAGGACACAAATCACAGTACGTGAATTCACAAGGAGCCCACTGACTAAAGTACTGCTCCCAGTTTGAGAGCTCTCATCCTCTGTTTAAGCTTTCCCCTCAGACGCCTTAACGTAATCTGTACCTGCGTGACACTGCATTATCATAACTGAATAAAGATGGGTCCGTGTGAGCTGGCAGCCTCTCTGTGTCCCTGCAGTGTGTGCATGTCTGTGCCCGACACTGTGAGTTTACCCACTCCAGTGCGCTGGTGTGTGTTTGTGGGTGTACCTCCGTCTGTCCCTTCACCGTGTGTGTGTGTGTTTGTACATTTCCTCCCTCAACGGTTTCTCTCCTCAGGCTTTTTTCGGCCTCCAGAGTGGTAATGATGGGTCGTGTTGGCCCCTCTCAGACAGTTTGCTGCTGTCAAACATTGTTTCACCCTGACGATTACAGCTCCCGCTGCCCTGGGACCCTCCGTCACAGGCGGCGGGCCTGTCAGAGACTTTCCCCCACACAGCAGCAGATCTTGTTTCCTCCAGTTGACTCCCCTTCATTCATTTACTACATGTACCCATTTACTGTTTTGATTTGTTGCTTGATTCTAGTGCTGAATGTGATGCAGGAGCACATTTGAGCTCGCTCTCCTCTCTTTCAACCAACCTAAAGCTCAACTTTGATGATGAAGGAAAGAGGTGGAAGCAGCACGAGTACAACAAATGGAAAAATTCTCCCTTATGGAAATAAGATCTGCATTAAAAAATCTGAGGTATATAAAGGTGCATAAATATTATTATATATATTATCAGCAAAATGTTTGTAAAGGGAAAAATTCAACACTTGTTTCCTTGCTGACAGATGAGAAGATTGATGCCGCCCCAGAGTCGTTGTGCTAACTATGAAGCTACAGCCGGCAGTAGAAATAGCTAGCGTGTCTAGCTTCTCCTCTGAAGCTCACTAATTAACACATTAAATCTTGTTTGTTTTTTAAAAATGAAAACAAATGCAATTTTCTGGAGTGTTATGTGCCACACTTATTTCTTGGACAGGATCCGTACATTTCTGCAGTGTCCACTGATTGCCAGGCAACTGGTCCAAACCAAGAAATACTGTGGTGCATGACGCAGTGCAAAATGGTAATTTACACTCCAGGGAAGTGGTTTTAATGTTCTCATCTAACACTCGGACAGAGTTTATTCATTCTGCAGAAACATGACCCCTGTGACTGATATGAGATATGACTGTTAGATACTGATGCATCATTGTGTGAGCAGAATTTTACTGTTGTAGCTGCTGGAGGTGGAGTGAGTTCATCAACTACCTCACATACATAAACTTAGGTTGTTTAGTCCAGTCGTTCCCAACTTTAAGGATGGCACTGCACCAACGGGTCGTAAGTGAATTCCGGGGGATGGGGATGGGGGGGGGGTCTTTAAATGACTGAGTTTAAATGATTGGGGATCTGGTTTTATTTCTTGGATGACCCTCTAATCTTTTTTTTCTTCTTAATATATTGGATACCTATTTGGACCTCAAATAGATAATTAAATGAAACCACTTGATAAGATTGGGGGGGGGGTCCTCTGGTGGAACTGCGAACATTAAGCTAGAGACAGGAACAACTAGACACTGCTTTTTTTTAATGGGCCACAAACCAAAAATGTTGTATTTTTTATAAGCTCATCATGTCTTTTTTTTTTTTTTTTAATGTTAAAGCATAATCTGGGATGAAACTACAGCTGTCAAATAACTGTATTGGTGCAAGAAAGTACATCGTTGTTATCATTCTCTGAAATGTAGTGATGAAGTGTAGTAGTTCAAAATTCTCTAAAGTACAAGTCAAACTCAAAACTGTAGAGTATTTGAGTAAATGTACTGTAGTTATTTTCCATCACTGACGACTCCACATGAATCATGATTGCAGTGACCTCATCATTCTTCACAGCAGCTCTACCAGCTTGTGCCACAAATGATTTTACATTTCTTTGTCACAGTTATCAGATGAAGCCGCTACGTTTTTATCCCCCCGCGTCTCTTTATGATCCATCGTGTCTTGGGTTTTGTTTCTCTGGTTACTACCCTGCAGCATCTCAGCCACTGCTGCCAGAGTTGTTTGGCTCGATGCGTAAGGGAGAGAGTTACAGAGAGGGATCCAGCAGGGTGCCCAGTAACTGAAACAGATTCATGAAGACCAGCAGGAGAGAGTAAATATGTCCCACATCTACTGTGACTTTATGTGCACTATTTATACGAGTGAATGCCTGCTGATGCACTGCATACGCAGCTGAGCCTTATTTCTTTTTTCCAATCATACATTGATCCACCCACAAATCCCCACAATCTTCCATCACATATAGATGGAGATAAGTGTGTCTGTGCGTGCATGTGGGTGTGTGTGCACGTGTGTGTGTGGGGGGGGGGTGCATAGATGTTCATTACAGCTTTTCTTCTATCTGGAGGTAGACAGCGAAATGGTAGCTTGATGGCCACTGTTTCCATGGCAACTCTTTTAGAGCAACCTCTGCCCACAACATTTCAAAAGATCAGAGATGTTATTTTTAAAGTCACATAAGACAAGATGATGTCGAAAGCTCGGGGTGGGGGTGGGGGGGGTTCTCATACAGGAACAGCCACACATTTGCTGACAGAAAGAGGCTGAGTCTCTGTAGGACCTAACCAGACTTCTTTTTGCATGTAGTGTAAGGGCCCCTCCATGCCGCAGCAGTGGAGAAGCTATGTATTCACCTTCTGCAACGGCATTACAGGGGGTTTCCCTTTGCATTAACTGCTTTGTTAGAGTTGTGTCAGCTTAAAAAGTCCAGCAAAATACGGACAAAATACTTCTCCTTCTTTTGATCTTAAAGCATCTCTTGACATTGCCCAACTGGAACGATACCAAATACGTTACAAGTCTTGACACTTGGCGGCCTCAAGTGGCACAAAGTGATAACTGTGGTTTTTTTCTCTTTTTTTTTTTTGTACGTATCAGCTCCTTAGACTTAAATTTGTCCTCCTTCAGCAGCTGTCAAGGTGGAAATATGGAAGAGCAGGAAAATATTTGAGTGTTGAGCATTTTCGGCCAGGAGCAGTCCCTCCATCTTTTATCCTGACGGGGAAATTGCTTGTTGCTGTTTAGCAGACAGCTCAGTATTTTCCTTTAAAGGTCTGATTTATTACCTGCTGTGGGAGGAGATTTCCTCACATGTGTCCATGCAGAAAACCAGATGTTAGTTTTCAAACAGGACAAAATCATTGTAGTCTCAAAGCCGTTTTGTGATGAAGTCTCTGTATTTTAACATAACCTTTAATTAGTAATGAACTCAAAATTCCCTAATCAGAAAGACATCAACTAGTATTGTGAATGCTGCTAAATACTGTCTAATGGAGCCTTATACACCAGCCCATCAGATCTGTTACATTTTAAGCAAAAGAAGCTCATCACCCTTCCAAAAGGGGATTGTACAAAAGTGATCACATTTTATTTTATGGTTCATTGAGTTCCATTTTATTTTCCACATAATCTCCTAAAACGTTTCCTGGAAAGAACCATGTAATT
This sequence comes from Istiophorus platypterus, assembly GCA_016859345.1. NCBI lineage: Eukaryota > Metazoa > Chordata > Actinopteri > Istiophoriformes > Istiophoridae > Istiophorus > Istiophorus platypterus. The sequence continues at coordinate 15,617,541 of CM029113.1, read as the reverse complement.
TGGCACAAATTATGGGTAAAAAAGAGACTGATCAGTTGATTAGTCTCTACTGCTAAATGACTTAGTGATAAATATTCACTGGTCTTTGCTAGAAAGTAACATCTTTCATTGAAATTCAAATGGAAGTCGATGATAAGCTAGATGAATTAAATTGAATAACTTAGTCTCAAACTTTGTATCCTTCTGTCATTATTACCAAACAATGTGGTTCTTTCAGGGAAGCTTTGGATTAATTATTAGGAAAATACAGATCTGTAAAATAAAGCATTAGGTTTCTGCATGGTCATCATGAATATTAAATTGACACAGTTTTCACAAGGATTGTAAACATTTTTATACAGTGATTTCTAATATAAAAGAGAGGTTGTAGTATGAACCCTGTCTCATATGTATTCAGAATTAAATAATAACACAAGCAGATTTTGTTGTTTTAAATGGCCAGTCTGTAATTTTAATTATAAATTGGAGGGAAACTCCCAAATTTAAAAGCATGAAGTGTTTCCTAAAGTCCCCATGAACTGAAAATGCAGAAAAACCAAGACAAACGATAGACATGCATGTCTTACTGGTGTGATCATGAACAATGATGTTGTAAAAAAACCTCAAACAGCAGGTCAATAACTTCAACTCATTCTTGACCTTGAAAACAGCCACTCACCATACATATTTAACACAGGGTCCATAGCCTGGATTCTAGCATATTGTGTCCTGCAAATCCTTTACATTAAACTGGAATTTTCATGCTTTAAAAAAAAAAAACCTTATTATTTTTATACTTATTTCATATCATTATTTAATTTGTGCATATGACATATAAACCTTTGAATCTTTGAATTCAGTAGCTGTTCTGGAGCTTTTGATCATATCACATAATTTTCCTCAGCAGATGGAAGCACAGCTGTCACGGAATTGCAGATGCTCAAATTTACATTTTTTTCTAAGCACCACTCATCTGTGCTTGCTTAGAAGTTGAAGAAGTTCATTCTTGAAATTGGAAGTGTCAAAGATGACAAATTAAATCACAATTATTAACATTCTGTTGTCATCTCCGGTTAAGTTTTTGCATTAGACAGATCCGTTCACCAAATAGCTCCTGTTGAAGGATTTTATTTGCCGTTGTGACTTTTCTAGCACAAGGCTCCACCTCAGACTTTTTCCAAACAGACTGCGTGTGTCACGAGAGCAAATGAAATCTTTTAATGGCAGGTATTTAGTGTGCATTTCCCTCTGTTTTCAGCTACTGGGATGTGTGTGTCTTCGTTATCGTTCTTTCCATTAAAACACCTGTCATTCATTTGCTATCCTGTTCTTTATATTTGGTGCAGGGGCTAAACCCCTTCTGTTCACGGATTGAACCTTTGAAAGACGGGGGGAGAAGTTTTCCTGTATGTCTTAATCTTCGTCTGCAGTTTCTGCCTCTATTGTGCTACTAAATTTGCCACTCTCTTTTTTTTTTTTCCCCTTTTCTAGTACAGCTCATCTTTGTTTCCTTACATATACCAGACATGGCTCATTTCATCACATCACATGTTTGGTGTTTGATCCCGTTTCCAAGAGGAACGTCTTTTACCACATAACACTGAGCCTTATCAGCACTATTCTGAGACAGACGACCCCCCCCCTGCCGCATTTTAGTGTATACAGCTATTCCGATGTAGCGCTGCAGCCTCCTCAATGGACACGCTTGCCAGTATGTGTTTCCATGGAGACACAATTTGTTCATGCGCCCCTGCAGCTTGTGTCATTGACTTCAATTAGTGCAGGAGGCCATCTTTCCTAAGCACATACTTACACAGAGAGCCAGCCTCAAAGGGTTGGAGGAAATTGGCATGGGAGATCTAAGAGAGTGGGTTATGGCGGCGAGGACATCGGGGCTACAGGGATATGGCGTAATGGCATTCATTTAAATGCTGGGGGACTGTCAATACAAAGTTAGCAACATTTAAATTTAAATGCTACAGACTGAAAACATTTAATGATGATGTGAAACTGTTCAGGCATCGCATAAATCATAACAAAAGCACTGTAGATTCCTGTTGCTACAGCTGATAATATCAGGTTTTCTGCTGCCAAATAAAGATGCCAGATGAGGTTTAAGGGTTAAGAGTTAAGGGTTGGGGGTGGGGGTGGGTTGTGGGGTTAAGGGTTAGTCAGTAGAGAAATAATGTGCGGACAGTTGAATTCATTTTCTTTATGTGAGTGTTTTAGTTAATTCATATATGTATAAATCACAAAATAAATATTCCTTACATTAATGTCCATTTGGTGTGGAGAAAGAAAATTTGTCACTCTCAGGAAAATGCCTTCCCTTTAAGAGAACCAGAGAGATACACTGTTTGTTGTGAACTACAAGCATTTCTAATTGAAAGTTGCAAAATGATGACGCACATTCATTTTGGGGATGCAACACACAGGGAACATGGAGTTGCCAGGTGGCTGAGCGGTCACTGTACATAACTGCAGCATATCTGGTTCAGTTTGCAGCTTTGTTGCATGTCAAACTCTCCATCCCCTTTTTTCTTCTTTTTCTTTACATAACCAGCTGCCTGACAAAGGTGAAAAATGTCCAAAAAAAAAGAAAAAGACTGGAATGATGATCCAACTACTGCTTCGAGCTTGGATAACCATCGCTCTCAGAAGTAAAGCTTTGGGCCTTACAGAAAATTAAACCCCCCACAAGAGTTTGACAGCTCAAATTGTTTTTTTCTTCTCCTGGCATAAGTCAAGTGGATTTTTGTTTTGGGAAATATTGTAGCTTCAAAGGTTGTTAATATAGAACTTCATCTACTCTTTTCTCTTTAAAAAATTTTTTTTTGTGTTTGTATTTAATTTCTCCTTATGGTGACTTGAGGCATTGCTGATATTCTGTAAATGTTTCTTCATTTTTCAAGTAGCTTCTCATATCATGTGGTCTGCTCCAGGTAAATTCATGTCATTTAAGGGAAATCATCTATCTCAATATCTGCACCAAGTTTTGGAGAAATCCATCCAATATTTGATATTTTCTGATATTTTTCTCAAAACCAAAGATGTCAACCTCATGGTGGCATTAGAGTAAAAAGTCAGGGGATAGCCGAAGTAATCAGGATACATCATCTGGGGACCAAATACAGTATGTCTTTGCCAGATCTTTTTTCAATCCATCTGTTGTAAAATCTGACCTGCTGGTGGAGCTAAAGGGAATATTAAGGGATCACCAAAGTCATTTGAATTTGTCCCCTAGGGTCCAAGAATGTGTGTAGCACATTTCATGGCAATCCCTCCCACAGTTGTTGAGGTATTTCTCTTAAAAGTAAAATATCAACCTCCAGAGGAAAAGTCAGGAAATCACCCAAACTCAGTAGGATGCGTCCTCTGGAAATCAGGAGGGTCTGTACTAAATTTCATGGTGATACATCCAAAAAAAAAATAAAATAAAATAAAAAGTCTTACTGCGGCTTTAGGAAGATCGTGGCAAAGCTTCTGGGAAAAAAACAAAAAAGACAAAAAACAGCCCCCCCCCACTTTGGGTCCGTTCCAGGCTTCATTTCTCAGAAGCTGACTTCAATTTCCGTGTAGACAGACAAAAAACATTACTGGCAAAGTGGTGGGATGTGCCTTTAAAGCGAGTCAACCTTGACTATCCCAACTCATTACGAGCACACTCCCCGGCTGCATCTGTAATTACCGAGAGCAGGTGCATCACTCAGCCGCAGCGCTGTGGAGTTAGAGATTTAATTTAGTGATGCTGCCCGGGATATTAACCCCACTAATTACAACAGCGAGCTCTGTGTTCAACCACGGGGATGAAACGTTGTGGACCTCAGGGCGAGGAAAAGCACACAATTACTTTCACTTTTATTCTGAGGGGAGTACAGGTGGGCAGGACGTGTTGTTTACCCAGAGGAGGCTTCCAAATTGAGCTCTTGTGTGCAAATTTTGTGATCACCGGGGATGATGGGTTTTTTTTTTTTTTTTTTTTGTGAGGATGGATGCATGTGAACAGGAGGTTTTGGAAAATTCAGTCAAACGTGACATATGATTAGTCTGGTTTGTAAGGCCACATTTTTGCAACAACAGGAGGCTTTTAGTTGGATCAGCTGATCTGTTCATGTACTTTATAGGCCCGTGAACATGGAAACAAAATATGCGGTTCTCCGTTTCTTACGGTTGCCGTAACTTATTTTATGGCTACTTGGGGGCAGCAGAACAACATTGACATTTCATTACCTTTCAAGTTGATACAGTGATTAATTACACATCCAGCAGTTACACAGCAACATGAGCATTGATTTGGAGTCGTGTTTCAGGTTACCTGGGGAAAGTCCAATTTTCACTCTCTTTGAGTTTCGATTCTGGTCTCTACCAACTCCTGAGGGTAACACCTGGATCTTAAGCTGCTAAAACGCTCCCCTGTGCTCAAGAGCTAGTCGCTAACTTCGTCTTTTCAAGAAAGATGTTACTTTGTAGTAAACCCCAGTGAATATTTACCACTCAGTCTTTTAGTATTGGAGACTAATCAGCTGAACAGTCTGCATTTTACCCATAATTTGTGCCTTATTTACATCGTTCTTTCCAGGAAACTTCTTGGGAGATAATGTGGAAATAAACTGGAATTTAAGGAAACAAAATGAAGCCATACAGAAATCTGTCTTGGGTGTTTTTGTTGCATTAACTTCACTCACCCGCAGCATGTTATGGCTTTTGTACAATATTTGTTACGATGATGAAAACAGACGTTGATGTTTTAAACATGGATGATGCAGAAAGACACAGTTGACTTCACGAGGATAAACTTCAGGCTTGTATCATTTCTTTTTTCTCTTTTTCTTGTCAGTGTACGATCTATTCGATTTTTTTAATATTATGCTGATAAGATAAGATGAGATCAAGTTTATTGTCCCCAATACAGCTTATGGTTTCCATATAGACATAACATGGGACAGACACAAACACGCAACAAAGACACACACAATTAAAACGATAATAGATGAAAACCAGATGTGCAAAAAAGGCAAAGCAGAGAGAGTTTGAAGTTTTGTTAGGAATGAAATGAAGAAGAACTGAGTTGTTAGCAAGAAGAGCAGTTTGACACATAATATTCTATATTCTGTGCTCTGAACTGAATCTTTAAGAGCTTTGTTTGTTAATGGTAAAAGTCATATTTCATTCAGAGAATATCCAACATAAAAGCCATCAGGGCAGCCAAAATGACTGTCTTCCAAGTGATCTGCAGACAATGGGTTTTTATGATTACCTACCCAAAAGCCTTTGAGAAGCCCTTTGAAATATTTTTGAAAACTGAATATAATCTATTTCTCGCTCTTGCTCTTCCTTTCTCTCTCACACACAGTCCCACAACACGGTGGCATTTCTCATTTCATGTGCATCTGCGTCAGAATTTTTTTTTTTTTTTCTCTTTTTCATTGGAGAACAGAGCAGGGCGATAGCTAGCCTGTGATCTTTTATTCATCCATTCGTCCTCTTCTCCTCACTCCTCGCCTCCACACCAGGGAGCTCAGCATCTGACAGCCCTCACTGAAAACCACCAGCTGGAGTGACAGCAAGAGAAGAGGAGAGAGGAGGAGGTAGGGAAGAAAAGAAGAGGGGAGGAAGTCTCTCTTTCTCACTTTGTGTGTGTGTTTGTGTGTGTGTGTGTGTGTCTGGTATGGACAGGAGGGCAGTCAGGGCCACAATGTGCTGACAGCGACCCGGCCCTCAGAGCAGAGCAGAGCAGATGGTTAGGACAGGACTGGCTGTGGCTCCAGATCAAAACCTCACCACTTAAAAGACACAAGCTATGAATAAGATCAAGTTTCAGGTTTCAGCTAACTTTGCCCAATTTTGTTTTTGACCCCATTTTGCAATGCCCCCCCACCTCCCCTTTTTCATTAATACTGGAAAAAAAACAACAACAACCACAAAATTTCGACAGGACAATGGAGCTAAATCACCAAAGTCATTGATTTCAACCTGAGGGGAACATGAACATCTGTACCAAATTTAATGGCAATCCATCCAAAATTCAACACGCTGGTGGTGGTGCGTCCTGTGAGGGACGCGAATGTCATCACAAAATTTCATCCACCCAGTTGTTGCTAAGATATATCTTACTACTTTAGGGTAGTAGCATGCATGTTGAATTGTTCATTCATGACTGACTGTACATAATGAGCCCTCTCATGATGCGTTAAAGAAGTGACGGTTAGGTCGAAATCGGTTCAGTCAGTTACTGCAGATGTGGGAAAAACTATGCCATAAACTACAGCATGACAATATACTGTTTATGGATGTTCCCCAATCACAAGAAGTGGTCAGTATTTAACGCCATTAAAAGGGAACTAAAAAGACAAGAAAGTTACTCCATGTTCAAGATGGAGACTCTCCACAAACTGACATGCCATCGTCACCATTTACTCCATCTAAACAATGTGAATCGACAAGCGTGTTGTATATTTATGAATCCCTTTGCGCATGCAGCAAGAAGTGTGGTGGTATCTTGATAGAAGTGAAAAAAGCACCAACAGGAGGAAACCGCATCCCCAGCTTGTTGATTTTAAATGCTATTGGTGACTATTTGGAGAAAGCGGAATATATAATTACAGTAGACTACGATCCTATGATCTAACACAACATGGATCTTTGGTCTGTTGATTCATGTACCGTAAAACAAAAAAAAGACAAGTGATAATCCATGTATTTGTTACAATATATGAGTGAAGAAAGAGGAAAAAATTGAAATTGCTCTTCTAAAAGCAGATAATCGCCTAAGGCAATTAAATTTGATGTAAATGAGCACAATTAAACACCTGTGCTTTGGGGTAAAAACCCTGGTGTTTAACCCAACCGACTTTCCGCTTTTTTTTAAATCAAAGATTCCTATCTCAAACATCTTGCTGTGCCGTAAAAAGACGAGTGATAATACTGTATGCCGGTGGTTTACGTCCAGAAACATGGTTTGCAGAAAGGGCACAGGATGTCACGTCAGCCACAGACAAGGATAAATAAAGCAGTCCTCCCTGCTGTGGGCAGGGAACATGACGTCCATGTCAATTTGCTACCACATTCACCTTCTCACAAAGCTGAAGCTACCTGCCACAGACTTTCACTCTTAACAGTCGCTCCTCCTGTGACTCCCTGCCTTTCTATCCTTATGCTTTGGACTTTGTACATGTCTCTGCTCCTCTCTCTTTCCTTCTTTCCCGCATCCGTCATTCCTGCCCTGAACTTCACAGACCAGCCTGCGTCGGTCTGACTGGATGAGAGCCTCTTCAGTTCCTTCAGGCAGCCCACTCTTGTGTCACCGCACGTCCTGAAATGATGAAAGAAAGTCACCCCATATATTTCTGGCCTTTTTCTGTCCCTCATCGTACAAATACGCACAAAAAAACACACACACACTTGGAGCTCCAAGTTGCCATGGAAATTTTATAATAAGGAGTTATGAATGACTGGCGTAGGTTTGATTGCCACAGTACGCCGCATAACCATGATCGTGTCTTTCACATCCCGGTTCTTTTCATTTCTGGTCAAAATTTACAGTAAAGTGCGATGTCACTCAGATCGAGGTTTCTGCCAGCGTCGCCGGAAACATCCCTCTTCATTTTCAACGCCTATCAGTTTGCACAATTTAGCTTGTGAAAAATATTCCAAAGTAAATGCGACTGTGTGAGTGTTTGTGGATAAAAGGCCTCGGGCATTGTGCAGAGCCCCAGAAATAACACAGTGCAAAAACGTGAGTGGATAACTTTCACTGTCCAAGTAGAGCTGAATGAACAGACAGCTGTTTTGCACTGGATTACTGACACTACTATAGTGCAGTGGAGCCAATGTTAAAGGAATTAGTCAGATTTGAGCTTTTTCTGCTACTACAACATGGCCCCATTTCCTTACATGCTAATTCTAAGGTGGGACAAAAAAAGAGCACACTTAAGTATGAATTCTTTCTTTTTTTTTTGAGAGTGCTGTTGAAGTACATTGTCTCACAATGATCAGACCTGTACTAAGCTTATTGTCTCAGAATGAGCTGGTGTTGTTTTTAGAAAAACTGACATGCCAGGAGTTTAACTTAAATAATCATTTTTAACTGCACAAAATCACAAAATCTTTCCTTATTCTTTGAAGGTAGAGAAAGTAGAACATATGAGAGATGTTTTCTTTTTCTTAAGAAAATAGGATAAGTGAAAAGGAAAAATATATGAACTGACTGGAAGTAAAAATAAACATATACAGCATTATATCTCTCTTTGTAATCTCCTAATTAATTTTCCTGATCGTACAGTGTCTGTATTATTTCAAATTCAGAGATAAACCCCTTGAGCTGTGCACCGCTGTACTGTTTGTGATACTATATCTTTTACTGCAGTCAGCTATGCTAGCATTCATTTACCAAGTGCTCGACAACATGTGCATCCTCACATACGCTGCACTCAAAGCCTTCACTCACACTGTTTACTCCTAAATATTGGCAGATTTACTAAAGATCGGGCCACAACACAAAATATTTAGGATTGACACTGTGTAAAGTTGCACCGCAGCAGTGGGGGTTTATCATGTTTGTTCATGTGTTAAATAAAAGTTATGTCCCTCAGACCCTTTTACTTTGAATAACACTAATTCCTAACATGGGTCAGGTCTTCTTTATTTTTACTTTTGAGTATTCGAGCATTCGTAAATTTCCTCAGTGTTTACTTACAACATGATTTATTTCCAGATATGTAACAACAATCTGCAAATTCCGATAAAACCTTTGTCTTACAGTGATGCAACAAGTTAGTCATTAAGCCAAACCACAAATAGGAAATTGTAGAGGAACTTCTCTTATTGTTTCAAAGTACAGTTCCTACTAGAGTAGCTGTTATTTTCCGTTGAATTTATTCAAGTAATAATATCAACATAAATGGAAAGAAAATGCCATCTTTTACTGCAAATTGATGAAAATGATTTTCTCTAGTTACATCCACATGCACTTAGTTTTACTTACAGCAAAGACATCCGGTGACTTAAGCTGATTAAATCGTATTTTCCCAATTGGCCTGTCTGTTACTGAAATAGAAGCATCACAGTGTGGGCACCACATGGGTTCATTAGGCCCATGTTTAAGATTTAATGAAGTACATGTATGCTGTGACAGTACGTGTAAAGTAAACTGGGAACCTCAGAGACGTTTATAAGGTCTTAGACACTTGCACAATTAATCCTCTGTTCAGATTAATCTCACACAACACACACCACATTTGAAATGAACGTTTTTTTGTTGACAATTAGACAAACACACACACAACCACATACACATCTGTTAATCTAACAGACTCAGTGCACTGGTTAATGTGCTGCGTTTTAAAAGCGGGAAGATTTTGTCTGATCATAAATGTAATGTGACAATGGTTGTTCCCTGGGAGCTGCTAAAATATGTATTTACATGTAAAAGCACAGTTGCTGATTAAATTAATTGGTGCCTGGAGACCTGACCTAAAGTAACCTGTAATATTATGTGGTGTAGAAATAAAAAAATAATAAATGTCTATCTGCATTGTGATGTTGGGTTTTCAGGGGTAAAGGAAACATAACCCCCCCTCCAGATTTGTGCCTATTTTATCTCAGGCGGAAGGAAAGAACAAACGAATATACACGAAAACAGAAAAACAAAAATATCAGTGATGAATCACTTTGACAAACTGAAGTGCAAGTCCTGTGAAGATACTGATTAAACTGTGAACATGTGCAGATGTTTTACAATTTGTAAGTACAAGATACTTGTTTTTTGTCTTCATTGTTTTCTTGTGTGCACAGTGTTTCATTTTACAAAGCTGATCAAATCCATTCATCTGGATGGTATTAAATATTCAAATGTTTGTGTGTGTTATAAAGCTATTTTTATGTCATTCGGAACCAATATGTTGTAATTACTAAACATACAATATGTTTCTCTGTATATGTGAGTGTTTGCACACAAATATGATTTAGCATGAAAATTGTCCCTTATCCTTAATCTTTGTAGTCCATGCATGCCACAGGACTACACTTCCCTCGAGTATATGCTTGTGTCAAGTGGAAAAGACACACAGATGTATTGCATTTAGGCCATTTACAGTATGAGTATTTATACAGCCAAATGGTTTGTCATTCTGTTTGCCTTGTGTGTCTGAAGAGAGTTTGTAACCAAAATTTTGTATCAATTTTTTTTTTTAAATACATTTACATGTGATTGTCCTTCAAGGATCTATCAAAGCCTTTATGACATGCTAGCAGTGGACACTTGCATGCTGGTAAGTTATCAGACATGGCTACCAACAGTGCGCACCATGATGCCGAGGTTCTCCGAAACACCCCTGTCGGACGGATCAGACGTCCGGTTCGCCTGTGCCTCTTGCTCGTTTTGACAGGGCAGTCTGGCTCGGCTCAGCGTGCAGCTGCGTGTCAAACCCCTGCAGGTCCTGGCGTAGCCGGACCCGTTCTAAACGACAGACCGAAGGTTTTCCAAGGCATCTCCCCTAAGCTGCTAATGTCTGACAGAGATTCAGCGTCACTCCTGCTGCCTCGTACCCCGCCTGCAATCCATTTAACCGGGTCCCCCTGCCCTTGCTCCTGCGTGACCGGCTGTCGAACTTAGTGAAGCCGTTGTTGTTAGTAGGTAGTGTTTGGTGGCATCAAGTGATTTTTCAGCATCGCTCCAACAAACTTCAACCCGAGTATATATCTAATGAGTCAGTGTGATCGAAGACACCTGTTTGGATGAGCGGGGGCCTTTGTCCAGTTGCCAGTGCAATGCTGGACTTCCACCAAGATGTGAGTTTTGGAACGATTAGTGTGTACATATAAACACACTGTGATCAAATGCTGCTGACAGTGTGGAAACAGTGGGGGACGGTGTAACATGTTTCTTTTACGTGACATGCTGATATTTTCAGTGCCTTTCTGACTTTATTTTCACTGTCCTGAGTCTTCTCTTGGTTATGTACAGTACTTGAAAACACTGTTTTCTTCAGTCAGCATTTTCTTTCTGTTCCTGAACTTTATACTGTACATAAATGAACTGTATAAGCCAGAGCCCACTTTGATTGATTTACTTGTTCCCTGCTTTGTGTCAACTCTCCAGACTCAGCGCCCATAGCAGCCTGCCAACACTTTATGCTTGTCCGCGTCACTAAGCTTTAGAATCGCATGGCATGTCTTTTCTCCATCTATCCAAACCATTTATCTCTGTGTGTATGTGTGTGTTTTCTCTTGTATGCTCTCTCATAGTCTGATGACTTCTTTAGTGTTTTGTAGTCTCTTAACACACGGGCTAATATTAATCTGTTGAGCATAGATCCTTTCACATACTGGAAGCCCCTGAGATATTATCATTATTATCATTGTTGTCCTTATTTGTTTTAGTACATTCAGACAAACATCATGATGAGCACATACATAGAAAATTATACTGCAGTTATCTGGTAAAAGGTTGAATATGTAATGCAGTTGTGCAATAGTAATTTTGTTTGTGTGACTGAATGCAAGGCTTTATATGGTGTGTGATGAATGAAAGTCAAAGATTTTAACTTTAGGTTTGATATCGCAGACACACACTTGCATGTGATATAAGCTTTTAAGTCGCCCTCTATTCAGTCAAAATCTAAAGGGGAGAATAATTAATAAACTTCTACATTTTTTTAACAATATTCCCCTTTTTCTTTGCTAGTTTTGATATAAGAGCTTTATTGATCTGCTCCTTAAGGCAACACATTTTGTCCCCTTCTCCTCTGCAGCCTAATTTCAATGCCTTTTCATGCTTCCCATCAGCCCAAATTAATGTAAATTACAAGACAAAGTAATGGCTTGATTCAAAGCAATGTCCCAATCACTGTGAATTAAACAAGCACAGGTAATTTGATCCGAGTGTTTACATGGTTCACTGCAACCAGATTTCCCCAAACAACCTGATTTTACTTGATGTGGTTAATGTAAAGAAGGATGTGTAGCACCCAGGACTCTTTTATCTGATATCTTTTATGTCAATCTTCAATTTTTATATCACCAACTCTTTAACCTTCCTACATATGCAAAATTGAAGATTGAAGACAAATACATTATATGTTATGCATGCCACAATGATTTTAAATTCATGAGTAATTCTGGTCTGTAAAATGGATTATGCTTGCTCCAATTTCATCCTTAGTTTGACAAATGTAACCTAGTTAAGTTTAGTCTGTTGCAACAAATTTTTAGTATCGCCTTAATCCTTTTTTAATCCCGTTAATCGCATGCATTTAAACACGCTTGTTAAGCAGAGTTTACTTATTAAAGGGAAACACCACTGATTTTCCACGTGAGTATCAGTTTGCTCGTCGGTTTGCTCGAGAAGCGCTCGGCCTGTCAACGGCTGTGTAAGTTGTCGTCAGGGTTTCCGTCGCCACTGCCCGTTTCGTAGCTGTTACATTTTAACCGACATTCTTTCACCCACCATTTTGTCCGCAAACAAGCAAATGTCGACAGGCGTCGCTAGCTTTATGTACCTCTCCCCTTTTCATGAGCATTAATTCTAAGCACTCCTTTTGCTGTCGCTGTTTTTTTGTCATTTTTGATTTCCATTTGGGTAATTTTGTTTTTTCTGTCATTAGTTTCTGCTTACTAAACCAGCCTCTAGCTGTTTGAGACGCCTGTGTTGGTGATAGAGAGGCGAGTTTAGAACGAAAGCAAAGAAAATTTTGCTTTCAAATCCTTCATTTTGTTTAAATAAACCAACATTTTTATTTGGGAAAATGCTCCACATGAGAATTGTATGAAATAAAATGTAAATATAAATGTTTTAAAACTTGAGTTTGACATTGGGAACCTCGATAGGACAAGTGTCCTTTAACACATTTGTGACAAATCAAATTCCTGAAACTTGAGAAGGTGGAGGAACCTGTGCTTTTTGGGGCCCCCCAGGGTTTGGGGCCTATGGGCGGTTGCCCACTTTGTATGGCTGGTGATCCAGCCTTGCCGCTGGACTGTTGTGTTTATTTGCCCTAAGAAAACCAATGTACATCAGCTGGATGATAGCTAGAACGATGCACCGACCTTGTCAATGGGCCTTTGTTTGCGTTCAGCCCAGCCTCAGATAAAACTCCTTTTTCCTCTCATGTCTTTACTTTTACGAAGTAGATTCACGACACAAGGACATTTTTTTTTCAGAACTTGAAACATTTTCAACTCACACCCCTTCGTGTCAATTTGTGATGCCAATGCAAATTCACATCTAGTCATGTCTTTGTCTTTGTATGCAATCGTGCTGCCTCTAAAATTCACTTCTGTTTCTTTCTGTATGACAATTTAACGTTAAAGTGTCTGTTCGTTTACTGTTTATTTATTTTGTACTCCTAAAATTGACTTAATGGTTTGTTGGGCATGAAGCATTAGGTATCTTATTTTTACTTTTTATTTTATTTTAACTTTTTAGTTTATACTCCAGTGAAGTTAGTCTCCTTTTTTGCTGTGATGATATGTTTTTAACAATACCTCCGGTCTGACTGCGGTTCATGGCACCTCATCATTTTCCAGTTTGAATCATCGAAATTGTTGTTCAACACTTTTTGCAGTTTCAAAGTTGCCTCCAGTAAAAGCATCAAGTCTTGACTGGCAGTGTGTTGAGCTCACTGCACCAATGTGCACCTTAATACATAGGCAGAGAAACACTATTGAGTTGAATCATGCCAAATCTAAAAGGAGAGTGCCATCTCCGTTCATAACCAACAAATACTGTAGATGTAAAGCAATGGTCTCTATGACAACAGGAACATTTTTTCCTTGATTTTTCTGATGCTGTAGGAGACATATCCATATTGTATGTGAACTGACAGAGTCTGTGCTACTTATAACAGCTTATCGCCTCTTTTTTTTGGACTGTATGACTTGGTTTGCACCAGCTTCAAATAAATATTTTTCAAAGTAGGTGTTTTCAAATACACATAGGCATTCACTGCAATTGTCATATCACTGCATGTTTGAGTTTTATTTCCTGAGAGAAGCTGGGGGCCTGCAAACAGGTTATGGAGTCACGTAGAAAAGCTAAGTTTCTCAGCTACATCCACAAAGTAATCAGCAGTGTTTTTAATAAATAGACTAAACAAATTGAAAATCGAAAATTCTGTCCTGCTGCAACCAATGTAATTATGGTGTACTGAATAAACATATTGAAAATACTCAATATCTTCCCTTCTGTACACTGTGCACTTTACACTACTACAGCCCAAAATATTTTCAAGTATGCCCTTGCCATGGTCGACCCAAAACTCTGGCAACTTGGTTTCTTCTATGCTAATTGGTGAAGTTACCTAATCTTGCATATTTATGTGCTTTCTGGTACTTTACCAACAGAATCTCAGAGAGTTTTGACTCCTTTGTCTTCCACTGGCATTCAACTTGTCTTTCAAGTTTGTTGATTTAACCATGAGATGGGTAATTTGACTTTAAACTGGAAAATATGATCAAGGCCAAGGGCGGAGACACACACACACACACACACACACACACACACACACACACACACAAACAAAAGATCTAACATTTCCCCAGGACTACAATGGCCTTGGCAGTGATTATTTTTGAGAGAACTTCACAAAACTGGCTTGCAGAATTGGAAATACGATGCCAGATCAGAATGTAGCCTAGTACCTGGGATATAACAGAACCTTAAAAGTTTTGCTTCATAAACAAATCCCCCATCTGATTTACATGCTCTGAATTAAAACCAAAGATGAGCTTTTTGTCTAAGATATGACCTTTTGAATCTGTGGTCCCTGTATCATCTGAAAAGACTCGAGCAGGTCTTTAAATTCACAAGTAAAGGGATGATAAAATCAATATACATAAATATTAAAATCACAGGACAATACAGGATAATAAATAACAGGAGACAAAAGCCCAGATAATTAAAGTTTGAAATCACTCTTAATTAGAAGGTCTCTGTATTAGGATGCAAAGACAGGGAAATGAACAGTGATTAAGAAACTCAACAGACACTTGAATAACAGCTGGATAAGACAGCTGTTAGGCTCCTCAGCCAGAGGGTTAATATAGGAGATGTGCAGGTGTAGCCACAATTTAAAGGCTGTTAACTGAAAAAAAAACAACAACAACCAAAATTTCAACATAACTGTGAACTGTACGAGTCATTAGAAGACAGAAACATCATTCATAAAGACTCTTGTATAGAACAGCAGAGGCTGATGGAAATGTCATTAGTTTTGATGGCATTTAAAACAGCTTTTGGACAAACCTGAACTTAAGATTGCTCAAGAGTAAAAATTAAAAGATTACCAAAATTATTATAATTTATCCTGAGTCCTCAACAGACCCAGGGGCTCAAAGTGTAAGGGAGCCCCTGAGCCTGACCCTCTGTTTTAAAGTGACTGTTAATATTCTTGTTGGAAAAGGGGGCCAGGGGCCAGGGGCCTCACATAATCTGCCTCGTGGGATCCACACCAAATTTCATGACAATCCATCCAATAGTTTTTGAGACATTGAACTATACAACAAAACCAGAAATGTCACTCTCATGGTGGCACCATTAGAAAAGTCAAGGGATCCCCAAAGTCTATGATTCATCCTCTGTGATCATGAATGTCTGTGGAAAATTTCAAGGCAATCTGTTCAATAGCTGTTGAGATATTTCAATTTGCCATTAAGACCAACACATGTCTAAAAATGTGTAAATGAAGGAGAGTGAGCATCGAATTTATGACCAGGCACAAAAAATAGCATTAGACATTCTGTGGCTTCCCAATCCGAAATAAATCTAATTATTACAAAAATATTTCATGTGGATTATCATTATTCCTAGAATTAATATTCAGATCACCAACAAGTAGCACTCTGTAATAATCCTGTGATCTAGCTTTGGGGGTTTCATGAGATCTCAGCCATCAGAACAGGCCAAATGGTCATTGTAGCGCACTGAAAGCTCCAGCTGCTTGAACAAAGCCTGGAGGTCATGCAGCTGGCTTCCACTTGCTTTATAATTAGTTGTCTAAAGCAGAATGACAGTGATTACTATGTTGCACATGGCAACCATTAATCAGCAGAGCAACTGTATAGCGATCAATGCGGCAGGCCTTTGCTCATACACAGACGTGCTTGGCTGCAGTCTGGGGATGTCGTGGGTAAATGTTTAGATTGACCTTTAAGTATATCTTGACAAAAATATAAAAAGAAATGGAATAAAGCACCCCTTTCAGGCATATAGCTGGTTAATGGTGGTGAAATCCTAACACATGGAACGGAAAAATGTTTCAGATCTGCCCACAGCAACCGCAATCATTAGGATAAGAATGCCTCTCTGTTTCTACTCTCCATCCAGATTCAGCAGCATTTATCGCAATTACTCACTGACTGGAGGTGGGAATAATCCATAATTGTCTCTCCCTTAACGTTAATGTGTGTAAGAGATACCTAATGTCCAAAACAAACCATTAAGTTTGTAGACACAACCTGTGAAACACCATTTGGAAGAGTTTGTGATGCCATCATTATAGAGGTGGAGACTACAAAATAAAAGTCATAGTGGTGAAAACAAAGACATCGGTGCCATACTGTTTAGACTCTGAATATAAAGTTAGAGCTATCTAAGCAGTTTTCTGTTTTATGTAGTGCTGCTGTTTACACTGGCAAAAGTGGAAATGCCTGAACATAGTTACAAACACACAATCAAACAAACATTCTCACACTCATAATCATTAAAATCTCCCCTACTGAGACCTCTAATGCTGATGATTCTTCATTCCTGTCTCCCACACTAAAAAAAAAACGGACCACGTGATAACGTGTGTCATCCATTACAGAACATTTCACTGAGCCACTTTTTTTCTTTCTCTGACAACCTGCAATTATATCAGCATGCTCTGAGAAGTCAATCCACCCTGCAAGCTGCACATTAAAGGCAATCAGAAGCTTTTGAACAGGCCTGTCAGGAGTAAAATCGAGGTCCAGGCCTTATGCTGTCATACTGACACTGACAGCTTCAGAGAAAAGCTTCAGAAGGCTTCACCATTTAAACGTCCTGAAGTCTGTACGTGTTAAATATTTACCGCAATATATTATTCTCAAATTACTCTTAATGACTTGGGAATTTGTAGTTGAAGTTAGTGTGCTGGAATATTCTGGTTAGCAAGACCATGAACTAGTGTATCTGCAAGAAGAGGAAATTGTTATCTTGCTCTGGTAGTTCAACAGTGCATTTCAGAAGCAAAGACGCCCCAAAGAGCTTTAACAACATTTCTGTTACATTTTATAAATTGTGTGGCCAAATGAGGCCATATGCAAGGAAAGTCGTCTGACGTGGTAATGGTGCACTGTCTGTTAGAGTTCATGTCTCATAAAAGTAAGGACACATAAACCAATGCTGCAGCCTCCCTCCAGCTCATTGGCATCTGTCCACATGCATTTGTTTTTAAAGAGCAAGAAAGAGGGCGAGAGCTCATGATGAACAACTGAGAATTTTCCACCAGCCCTTTGCTCATCTCACCATCTGCCATTCCGAGAAAAAAATAGCTCCCTCTGCGCTGGAAGATCAGCACCCTTCCTCCTCTTCCTCCTCCTCCTTCATTTTCTTTGGTGCCATAAAGCAATACAGTGGACTTCCTGTGAAATCTTACCCTGGTAGCACAGCGAACATAGCGACAAGGCCAGTTGAAGCTGCCAGTCATCTTGGCAGTGCAATCTTTGTTTATGGTCATTTTGAAAATATTTCTAAATTAATGTTGGTAATGATTTCTTAATGTTAAAATGCAGAGAGGAACATAAATATCTAAAAACACCCACTTCAGTAACACTTCACTCAGAAAGTCCTCATAATTTCAAATGACAGAAAACAGGTTAGCACTAAATAAACGCAGTGATGTTCTGCAGGCACTTAGAGCTTCCAGAAAAATATGAATATTATATTTGTCATTATTACAATCTGAAGTGTGTACAGTGCAAAGGTCAATGCGGCAATTATTAATTATCATTATTATCATTATTATTATTATTGCATACAATTCCTTTTCTTTGCAACTCCAGGAAAATTAGGTCAGTGATGCACTTAATAAAAGATTCATCCGTTCAAGACAGTCACAGTAAAAATGAATTTAGTCAAGACACTCTCATCAAGGTTTTTAAACCATTTATTAGCAATTAACATTTTAAATCTTAGCAAGCTTGACTTTCCCTGAGCTCAAAAACCCCAGAAAAAATATTCAACAAACATGTAGACGAGTTAAAACGTTTCAAAACTCATATACTACTAAATGCTGATGGAGGAGGAGTATAGGGAAATGGAGGGAGATAAATTTTCTGAAAGCCGGGGATGCAGAGTTTACTTGGTTGTAACACAGCTATGTCAACATTAGCAGGTCTTCAACATGGATTAAAAAAGGAGAAAACACCTCAGTTTGACCTTTTTTTATATATTAATCCGGTGGACGCCAAAACAACCAGTCGCATTCAAGGAAGAGCCTAACAATAGCAATGATTCTTTATTAAAGATGAAAATAGCGTCGATACGGTTGAAAACATAAACTCGTTGAGCTATTATGGCTACCGAGCAATGCTAGCTTGTGCAGTCTGTGACGTAAATCATGCAGCCAATCACTGACATCAAATGACTTATTCGTAGTTTTCAAGTATCACCTAGAGCGATCTTGACATCCCTGTATGTACATGGAGGCCGAAACACCTTAAGGAGTCAGGGTTTAGAAATTGATGATACCATCCATTTGGGGCGAGTCTATTTATACACACTCTAAGACCCTTTCTGTGAAATGTTCAGTCTAACAATGGACAATAGGGATATTTTTTTAGACTGGACAGCCTTTTCACCCAGTTTTCTGTTTCTTTTCATTTACTTTTTCCCATTATTTTCTCTCTGTCCTGATTTGTGAGTTCGGGGGAAGTACCTGACACTCATCATCATGCACCTGTGTTTTTTTACTATCCCATCGGGACACACCCCTTATTGAATAAATGCTTAAAAAGGTCAGGTTGAAGTGGTTTTTTTTCCTTCCACAAACCCCGATGACAACCTGCAAAACCGGCTGATTTTATATTGTCATATGACCAAGGCATGTAACTCCTGAAGGCTTTTTACTGTGACTTCTACATTGCTCCTGGATGAAAAATGGATTTTCCTTCTTCACCCTCTTTTGCCTTTTCTCATGTGTACAGCTGATTGATTAATCCCCTACACTCAGTGGGAGATAGATATGTGGGAGGGGAATGAAGAGGGGATGGAGGGTGAGGATGAGGTCTCGCCTGGTTCCCCACAGTGTTCTCTTTGAGATGCGGTGGGTAGGTGGGCTTGGCACTCACCCACTTGATGCTTTCCTCCCACATTGTGTCAAAGATGAGTCCACATGGATATCCAACTGTCTGATTGGTGCGTGATCGCAGAGGAGAGACGGATGGAGGGGGGGGGCGTCCTGTGGTGAGCCTCATTGAGTGGCGGAGCAATGGAGCAAACACACCTTCAAGAGACTGTGTGTTACGTCAATAAAGCAACAGAAGAAACAAACACACTCTTCTCTTTGAGGGCGTTTTCTAAAGTCCCTGTAAAATGTATGTGTACTAAAAACAGGCTTATGCTAATATGTGTGTACAGTATAATAATCCTCAAATACTAGAGGTTAACGTCCTTTCACACCACTCGGAGCTGATAAGTCAAGGGTATTGCTGGCAGGGGGAAAACTAACTCCTTGACATTTATGATAATATACATGCTTAAATATTTGACGAAGACCGTAGGAAGGCTGACTTGCACTTAGTGCGTTCAAAGGAGGAGAGGACTGAAACAACTCTAGTGTCTGTACGGTAAATGTGTAGCTACAACCAGCAGCAGGGTAAAGTAATTTCCCGGAACCAGTTACACCACCTGTTTGTAAGTTCAAACTTAGCCTAGGTGTAAGAGAGGTAAATAGATACTTTAATTGTACTTTATTAATCCTCAGGTGCATGGCACCTGGCTAAAAAATACCCCCCCCCACATAAATACTTGTAACCCCCCCAAGTTATGTTTTTAAACTTCACATTAAGTAAACAACATATGACGTGTTCACGAGTGAGATTTAAGTGGTTCTCATTTGTGTATTTATTTTTTTTTTTTTTTACCTTTGGACTTAGCTGTTTCTCCTGATTTCCAGTCCTTATGCTAAGCTAAGCTAACTAATGAGCCGGTGGAAGTAACTTGACTGTGGCAGAGAGGCCGAAGTGCATGCGTGTTTTTATTTGTTATTTTACACAAGTCCATATCTATATTGGAAACTCTTTAGGTTATAAACTTGATTTAAATACATTTTTTAGATTATATTTATAACTTGAAATAACAGTAGGGTTTGGTCAGGATTTTTTAACCTGTGTCCTCTTGCTTAAATAAGTTCACTGGAGCTGTTCCAATGCTTAACCCCCTTCTTCTTCTATACACCTACTGTCCTAAGCCAGCTCTGTGTGTCATTATTTAAAATGTGAAATAACCCGGCTCTAGTATTTGGTTCGAATGAAAACCTGCCTGCGCATGACTCACGCATTTGTGCTGGTCTCAGGGTGGAGAGGCGACATAATAGCCAGAAGGTTGTTGGTTTGACCCTTGACACTGACAGACATTTCAATTACGGCATCCACCGGCAGTGTCACCATGTCCTTGATAGAAATGCCTGAGAAGCTAAGTCACTCATTTCATTCTGTGACCGTAATGAAGATACTGTCTGTGTAGATATTTCAGTGAAATCTGAATAAAACCACAGTGATTACACTTTTGTCTGCACCCCTCTCTTGCTATTCCGCTCACACACAGATGTGATTACCACAGCAGTGTATGTTACCGTCTCTGCCTCGCTGCTTGCGCTAAAGTTCATAGAGAATTTGAGAGCCGGAGCACTTGAAGCCACTGGAAGATTCAGTGTTTGCCATGGAAACAAGGCTCAAATCATTGTTATACCTGCTATGATGCTACAAAAATAGCCTACAGAATGCTGACTGCAATGACAGAGAATTTTTGAATTTCTCTCAATGGGAGCATTTCCCTGGATGTCCTTGAGGCAGGACCAGTAACAGTGTTAAAATGTTCCGGGAACAGCAGGAAACATGCGTCACTACCCTTTATCCAATCAGACGTTGTCATGGATTTTTTTCCCCCCTCAACGTTTAATACATTTTGATAGGACTAGCGTTTTCAAGGCACTTATTGTGGCCTTTTCCTATTTCCTGTTTCGTTCTCTGAGAATATCCACAACATGGCGGTGTTTAATACTTCTAATGCCTCATTGATTTATGACCAAACCATCAAAAGGCCCCAGCTGAGTGATCAATCACCTCTGTGTCCTAGTGCACTCAAAACACTGACCCGCGTACGACTGCAACTGGAAAATGTCCAGCGTGGATCCAGGGTCTAAATTAAGGGTTAAGCTCCAGGTACATTATCGATAGTATCACTGTCTGTGAAGCGCAATAAATACTGGAGAAACAACTTCAGATATTCCGATATGAAATAATACCAGTAAATAGCTGCTATTTGTATCTATGAGGAGTCTGGAGTCTATGTGTACACCCCCTCCACCCCCTCCTCCACCACCACCACATCTTCTGCACAGGAGCAAAAACACCCAGTGCATCTGTCTGTGGTCATTTTGCATATATTTTTACTTCTTCTCCTTCTCTTCCTACTGCTCTGTAGCTGCTTTGAATCTCTCTCGCAGTCATTTTGTGTCTCTTTGTCATCGTTTTTGCCTCTTTACACCTTCATGTCTCTCTTTTTTGTCCATTTGGCGTCTCTCTCTAGTCTCTGACTGACTTTCCAGCAGGTCTCTTCATACAGAGGTTCGGGCCCAGTGGCCCCGGTAGCCCTGTCCAGTAACCCCCCCCTCTCTCTCTTGCCCCGCCCCTGCCTGGATTGAAACGATCGCTATCCATGGTGCTGAAAGCCAACGGGGTCGCCAGAAGCCACGGTGGCCACCGCAGGCCACTTCCTCGGGGATGTAGTTGCTTCCCGGACTAAAACGTCGCAGTACATCCTTTACTGACGCGCACTTCTATGATTCCTGCGATGCGAACGCATGAACTCAGACTCTAAAGTTTTGACCGAATGTGAGTCACACAAATCATCGGCTGACTCAGTGCCTCGCAAACTGCACCCAGCGGGGCACCGGACCCTGCGCCTCCTGGAGCCGCTTCACAGGCGCAGGAGCAAACGTCAGAGAGTCTTAGGAAGAGTTTCTCTCTTTTGGGAACAAAGTCCCACGCATGAGACGCAAAAAAAAAAGACCATGTAAGAGGAATGTTTTCTTCTTTCAGTCCAACACCCCAGTGTTGTTATTGTTTTTAAGGCTCCCTCCTCCTCCAGTTGCATCCCTGCATTTGTAGAATAAACTGTTGTCTCACTTTGCTGCCGCTGTGTCTGATGAGGTGCGAGTCCCGAAGGAACTGACACCATCCTCCACCTCCTCCTCCTCCTCTTCCTCCTCCTCCTCCTCCTCCTCCTCCTCCTCCTCCTCCTCCTCCTCCTCGTGGTGCCGCAACAGCAGTAGCAGCAGCAGCAGCAGCAGCAGCAGCCAACGCGGTGAGTGCGTCCTGCAGCAGCAGCAGCAGAAGCAGCAGCAGCAGCAGCAGCAACAACAGCACCTGTCATTTTCAGGAAACCTCGTTAGAAGTAACCAGGTTACCCTGCGACACGATCCACGGCCACAGCGTCGCGGGGACCCGTGAATACCGATGGCCTCATGCGTCGATGTTTTGCGCCTCTGAAAATTACGCATCGGTGAGTTCCTTTGACTTGTTTCCCACGCCGACCGCTGCGCGCTTTTACTCACATCTTTAGCTTCGCGCTGCGGCTCATCAGTTTGTTTGTTTGTTTGTTTGTTTTAAGGGGTTTTCACTTAACCCTGGACGTTTTTTTTTGTTTGTTTGTTTTGTTTTCTTGTTTTTTTGTTAAACCACATTTCTTTATGAATGACAGCAGGGGAAGCTGTGGATGAATCCCTGGTGAGAGTATTCAGTAAATAAGGCAGACGCGCCTCTCCCCGACGTTTTCCATGTGCTAAGCGAAGGTCAACCATATGCACCGATGAATTAAACGTTTGTGACAGCGGGAATAAAAGGGAATAAAGGGGGAAAGACGGCGCGGGCGAGGGGGGGGTTATTCTATTAATGCTCATTTATTGATGACAGATGAAATAAATCACCTGTCACCGCCTGATTGTGTTTAAGACTGTTTTGTAATTGTCTTCTCCCTCCGATATGACCACGGACGTTCCGCATTTTTTTGCAAAGCAACAATTCAGACAATGAGAAAAGCGGCAGAGATGAACCGTCCTTCTCGTAACGCGAGCTATATGAGCTGTAGGATAACGACACGGGAACAATAACGAAGCTGCCAAGAAGTAATCATGTTGGATGGGTGCGTTATTGCAGACTGACGGAAATTCAAATCCACCCCCTCCTCCTCCTCCTCCTCAGCCTCCTCCTCCTCCTCCTCCTTCTCCTTCTTCTTCTTCTTCTTCTTCTTCTTCTTTTTCACGGGCATTAACAGTCTCGCGTTGGGGTTAATTGGAAGCTTGTCCTGTCTTAGTCGGGATCGTTTTAAGATGAGGATGAATTAATAATGCACCACGGTGTTCAGAGGAATTCAACACACACGCACACACACGCGCACACACGCAGGGAGCTGATATGGTGAGACAGATCTTTGAAATTACAATGGAGCTGGATCATTAAAGATGGTGCACAGACACCTCGTTTTTCTCTGTTTGCATCACACAGCTTGTGCATTACAGCTTACACACACACACACACACACACACACACACACACACACACACACTCGCGGTCTTGTGGCTGACTGACAGCCTAGTGCTGATTTCTGTGGACGTGTTTTCTCAGTCTTCCTATCACAGACCGTAGGTGTTTCTCCCCAGTTTTTGGTCAAGTTCGGCGCCTTACGGATGATTGAGCTTTTATTTGTGACTGGGAAATGTCGCATCCCTTTTTCCACGACATGTCACCTCTCGAGTAAAGCTGGAATAGTGGTTTTTGCCTCCTCCCACGGGTATTTTTTATTTCTCCTACCGGAATAAGCAGCATTCTGAATTTTCTCGTCACTCTGTGGCTTCACAAGTGACATGTATCCAGTGCCGAGCAGAGCAGAGACTCTCTTGCCCCCATGCCCCCAGGGTAGTTTGATGTTTAGCCCTTCTGTTGTTCTCTTGCACCAGTGCTTCCTCTGTACCAAAACCATATGGATTTGTTCTGAATACCGAGGGCTGTTTGGCTGCTGTGATATTCTGGATTAGGGAGACAAAGAGAAGCAGAGCTGGTAGCTGATCACATGTACCTCTCCGTATCTGTCCGTCACCACTTGCTTCTGATTGTGTGCTTCATCAGTTTTAAATATTCATCCCGACAATTTGGTTTTGAGCCCTGCTTGACATGCATTACCCTCCTCTATATCTCTGGGTTTTTCCTCGGAGCACGGTCTGTCCTAGTACTTGATAAAGCATCCAAGAGATGCTTTAGAGGTAATTGGATTTGGTACTGGAGGGAAGGGGCACAGAAAGGAATTTGTCAGTGTGTGTGCATGAATTAGCTTAGGGAGAAGAAGAAGAAGAAGTGTGTGTGTGTGTGCGTGTGCGTGTGCATGCTATGCTGTTTCACCGATTGTACATGTGTGTTATGTGTCTCTGCTGGTGCCTGCCAGTGTGTGTGAATCATTGTGTTTTCAGGAAACTGTGCAGCTGAGTAAGACATGGGGAGGGGCTTGTTTTAAAGTCTGACCCCAGGTACATAAACATTATTGCCTTGAAGGAAAATTTATTGGATCCTTGCAATTCTTTTTTTTATTTTTCATTTGGTCTATAGTGATCAGCTAGTCCTTCATCAACCCACCGTTGTCTCCAATTTCTGTGTCAATTGAAAGTTTATATGATACATTTTTTTGTCATTATATATAACCTCACTAGAAAACAACAACATTCCCACCGTGATTTGACCAAGTAGGTTTCCAAATCTGATACGAAGATACGAAGTGATTACAGACCCATTGAAGGGCTGTGTGGTTCTTTATATGTGCAATTTTTGAGATCAGAGTCAAGCTATGACATATGGAACATTTTATTCTGTTATTGTACTAAAACTAAAATGTTTGATGGAAACCATGCAGAAAGAAATGTGTTTTGCAGGGTTGCAGGAGTTTTTCATTAATAATTAATCTTTCCTTCATTGATAATGTGATTTGTCTATAACATGTCAGGAAACAAAATGATATCATCAAGTTGTTTATTTTCTCTAGCACTCCAAAACCGACTTAAATGACATTTCACTATCACATAATATCACAAACACTCAAAAGATTATTTGAGTATCAGAATAGTAGCTGAGTCTCTGATCGACTGATCAGTTAATTCAGTAGTTTTATCAGATTAATATTAGCTAGTAATACTATGTGAAAATTTTGATCTTGATCATGTACACATACAGTCAATTATGGCCAATTAAAGCGCATTAAGACATGATAATAAAGAAACACGAGGGGACATAAAAAGACATGACAGGGATTTTAAAATAGTAAAATAGTTTATGGAGCAGTAAAATGAGATAATATTGGATAAAACAGATCAAGCAGGAGCAATTGTCAATTCAAACGATGTATTATATTTAACATTAGATTAATGCACATAACAGCAGAAATTACACTCTTTTTTATCCTGTGGCATAATGTATAAAGGTGCCATGTGCTTGTATAAAGATGTTCCTTCTACAAGAAAATATAATTCTTAATATTAATATTAATATTTATCCACTCCATAAGTTACTGCTTCAGTTTAGGACAGTTTAGTGCCACTTTGCTATGATTTTACATTTCTGCTTTTGTATAGAAGTAAATCAAATTAAGCAAAAATTATATCCACGGTCTGCGTGCACCATCCCATTTATTTCATTACATGTCTTGTTTCTTGCTTAATTTTTGAAATACTCACCTCTCTTGTCATACACGTCCTTCCCTTGTGTGTCTCCCGTCCCTTGATCGTCCACACCTGTCCCCAGTCAGCTTACTTGCCCCTGCTGTTGCAGCCCGGACCGTTTATATTCTCCTCCAGCTTTCTTAATCCCTTGTCAGATTGTCGTTGTTATACCTCTTGTGAATGTCACTTTCCATCTTTCCCATCGCGTTGATTTCTGTGGTTTGTGTATTCGGCTCTTGTTTCTGTTATTGTTTGCCTGCTGCAACTGACTTGCCACGTATGACAACCTGTATTTTGAGTGGAGACGCTGCCTTATTGAACTTTACATCGCCTCCTTTGAGTCTCCCCGTTTCTTAGTCTCAGTTCACATCACAAATGTTAAAGTATTGTTCTCTGTCTTACAGCCTGCCTGTTGTGACTCTCTTTTGTGTTTTGCATATTACCACTAATGAGATAAAGTCTGTGTAAACGTAATGAGTTGGATGTGAAATAAATCCTGAGACGCTGTTATCACCTTTTCTAAGGTTTGCTAGAGAGTTATGGCCATGACGTCCGCTCTAGAAGTAAAGGATCATCTCAAAAACAATATTTGATTTTCCAAAAAACATAATCTCACAATATCATACTTAACAATATTATACTATATATTAACATATATCTGCATGATGTTTTATTAATGTGGCTCTTACAAGAAGAACAACATAATACAGTGACAATGCTCTTTTGTTGTTATTTGTTCTCTTCCAGTGTCTTGTGTTGTATTTCAGAGCCCTTGATGCTGAAGTGTGGTGACGCTGAGGGGAGCAATTTCAGTGCATCCCTGTGAAAACACACACACCCACCCACACACACCCACACACACACCCCCACACACACACAGACAGACATACACACACACACACACACACGTTGTGGAGCCTTTTGGACGCAAGTGCTTCACAGGAGACAATGAGAGGCTTCCTGCTGACTGCAATCTTTCTGCTGCCCTTGGTGAGTATTTTCTGTGCATGCATCTGTGTGCTGTGCACATACGTGTGGGTGGATGAGCGTGTGTGTGTGTGTGTGTGTTCACATGTCTCCATCAGTGGCCTCCTCCTCCTCAGCTCTAGCCTTGGTTTATTTTCCGACGTACACTCCTTGGGGTCGTTTCTGTGACAGGCACTGCAAGCACGGTGATCACCATATGCCGCATCAGCATACGTTACTGGTCCTGGATCAGCTCTGTGTTAAGGCGACTGGCGGCCTGTTAGAACCATAACAGATGGCCCAGCTGACCGGAGAGCTGCCTGTCCATCTGCTCTGACTCACTTTTATTAGCAGTCTCATTGAAATAAAAAGCAGAATGGTAGAGTTGTGCAAGATGTGTGGGAGGAGTTATATACAGTGGAGCAATGCAGCACAGCAGCAGTTTCCTTGGTGAAGCCAAGGAAGTACTTGTATTTGTTTTATGTAAAAATACATGTGACATTATGTGACTGACCTTTATCTATGATTTTTTTTCATTTTTTTATGGTCATATAATGGCCAGTAAAATAATAAAATCACCAGTTGATAATGGTTATTAGGGAGACGAACTTACATTCACAATGCGGCCTCGTGGTCACAAATATCTTCTCTAACCTTTTAAGTTAACACTTCCCCCTAACACATTTGAAGTGTTCCTCCAGCTGACATCTTTGTACAATGCAGTCTCGAGCTGACCTTCAGAGGCGGATGTGGCAGATATGTCTTTTGTGATGTACTCATTGTGTGTAAAATGGGTCTATACGGAGGGCCACTGGTCTGCAGCGTCAAATGGGAGTTTTATTATCAGTGTTGCACAGTGCTGTGGGAACTACTGAGTTATCAGGCCCTTGAAAATAGCCTAGGGGCGTGAAACGGGTTTCTGTGGCTTCAAAATGAACAGCTAATCTGGACAGACATCTGTTTCAGAGGAGAGGAGAGGAAGCATACTTGAAAAAAAAAAAATAAAATCATCGCTCTGTCCTGCGCAGGCAATGTTGTCATGGTGCCAGTTCCAGGTGAGAGTTCTTTAAACCCTCAGCAGTCCTTAGTTAACCTGGACTGTGTTGCACCAGCTCCCCTCCTTTACTAAGTTTATGTGCAGATCTTTCTTGAATACTTGGTTCCTACTGGCTAATAGTGTGTGTGTGTGTGTGTGTGTGTGTGTGTGTGGGCTTGTTTTACTATATTCATGGTTTAAATGGCAGTTTGAGGGTTAGACTTGTTTTAGGTTATGGTCGGGTGCCAGGGAGTGCATTATGTCCAGGGTGCGTGTGTGTATGTGTGTGTGTGTGTGTGTGTGTGTGTGTGTGTGTGTGTGTGTGTGTATGTGTGTGTATGTGTGTATGTGTGTGTTCGATACAAGTCTGAATACTGGCATGAGAGGAGGAGCCAAGTCAAGCCAACCTAAACCACCGTATAGGTTGTTCGCCACCACGCTCGGATAGGACCCATAGGAGTGTACCAATAGCAGGTATACTGGGCGTTCAACGTCAAAGTAATGGTAATAATTGGGTTAAGGTTGTGGAACAGTTATGGTGTGGTCAGGTTTAGGAGAAGATGGTGGTTTGGGGTAAAATAAGTACTTTCTTAAGGTTTTGGGACCTTCGTGATCCATATTACAATGGTAAACACTCCGCCAAGGTTGTGGAACTGTAATGGATAAAAGGGACAACGCCGATTAGCAGTTTCACACAGGAAACAAACAGTGGTCTCCTGTGTCAAAGTCCTGTATTTGGTCGACCCATCCATCCACCTCAATGGGCTTGTTTCTTATGGAACAACAGTCTCGATCAGCATAGGGGAAAATAAAGTAAATATTGATTGCAATCTTAGTCACAAGAAAAAATACCCCTCTAGCTCAGTAACAGTCATAAGTTTCTATCTAGAATTAATATTAGTAAATTAATGAATTACATATTTCATGCTGCCATCTTAGAGGCCTGTCTGCACTCATGCCAAACAGATATTAGTCATCTGCACCCAATTATTTGTCATTTCTGAGAAGCATTGCCTAAAACATGCATTGGCTCTTAGCTGGTAACCTGCTGCTTAGCAACATGGATGCTCGCCACAGGTACAAAGAGATCTTTCTTTCTAACAATGCTAGTGTTGGTTTCATTAAATAATATCAAACACTATCAACAATGTGGAAAAAGAGAGGTCTTTAATATCTTTTTTTTGGTTTTTTTGTTTAGCTATCATCATGAGGCAAGACCCGTTTGTGTGTTGTCTGGAAATGGAATCATACCAGATAATAGCAGAGGGCTCTAATGATGCTTCACATAATTCATGCAGCATTTTAAAATTCTGGCCACATGTGCCTCAATAGAGAAGGGAAGTGAATCTTAGGACATCTTCACCTGAAGTGAATTCACACCGGGGGGGTTGAGAGATGGAGTGATGAGTCAGCCGTGGCTCAGAGGGCTGGGACATATTACACCTATCACTTCACAGTGAGAGCAACGGAAGAGGGTGCAAGAAAGCTAAGGGTGCAAAACACAGATTGGCCTTAAGAGAACAAGGACTGTTATAGAGAAGTTGACAGATATATGGGAATTCTACTGTCTCTGGGTAAATTGTTTCCCTGACTGCACCAAAGAAGCAGATGACACCAGTTACTCCAGAGTTTTCTTCCTTGGCTGGTTATAGCAACAGTGAAAAGGCATTCAGAGTGTCTTCAGCTTTCTTAGCTTGATGGATTCCCAAGTGATCCAGACTTGGAGGTATGTTGCAAATTTGAGAGAGATATGATAAAATTGCTAAGGGATTTGACTTGATTGCTAAAAAGCGGACGTGAATTTGCAAATCTCTGCAGAACCGCAAGTAGTAGAAAAACTCCCTTGTCCATGTGATGCGGTGGCTGAAAATTACACTGATGAGAACGACAGTGAACCTAAAGAGTAAACTGAAGGCTTTAAAACCAAAACAACAAAATGAAGGATGTTAAACTGCTCTATACACCTTTTAAAACATTAAACATAGGCAGTCAATCCATTATCAATATGAAATATTCATGTAGTCTATAAATATTGGTTAGTGCAGCTTTAAAGCTTCTCAGAACTTTTAAATCTCAAAGTAGCTATAATCATATCACAATGTGAGAGGGGTTAAGTTTCAGCTTAGCTCTCCAGCCCACAACTTTATTCATCTAGTTCAGTCTTCCTGCTCTCATAGTGTCATTTTGACACTGGTGAACGAAGCGCAGCATTGAACAGTGAAAGAGCCAGATATTTCCCCCAGGAATTGGTGGAGCGAAAAAAAAAGAGCTAGAACAAAGTAATTATTGGATTTGCATTCACCACATGGACGAAACACACTAACAAATGAATAATAATGTGCCTGAGTGTGTAAATAAGCAACTGTTGGCTAACTGGTTTGCTATAAGCATGTGTTCACAAGAAATACAGAAACTTCTCACCAAAAAGTTAGTATGTAGTGTGACATAGTCTGTGTGTGTGTGTGTGTGTGTGTGTGTGTGTGTGTGTGTGTGTGTGTGTGTGTGTGTGTTTTCTCCAGGTGGCCTCAGAGTCTGAGCACTGTATAATCAAGCGTGAACATGAGAAATGCATGGAGAGGATCGCGCTGCACAAACCCAGCGATGACCGTGAGTTAGGTAAGTGGGAATGTATGGGTATGCGTGTGCACTCTGCACTCACATCCTTCTCTTTGCACATTTTGGCAGGAAGAAATCAGTTTTCACGGCTCAGCTGCCTAGTTTACTTCTTGGGTCGCGCAGACCTGCTGATTAAAGTCATGCAACTTTCCGGGAATTAATCAAAAACAGGCTTTTTTTACTCTCCAAAACTCTGGCATTTTTCTGTTTATCCAGTCGGTTTTGAAAAGGTCATAGAGGGACATGTAAGAATGAAAGATGGGTTGCAGCTTTATATCATATTATTACAAACACCGCACCTTGCAAGGCCGCTATGCAGCACATGCAATCATCCAGTCATATTCAATTCACAAACCAAATGTCTGCCTGCAATGTCACGCTGAGCTGCTCTCACATTTTCTCCACATTTTCCATTTTCCAAAAAACATAGGAAACTTGCTGTGTGATTCCCTGGAAGCAATTATTTTCTTGGCTATGGATTGTGGTTTTCATTAGCAACTGCTGCAAGCTTCCCGCTGCTCCAAAGTTGTGCAGCAGACTGCATCTCCCAGACTGCACTGTGACTCATGCCTTCGCTGACAGCCACAAGCTTCTTTGAAAAAAAAAAATAATAATGAAACACAAAAGATTCAGCGTGTGAGATAACAAGTCTAAAGAGGAGAGCAGCTGTAAGTTCCACTCGTTTTTCATCTGTAGATCTTAAAGGTCGGCTCCGCAGTCTTCCGGCAAACTGAATGTTATCTTTTAACTTTTTTTTTATCTAAGTTTTTTAATAAATTTTTTACAAAGTCTGACACTCTGAGGTTTTCATTTATAAAGAAGTCGTGCATAATTTGTTTTCAGTTGAATCTTGATGAGTTGAAAGCACACATTCTGTTACCATCTGTATCAATGTTTATTTTAGTATTTAGCTATCAGGCCATATAGTCACTTGAATTTGCCTGCCCCCCGGTTCTGTCGTGTCTTTGCTGACAGAAAATCATTCATTAGGAGATAAAAATGCTTGCTTTGCAGAAATACAACTTTGGGCTTGAGAAAAAGCAAAGAAAGAGGAAGAAGAAAAATTGTGGCAGGGAAACGATAAGAGGTGGCCAGTTTTAGCTTGGTGGGAATTTTTTTTCCTTTTTCTGATTTATCAAGGACCATGTCTGAAAGCATGTTTCAAGACTTTTTGGTTCTTATATTTTTAATTGAGGGACTCTGGCTTAAGATTAGCCTGCAAGCAGTGTGAAATTGCTACATAAAGATTTCCTGTCTCGTGTCTAGAATCTGCAAAATGAATTGTAACTGTAAAATAACCTTTGCAGTGTTTATTCTTTTAGAGCAAAACCATTTTCAATTGAAAGTTTCTCCAAACAAGAATGAATTTGATATAAATTAGTGGTTGGACTTCACCACTCAAACATGACTGTGACCTAACAGAAAAGGACACTGAATTATCTTTTACAGTGTCTTAAATTTAGAGCCTGAAACAACTATTTTCATTTAATCAACTAGTTGATTTACAGAAAATGAACTGGGAACTAATTTTTAAGGCAAAAACACAAAATCTTCCCAGACTTTTCCAATATGATGATTTGTTGAATTTCTCAGTTTTTTTTTCTCATTATTGAAAATTGAATATCATCAATCTTTCTCTTCTTTTTAATAATCTTCTCTGGTTTGAACTGTTGGTTGGGACAATTTGGTGTTAACACTTTGGCATTTGGGAAGTTGTTGCAGAGGACATTTTTCATTATTTTCTAATATGTTATAGACCAACCGATCAATCGTTTAATTAAAAAAAAAAATAATGGGCACATTAGTGGATGATAATATTAGCTGTTTTGTAAGAACCTCAAATAAGAAATGAAGTACATCCAGATGCAGATCTTTCCGGGAGCCTTTTGTCATTTTGTTCCTTAAAAACCAGTGTTTAAACATAATGAATGAATTCTCTTTTGGCATGTGGTTATATGTAAGAAATTATCTCTGAATTTCTGATCAGTATTCTCCTACAGTTGCACCCCGTGACTCAGATTACAAAAAGGAAATCTCATTGAGTCCTTCGATCAGATCAGCTTTAATAAGAATGAATATCAATCTCATGAATCCATCTGTCAGTGTTTGTGTGTATGTATGGTATACCATGCATGCGGAGTAAGTGTGTAGATATTATTCTGTGTGCTTGCAGCTCAGTGAAGATTCAGAATACTGTGGGATCCTGTGTGAAATAGCCAGTGATGCAGACAGAGTGCTTTATTAAGCCGGTTACCTCTGGAGCTCAGTGCGGCTCATTTGGCTCCGATTTGCCCTTTAAAAGGTAATTGGCTTCGTGTCCAGCTCACCAGACAGAACCAAAACAGATTAGAGAGCCAAGCAGAATAGAGAAAGGTCTTCAAACACACATGCGCACTCGCGCACACACACACACACACACACACACAAACAAACGTGCATGTCTAGGAAGACATGAACAAACACACTACAGAGATGCACACGCACTCAGAAACACTCAAAATGCATGCGAGTGAGCAACACACACAAACAGGCTAGTACCTGCCTATGCAGCGCTATAAAACCACCCAGGCATAAATAACATGGTAAACCTAGAGAGACGGTGAAAGAGAGAGAGGGGAGGGACGGGGCAGTGCTGAAGATAAAGGACGCGGAAGCAGAAAGAAAGAGAGGCAGAGAATTCAAAGCTGTGATAGCAGCACTGAAAATAAAGGATCAATAAAAGATTCATAGGGAGCGTGAGCCAGGTAATGATGGAAGAAGATGAATAAAAGGAGATCAAAAAAGAATAAAAAGATTGAACTGGGCTCAGTAACATTTGGATTCGACCTGTTTGGGATACCAGATGGCTGAATCACATACGATTAAACTGCCAAAAATAAAAGAGAAAAAATACATGAAACCAAATGTCAAATGCAGTACAGTAATTTAAGAAATACTGAAGTATGTTCAAAGCTGTACCTTTTAGTTGTCAGTGATACTACAATTCCTCAACGAATTCTCACTACATGAGGGGATTACGTGTGTAGTCTTTGCTAAGACAGTTTTAGAGGGATGTTAATTCAACTTTAAAACCATTTTCAAGGTTGGAGTTCCTGGTGCTTTTGATTTCTACTCTGTTATACTGAGAGACTTTTTTTTTGTCCAACCCATTTGTATCAGTAAATTAGAGCTGGGGGTCAGCTGAGAACAGATTCATTCTGTTCTGTGTTGGTGGCGAAATTTAATCAGTAAAAACAAGGGTAATGGTGCGTGCTAAAAAAAAAATAGACAGTACGCTCAGTAGCATGACGCCCACCAGATGTATTTAGAGGAAGTACAAGGAATTGATCAATGTTACCAAAAGCAGCTTTGTGTGTGTGTGTGTGTGTGTGTGTGTGTGTGTGTGTGTGTGTGTGTGTGTGTGTGTGTGTGCGTGTGTGTGTGTGTGCGTGTGTGTGTGTGTGTGTGTGTGTGCGCGCGCCTGTGGTTGTGTGTGTGTGTGTGTGTGATATGATTCATTGTGGTCCAGTGCTTCAGTTAATGCGTTGATTTATCAACCAGGTAAAATTAGTAACGGAGCAGAAGTATGGTTGATGCATAGTATTATTTTTGTTCCATGGAGATACGATGTGTTAAAAGGGTTCAGCCCTACTGTGTGTGCAGTATTTTTATTTTTTTTCCAGTTGTTGTTCTGCCTGTGATGTTTGAGTATATCAGCCGCTAAATCAGAGATGGTGACAACAGGTTTGCATCATTAGGCCACTGGGCACCGTTGAAATATGGGAGGATGGGTTCTGCAATAAATGGAATTTTGATAAAGTCTGTGCACTCATGGGTGAGTATATGTGCCCGTAGATTTCAAAGGTAATGAATAAAAGTTCAATGAGAGCCTTGCTTATTGTTTAATACTGTTTCATTCCTTATATCTCTAATCTGAGCAGGGTTTAGGTTCAAGTTAGGTGAGGATGAGAAAGTAAAATGACATTCGCTGGTCAGCAGTCGGGGAGCGTGGGCGTTTTTTTTCCAATTTTCCTCAATTTAAAGGTTTGTTGTTGTTGTTGCATTTCACAGGGTTCATTTTTGCCTGATTCATTTATTTTTATTTACCTTTTCTGACATTCAACCTTCTTCAGCATCCTCCTTAAAGTCCTGTCTCTTAAATGGGATGGCAGCACTACAAGCGGAATAATAGTGCACAGGAGTTAAAGCATCTTGAATCAACATTTTTATAACAGCAATGCATCAAATTTTACTCAATATAATCTACACTTTTTGTCTCATAATTGGAAGGTATTAACACTGCCTATCTAAAATAAAGTGTTAAACTGATCTGACCGAGAAAGGCCCGGAGAAGGAATTCGATTTAAAAGGTGTTTTCGTGTCAGCAGCGGTTTTGTCCATATGGGTGTCATGAAAATGTTTGATAACTTTGTAAATGCAACGCTATTATCTCTGATTCAATTACCGCACTTTCAATCCAATTCAGTTCAGTTCAGTTTAATTAGTGTCAGTATCATTTCCTCAGCATCACAGCGGAAAAAACGCTGTATAATAGCTTCACACCGACCTCGTGTGTTTCCGTTGCTCTTACCTTGTGCCCGTCAGTGTGCCCGTGGATGTGGGACAACCTGACCTGCTGGCAAGCGGCCAGCGTTGGTGAAGTCGTGGTGGTCAACTGTCCGGAGCTCTTCCATGACTACATGGGTCCTGAGGATGGTGAGTGGAACCAGAAGACCACCTGCGTCTGTAGTTTGAGTTTCAAAATTCATCTCCGTGCAGTTTAGTATGGTTCGATTTCAGCTCAGAGATATCTGGGTCCTTTCAGAAATGGGGAAGGTCAGTCGTAACTGTACCGAGGACGGCTGGTCGGAACCTTTCCCGCACTACGTGGAAGTCTGCTTCTCCTACGACAACACCACCAAACCTGTATGTCCTCTTTTACTTCAGCTAAATTTCCTGTCACGTTTATCCCGGACAAGCGCACACTAACCCTCATTCTGCAACCCCAGGACATGTACTACGCGTCAGTCAAGGCCCTGTACACAGTTGGCTACAGCACATCGCTGGTGTCTCTTACCACAGCCATGGTCATCCTCTGCAGATTCAGGTGAGCGTCACAGTGTGTCTGGGGCATAGTTTTCACTTAGGCATGTTTATCAAATGTTTTAACCATTTGAATATTTAAATTCAAATTATTGTCTGTCTAAATAGATGTCAGCAAGAAGGAAAGAATCCCCCACAAATGAAGGATTTTTAGTTGCTATATTTTTGCATTTTCTCCAAACATACATTTGCAAATTATAGCCAAAAGGTACTATTTTAACTTCATCAATGCATAGAACTTGTTTCCAAAATGCAAAGACTGTTTCTTTGCAAACTTCAGTAACTGAATTTGTGTTGAGGACACAGGAGAGGTTTCCTTCTAATGTCTCTAATGACATAAAGGTCCTCTTTGTGCAGGTGTCGCTGCACAGTATAGCAGTGAACCACCACTCCGGAGTCTGCTGAATCTTCCCAAAGGTCTTTTGCAGACAAACGGGGCTTTTTGC
Organism: Istiophorus platypterus; assembly: GCA_016859345.1. NCBI lineage: Eukaryota > Metazoa > Chordata > Actinopteri > Istiophoriformes > Istiophoridae > Istiophorus > Istiophorus platypterus. The sequence goes on along the minus strand of CM029113.1, from coordinate 15,581,473 downwards.
CTTCGTGCCGATCCTACAAGTTGTTCGCTCTGAAAGTTTCCTTGCTCTTCCAGACCTCATCTTGACCTCCATCGCTCCTGTTAAAGTAATTACATTACGAACCGAGGGAACGGCTACCTGAAAACATTTTGCTATCTTCTTACAGCCTTCTCCTGCTTTATGAGCATCAATTATTTAAATTTTCAGAGCACTAGGCACCACGGCTGCTGTTTATTTCTGACAAAGTTCGAAGAGTCAGAGTATTTATGAAGCTTTGAAATCTGCATGACTCTGTCTTTCCAAACAATGACTGAAAACGAGCCACGACCGTAGCCAGCTAATAAGCTCTGATATGTCTTTTTCTCCTTCCCTTTTTTCACTGTAAAATGGTACAAAAACAGTACACTATTTTTGTTTAAAATCTTTAAGTAAATGCCTTTTGGAGGTCAGTTAATCTTCTAACCGCTTAAATGAAATCTGCCCTGTAAATACTTTCCTGACAAGCTTAATTATAGCCTTTCTGAGTAGCCTAACCTAATCTGAAAACAACAAACATCATACTGAGCTAAGGCATAGAGTACAGTGAATGTTCCATAGGCCAGCAAGAAGGGAAATGAAAATCTAGTTAAAACAGCCAAAGGGTCAAAAGGTTAAAACATTAATCAATGTTCATCAATCACTATGTCCCTGTGGCATTTTTTAAACATTAATCTCATAAACCTCTGAGTGTGAAGACAAGATAAGATTTGATATATTTCCTCTCCCCCCTCTCCAGGAAGCTCCACTGCACCAGAAACTTCATCCACATGAATCTGTTTGTGTCCTTCATCCTGAGAGCAATCTCCGTCTTCATAAAGGACGGTGTGCTGTACGCTCAGGAAGACAGCGACCACTGCTTCATACACACAGTCAGTAACGACAGCTAGGTTACACACATGCACTGTGCGGTCGTTTGCCTATAATAAACACACTGTCTGTGGTTGGTGGTTTTCATCTGCAGGATAAGATAACAACCACGACTGCTTGTTTGGGTTATTAAAGAAAAAAATGTAGAGGCCTTTTCAATTCCCAGGGGTAATTATTTCATTAATTTAAATTTGAAGCAGATAATTGCAAAATGAGGCCTTTATTATCCTCAATGATCCCTGCTCGGACAAAATAATTGCTGGCAGGTTTGGAGCCAGGGTGAGAAGTTAAGATTATTGATTAATCGGCTCCAGAGAGCATTATTAAGTGTTTCGTTGGAGTGCGTCCACTCATTTTTAGAGGGAAAAAAAAATATGATCGGGCTTGTTCTGTTCGAGATATAAAGCAGGTTTCTTGTCCAGATTAGCTTGAAACCCTCCTTGTCCGGCCTTTCCTATTAAATATGCACCTTTTGAAGGAACTTCTATCATATGCAAATTTTACAAAAAAGTAAACACACAATTAGATGACTAATATTTCCTGATTACAAATGCAGAACAAGCTCTAAGCCTTCGTCTGGTAACAGCACATGGTTTCCCTTTTGTTAAGCAGGCATGATAAATAAACCTAATTAGGTACGCTAATGGTTTCAGCAAGGCCAGTGGAAATCTTCTACTAGAGGCCAATTAACATATCAATGGTTACTTTGCCCTTTTAAAAAAACAAAAAACAAAAACCCTCTGCTTCGCTGCTGTCTCCATGGCAATCACAGGTCACCATCATGACACGGCAGGAATCAGATCAGTGCTGTAATTGGTTGACCCCGACTCGGAATATGGACTCTATTCATTAACATGGAGCCATCAGATTACAGTCCAGCTGATGCGAAGGGGGGGGGTCGTCCCTGCTGCGAAACTTTAGATACATGGTTTGAATATTCCTCCATCATGTCGTACAAAATGTATCTAGTATTGTGCTCTCCGTTGCTTCTCTGTCACTCCACTGTCAACAACCTCTGTTTACACTGTGATTTACTGGAATTAGGACATTTGTCACTCTGGCATTTATTATCTTGAGCTATTAAAAATAAAGACAGACGCTTAAACGTGGATTTTACATTTTAAAGCTTTTAAGTCTCCACCAAACATGTAGCTTGTATGAACAAGGAGACTAACTCCTCACCAACATAACATGTGTTTTATCATTTAATTCTTTAAAATAATATATATGTTAAACGAAAAGTTGCAGTTTTATGGGGGATTTTGGGCAAAACTATTTATTGGCCATGAGGGGGAATATGCCATTTTGACATTTTGGATTTTCCAGGAGATTAAACAAATGCAATGCAGTTTGTTAATTAGAGTGCTTTAGAGGTGCTGGTAAGCAGATTTTTTATTTTTTTAACCTTTGGACAGAGCCAGGATAACTGTCTGTACATTTCCAGTCATTATTCTAAGCAAAGCTAGTGGTCTCTTGGCCTCAGTTTCATATTGAATGAATAGATATGAGAGTGGTATCAGTCTCTCCTCCCAAATCTTGACTAGAGGGCACATATTATCCAAAATGTCCAACTACTCTGTTAATAAACTTATTTAATTATACTCTATAAATACTTATTAACAAACAGCTGACGGTAACTTTTAATATTTCATATTTGTTTATGATATTGTGGTGGAGTTGAAACAAGCTTCTGTCACACGTCCAGTCCAGATTGATTGCTCAACATGAGCACAATACAGATGTGAGTTCCAATGCATCTCCCCCTGTGTTTCTCTGTGTAGGTGGCATGTAAATCAGTGATGGTTTTCTTCCATTACTGTGTCATGTCCAACTATTTCTGGCTGTTCATCGAAGGCCTGTATCTCTTCACTCTGTTGGTGGAGACTTTCTTTCCTGAGAGGCGGTACTTCTACTGGTACACCATTGTAGGATGGGGTGAGTGCCCATTTTTGACAGATGTCGGAAAGTGGAAGCTTCTGTTTCTCATTTAATTTTTCACTTTCAAAATTCAGTGATCTCGTTCCGATCTTTGGGTAAATTCGATCTTTAGAGTTTAGGGACAGAGCAATGGGACGTATTATAGTAGTTTGAATATAACATATTCAGGATTTTCATCCTCTAAACAATATGCGTTTGTTAATATTAGATAAAAACAAATAATGGCCAATGTGGAAGTCCTGGAGTTGTCGTTAAAACAATTTTGTATACATCTAATTGCCAAAATCAATATTTTTAATAGCTGTAGCAGAAATATCATCTTTAGACAAACTTTTTTTCATATTCTTTATCTGCTGATTGATGATAACAGCCTGTAATACTTATCTTTAATCTGTTCTTTCTATAGATGGATACAGTAAAAACAGGTTACAAGCAAAAATAACATATGACTGTCTTTTTCAGTAGATTCTGGCCTTTCTTAAAGCACAATTTGACTAATGAAAAGTCTGAAAAGTAAGTAAGACATATATGGTGCGTTTTTGATTACTGTCATTGCAGGAACTCCCACCATTTGTGTGACTGTCTGGGCAGTTCTGAGGCTCCATTTCCACGATACTGGGTATGTCTCAACACTTCCTCCCTACTTCAGAATCCAGTGGTGGAAAATAACCAAGCACATTTCCTCAAGCAATGTACTTGATTTAATATTAGTCCCATTTTTACCATCTGCAATCAATTATTCTCACTCTGCAAAATAAACACTTGTGAGTCACATATGGTGGAATATACCTAAATATATTTCTCTCTACTATTTGGCAAGATTTTGTATTCATAACAAATGAATTGCTTATAAATGGTGAGGTTTGCTCATTAATTAAACTACCTAAAAGTATATACAAGTAGAGCTGATACAATTAGTAAAGTAGGAGAAAATGAATTGTCAACTTCTTTGACAATTAATTTTCATGAAAAAATACCAGACATTTTCATTGTTCCAGCTTTGCAGTTGTGAGAATTTTCTGTTCTTCCTTTTAAATTTGATACAACATTTTTGATTTATTTTTGATAATTTTGGAGGTTTGGACAAAACAAGCATTGTGAAGGCATCACCTTGGTCTCTGGAAAAAATTGACATGTATTTCTCCCTATTTCTTTTTAGAATTTTTGCAAACCTATCACTCAACTGAGATAACAATCAGAAGAGAATAATTCATGATGAAAATAGTCAGTATAAAATAGCAAATGAAAAAACTCCATCTCAACCAGCTACAGCATTAAAATGCCACTTACACATTACACAGATTCATTCAACAAACCTGTGTTCATTTCCTCACATAATATGTCACTTATTAAGGGTAAGAAAAACAATATTTACAGGAAAATTATTAGACGATTTTGTTGTTTTGTTTTTTTCAAAGTAGATTTAATCCAATCATTCATTTTACATCCACCACTCCCCTGTGACCCTAAACTCCCTTAATCCGCAAATGTCTGTATGTATTTTATTGCATGATGCTATGTATTACCAGGGGCGGAGAGAAAGTGAGGCAGGCCCTGCTGAATGATTATTGATTGGCCCTCTGCTCCTCTTCCTCCCCCAGATGCTGGGATACTAATGAGAACACTGCCCTCTGGTGGGTGATCAAAGGACCAGTTGTGGCTTCTATAATGGTACGGAGGATGCTGAGTGGTTCCTTCAGTTTCTCTTCAGTTTGTTCGTTTTTAGACATGCTCAGCTAATGTTTACTGGAATTTATGTCAGACTGCTGTTTTGTTTTGTTTTTCCCTCAGATCAATTTTGTTCTCTTCATTGGAATCATTATTATCCTCGTCCAGAAGCTGCAGTCCCCTGATATTGGAGGGAACGAATCAAGCATTTACCTGTAAGTTGCAACGATCAAACTGAGTGACACAAGTGGTGTATGTCTTGTATGTCTCAAAAGTGTTTGTTTGGTGAATAGTTTGGTGAAAAGTTGGTGAAAGTTTATTATTGAAGTCAGTTAATTATCATGGTTTTGAGATTTCTAGTTTACTATGCACTTAACGACCTGTAAAGATGTGTTATTCAACTTGGTTAAAGGATAAGTCTGGTGATATTCTATATTTTTCTTATTGTCAACGCATCCCATGAAAAGTTTAAAATCAACAATAAATTAATTTGACTAACAAGTATTAACCATGTACCTAAAACCTCATATCGCGTGCTCCTCTGTACCATAGAGCTCCTTTGTTGTCCCAAAAACTATTATAAACACATCAGTGAGCCACACTGTTGCACTGTTGCACTACATTAAAATAAAGATGGGCACCGTAGTTTATTCTAAGTCATCTCCACGAACCCCATCCTGCTGCTGTAAATACTCACTCGAGATCCAAAAGGGTATCAATTCACTCGTGAAAACAGTCTCTCTCCCAAAATTCACTATTTAAACCTTTTTATGTAGCATTTTCTTTAAAAAAGAAAAAACAAACGGACAAACAAACAAAAACTAATTGATAGATAATAAGTTGACAATAAGAAGCAAACAGAAAAACACCAGCTTTTTCTTTTAATGAGACACCAGATGACACCCAGGCAACTAGATAAAAACTATGTCCTCCTTGACTAACTCTGGCCTCTTTTCCTTTTTTGCCCTTTGGATTAGTGGCTGCCGTCCCTCTTAAATACACTCTTAAAAAACAGAAGAGCTATTTTCAGACAGGAGCCGTGCACTATAAAAATGAATTGAAAAGAAGCCATAACTGCATAATTTCCTAATTTTTATCGTTAAGTGTCTGATACGTCCTCCTAGACACTTTTCCAGAACAGATTCATTTGTACTACTTGTTGGCAGGAAGCTTGAGCCTCATTATGGAGTTGTACTGTAGCCAGACATCACTCCTTTTCTGCTCCCATAGGAAGGTGTCTTATGAGGCCCTGCAGATAATGTCATTCTCATCTGTTGCTTAGACCTGTACGTGCGTGACCGATTGTGAAGATGCGTGTGAGACTGTGTGTCTGTGTCCCTAAAGACGTTGTCTTTGTTGTATTGTTGTGTTGTCTTTGTGCTGTGTAGCAGCTGTGCTCAGAAATGCTTCAGTGAGCCCACACAGGCTGTTCAGCATTCGTGCAGGATGTCAGAGTTATCCACCATCACGCTGTAAGTGTGTGTGTCTGTGTGTGTGTGTGTGTGTGTGTGTGTGTGTGTGTGTGTGTTCGTCCTCAGACACACGTGTCTGTGTTAACTGCATGCGTGTGAGTTTTTCTCCAGAGGTTGTTAACGTTTTTTTGTTTTTTCTTAATATACTGGACTACCAAATGGCACAAACTCTCTCTCAGACAAACATACATGCACATTTGTTCTTGTCTCCCTGTGAGAACCCTCATTTACACAATGCAACCCCCCCGATCACAGCTATATACCTAACGCCGACTCTTACCCTGACCTAAACCTGAACCTAAAGACAGGTTCATCATAATTTTGAAACATGCCCCTGCAATTAGAGATAACGCAACCATTATAGAATTCATCAAACGGGCCAAAGTCTTCGCTGATGTTTACACTAACAAGATAAATGTAATCAGTGGATTCACTGTCTGTCACCTGGAGCGTCCCTGAGGACGTTTTTATGTTGGCCAGGCCGAACCAAAATTTGAGAGGAGAGCTGAAGCTATAAGACTTGGTCACAAGGAATATTCCATGTGGCAGATATTAGAAAACTACACATGGCAATTACCCTGATTACCTCAAAGAAGCTGGCATTCAGGTCATCCCTGAGACCATTAGAGGTGGATTTAGACTTAAAAAGAATTATTGTGGAGGGAAACATCGGTGTTAGACATATAACATTAAAGGCTTTTTATCATTAAGCCTAGACCTCATTCAACCTGAACCTCAAAACCAAGTCCTAACTTGGTTTTTGAAGGTTTAGTCCAAAAATGCTGACAGACGAGTTGTCTGCACCAAAACGCCAACCAGGCCTCACAAAGGTAGATATGCACAAGAGCACACAAGGGCAGAAACACAAACATACACACAGCTTGAACATGAAATTTGTTGCATTTTTGATTTGGTTGAATCCAGTTTTGTTTTTCTGTTGCTCATGGAGAGACACTGGCACGAAATGTTCCATCGATATTTTGTGTTTCATTCCTTAAGGACCCCTGGATGTAATTGGAATGCACTGTAAAAACCACTGTGTTGAACATTTGTGTCTTTCATTTTTAAAAAGTCGTCTGTTGTGTGATCTCTATGTATTTTGTCCATCTGTGTGAATACAGGGAAAGATTTCACATCAACAACAATGTGTTTGCTCTGGTTTTTTAATCGTAATATTTTTATTGCTGTTAACATATCCAGTGAAAAGACTGAAACCAACAATGTATTAGTCCATCACTGAATACATATACACTGTTATACTCAGCCCTAAGCACATTTGTTCCTTCAGATGTTGATTTTTAAAAACATAAAGGTGTAGGTTTGGTTTTAAAGGAAAAGGATCCGCGATTCCCTGAAACAGCTGGGCAGTGCAATTTTTAGCAAATGATACCAAGAGTAGTTGGTGCATTTGCCAGGAACTATTTTTCAGGTGTGAATTATTACACATTTGATTCAAGGGTGAGTATTTATAGCAGCAGGACAGTGGTGACGGGAGTGACTGAAAATAAACTACAGTGACTGTGTTTATGATAATGAAGGAACATGTCACCCAGTGCTAGTTTGTGGCCCTTTTATTTATTTTTATTAGATTATGGACAACAGTTCAGCTCTATGGCACAGAGGCAATATGATACTGTATATATCGGGTTTTGGCTACACAGACAATACTTGTTAGAAGAATCGGTTCATTGTTGGTTTTGGGTCTTTTCATGGCATTTGTTGACTATTAGAAAAATTCAATTGAATTATTATTTTTCTATAAGAAAAATTAAATTGAATTATATTAAATCAAATTAAATTAAATTAAAAGAGAATTGCGATTAAGGCTTTATGTTGAACAAAATATTCGAATGTCCTGATTACTTTTTAAGAAATCAAGATGGAAGCGTTCATTTCTGAATCTATGATTTGACCAAAAAGTAGAATCTCTATGTAAAATTCCCATTAATAGGCAGAAAGTGTGTCATGACATTGCATCAGTAGCTCTGTTCTTGCATCATGTCCAATTGACCAGCAGCAGTAAAATATGCAAAATTAGAATGACCTTGATTTCTGTTTGACTTATAGTTCAGTTTTATTGAACTGTGCTATGTGTGTGTGTGTGTGTGTGTGTGCGTGTGCGTGCATGTGTGTGTGTGTGAGTGCGTGTGTGTGTGTGTCTGTGTTTGTGTGTGTGTGCGTGTTTTTGCATGTATGTGTATGTGTGTGTGCATGCGTGTGTATTTGTGTGTGCGTGTGGTTGTGTGTGTTTGTGTGTATCTCTGTGTGTGCATGTGCATGCGCGTGTATGTGTGTCTGTGTGCGTGTGTGTGTGTTTGTGTGAGTGTGTGTGTGTGCGCGTTTGTGTGTGCATGTGTTTGTGTTTATGTGTGTGTGTGTGCATGTGTTTGTGTGTGTGTGTGTGTGCATGTGTGTGCGTGCGTGTGCATGCATGTATGTGCGTGTGTGCGCGCGCGTCTGTGTGCACGTGCGCGCGTCTGTGTGCGCGTGTCTGTGTGCACGTGCGTGTATGTGTGTGTGTGTGTGCGCGCAGGCGTCTGGCGCGCTCCACCCTCCTGCTCATCCCTCTGTTTGGGATTCACTACACTGTGTTCGCCTTCTCACCTGAAGATGTCAGCAAGAGGGAGAGGCTGGTCTTTGAACTGGGGCTGGGATCCTTCCAGGTAAACTCCACTCTCAGAGATCATCCCACATTCAGTCTCAGTCAGAGAGAAACACCAGATGATTAATGACAGAAAATGATGGGGTAATTAATCATCTGAGTTTGGGCTGTTAAGAGAGTGATCTAAATACGATTACAATAAAGGTCGAAGGCAGTAGTTGGCCTTTCAAGTTTTTTGTGGAAGAAATAAATGTGTGTAAACAAAAATCTAGTGTATTGACACTTCTACGACCGCAGGGATTTTTTCATTCACAGAGCATGTTCTCCTGATTCTCCTGATTACATATTAAAATTCCTGCTGGTGGTACTGAAGCTGTGTAGCTCTCAGCACACATCATTTTGATGTCTTACATTTTAAAAGATTATCCATGATCACCGTCGGACTATTTTTGATTTGTCTTAGGCTTTCTCTGCTAAAGACGGATTAGAGACGAAGGAATATTCGCATCTTAATCTGATTTTCTCTCATTTGTTGTCTCCATTTTCCTGCTCAGGGCTTTGTGGTAGCCGTCCTCTACTGTTTCCTCAATGGAGAGGTAAGCTTTTGTCCCTTCTTCAAACAAACATTCACTAATCGATATTTTCATTAACAGCTTATTTCTCTGATTTGAAATGTCTGTAATAATTATTACCCAAGAGGTTTTTTACAACACCCTATAATGTTGATGTAAGAGATAGCATATCTGTCAACAATTATAGCTTCCCCTATAAAACACTTCTAACTGGCGTCAATTAATAATTCATAATACACTTTGACACAGCTGTAACCAAAGTTAATCATATTCAATTTAACACATGAATTCTTACAGCATGTTATAAATCATTTTTTGCATGTACATGTTAATAAATGTGTTTAAAACCCATGACGACTTATGTCCAGCTTGAGGGTTAATTCTTAAATAGTTATTTAAAAAAAGAATTAAGGTCCAATTACATTTTTTAAAAATTATTTATTTATTTTGCTTTCAGTTACAGGAGTTTCACAGAGATAGAAGAAAATGAGTTTATAAAATTAAGATATATAAGAATTATAATTGTAATATGGATGTTCCAATGCACCTTAAATTCCTGGGCTTACTCTCCTTTGCCATAATATATTAACATCTCACAAAGACAGATAGGTGACCATCTAACAGGAAACAGCTACAACAATGAAAATCCTTAGATTCAGCCATAACTAACAAAACCCATTGTTTAATGAATGTGAATTACATCCCCAGGCTCATAGTACAACACAGAACCTCCATTTACAGAGGGTTACAATGTAATATTGCCATATTAAATTGTCATCAATCGCTGTTTATAGTCCAGTTACAATCCTTCACAGGAGTTAAACAGCAATTGTTGACAATTACATTAATAAACGCTGAATACCTTAGTGTTTCCCACCTAAGTATAGTGCACTGTACCTTTTCGTGGAGCTGGTGCAGCTTAAAGTACATTAAAAAATGACCTTGTGAAGTTTCTCCCTGAAGGTGCAGTCGGAGATCAAGAGGAAATGGCGCAGCTGGACGGTGAATCGGTACTTTGCTGTGGACCTGAAGCAGCAGAGGCACCCTTCGCTGGCCAGCAGTGGAGTGAATGGTGGGACTCAGCTGTCAATCCTAAGCAAGAGCAGCTCCCAGATACGCATGTCCAGCCCGCTGGCGGAGAACGCCAACATCAGCCTCCCCACCTGAGCGTCTGATCGGCCGGAGTCAACTTCAAGGTGCCGTTCCCCTAACGTATACCCAGACCAACCAGAGCAGACCAAAGTGGGCCCTCACACCTCTTATATTTCTGTAGTTCATCCTTTAGGAAATGAGGTATTGCTGAAGGCATTTACTGGAGATTCATTAGAGGTGCATAGCTGGTTTTCATGCCTTAGAATTTAAGTTGGTTACCCAATATAATTATATTTATTTGACTATTTTTGGTGCTGCAGTTGACTCTGTAGTTTGCAATCTTTTAAGATTAAAGAAGCACTTCATATTTTTACAAACTACTCAAATTCCACTCTATTAATCCAAACATAAAAGAGATATTAAGGATGTGCTTTGTGTCCCTTTTATTGTTTTATTTATAAATAATATAAAATTATAATGTAGAGTTTGTGCCAAAAGAAACACTACAAGTTGTTAAAAAAAAATAAATAAATAAAAAAATCAAAAGTTATAAATCAGATCTAGGGGTCAATTTTGGCTGTTGGTGTAAATTAAATGTGCTTCAAAGTGCCATACAGGTTGCCTGACTGGATCTGATTTCAAAACAGTCCAAAGTGAATATCAGCCAAATGTTGGCCTTGCTTGTACAAATGCTCATTGTTTAAATGTTTCATCTTGAACTTAAACATTTTTCTACAATCAGCCATAAGTACAAAGTATGTCAAAATAAATATATCAAAAACAACAACAACAACAACAAAAACTACAACTCATGGACTTTGTAAATAGTTAATTTTTGTGTCTAGATCAAAATTTTTTTCTTTTGCATAAAGCAGTATTGTAATGACCTTTTCAAACAAAAGGAACTGGAGCCCAAATCTGTAGACTTCATCACATATCCTGAAGACCCAGAAGATCCTGCCCACTCTATTCTGAACTATTTGTTTGTACTAAATAATAATAATTAAAAAAAACATAAAGACACAAACAGTATATATATAGTAACATAGTGCCAAAATGAATGTGTGTTGAAGAACAGTGTTTCCGAACCTGGGAGTCACAATGTGAATTACTTTAGGACTAAAGAACATTTTTCTGCTCCATAAAATTTTATTTATTTTTTTAAGGAAAGTTACATTTGTGTTTTTTAATGTATAATATTAGATTGGTTTCACCTCTTCAGGCCTCTTAAAAATCATAAAATTAAACAAGCTGAGAAGGTAAAATCATTCTTTGCTTCAAGTGCTCATATCTTGTGGAAATTTTGTGACTTTTGTTGAGGGGGGGGGGCGTGACTTGACCTTTTGGGTTATTTCAAAGGGTCGCAAACAAGAAAGGTTGCAAAAACCACTGGTGTGGAGGATAGAACAGTACATGAGGGGATATAAAAATGTATTTAAACAAAGAAAAATACACGGAAAATCTACGCTCTGAACTGATTTATACCCACAAACAGTGCTGGCTGCACTTCAGTAGTTTCCTCCAGTTGGTTTTCCCTTTCGTAGGCTTGTCGGACATGTTTCTGCAGACTGTGACCATGAACAGTACATGAGGCATTTAGCGTTGATGTTTTTATCCAAAGCTCCTCACAGTCCCACAGTTTTATACGGGCAGAATGTTATTGTAGACAGCGATAATCAAGCCCCCAACACGTTCTTAAAGATGATAGGATCTTGTCTTGTTCTCTTTTCCTCTGAGCTTCAACCCATTGTGCCACATTAAATTGCTTTTCGTATCAAATTCTGACATGAGCCATCGCCTACACTCATATTCCAAAGTGCCTAGTCAGTCTCAAATAGCTGTCATTTTTTTTTTCTTTTTACGGTACAATGAACAAATAATATAAAGGTATAGTAAGTGTCATCTCCTGAAAAGAATGTAGGGAGCAGTGTGTTTCCTTGTTGTTGCAAAATTCCAGTTTCTTTCCTTGTGTGCAACAAAAAAAAAAATATTTTGATTGTTTATTGTAAAGACCTTCTTTTCTTTTTTCAATAACGTACACATAATGTGAAGAGGCCTGCTGAGTTATTTTCTTTTTTAAGGTTTGATGTGTTATACTAGACTTGAGTAATGGCTCTACATAATCGCTGCTTTTCCATTCAAGATAACTGCAGGTCCATCTCGATACAGCACTCACGTCAAACACGTTAAAAACGACTTCGAAACAGAAACAATACATGCAGTAACAGTCAAAAGAAAATGCTTTAATGCGACAGCTCTTGACAATCGCACAGTGCTGCTCGTTTTTCTCTCTGTCTTTTTGTTTTTGCACAAGCAAACTAACAAACAATAACTGTCCAGGTGGGGTAATAATTTAATAAGATGAAATGTGAAATGATGTGTACAGGAGGATTTTTCCACCATATTTATTTTTTATATTTTGTACTGTCAGCTGAGAGGATTATAAGAATGTAGTTAACTTAAAACAACAAATTGGTGATATTGTTTAACATATAAGGATGTACATTTATTTTTCATTAACTGGTGCCATGTGAAATGTACAGTGTGGATGATTTTTCTCTGTGTAATAGTTGTTTTACTCGTGTGATGTCATCACACTGATTGACATTGACTTTCTTGGTCAATTTGCCATAAATGTAGTGCCATATGTGGTGACAGTGGGAGATGTGTGGCACAACGTCTCATCTATGAGTTTAAAGAAAACAAAAAACACTTAACTGGTAGTTGCTGCCCAAAGCTGCAGAGGATATGATGAGAGATACAATATGGATGTACCCTCTTAAAAAAAAAAAATGAATTAAAAAATAAAAGGAAAGTTAAAACCTACACACGACGGAGGAGGTGCATCGGTTTAAGGCATCTGCTCGGCTGCTTTTAGACGAAACAGTGAGCGAGTGTGACACTATCAAGGGAACTAGAGCCAAAAGTAGAAAAAAGATCGTTTTATTTTATTATGGTTTTAGAAGATTGGATTAACTGCGACAGATAAAACACAAAGTGTGTACGAGGGTGAAATAAAAAACCACTCTGCTGCTGCTTACGTGTTCTATCACCAGCCGTCACTCTGAGTCTGAATCAGCTCAGATGGAAACGACCATGTCTCAAAGCTGTTACTGTCTTAGGAAAAAAAAAAAAAAAAAAAAAAAAAGAAGAAGAGGAGTAGAAAACTCTTCAGTTGACCATGTCTGTGCTGTATATTTATTTACCACAAGGCGGCAGCAAAGTGTTAGAATTTTAGTTTGATAGTTTAACAGAGGGGGAAGTTTTCCCGCCCTGACCTGCTCTTTGAGCCTTGTATTTTGAATTTTGCATGAAACAGGTGCAGGGAGGGGTGTTAAGGCACTTACACGCCACATGATTTTAACACCGTTCACACTGCTTTTTGTGATGTTTTGCCAAAAAGTAGTGTTTCATTTTCTGGATAAGGCCCAATGTGCAACATTAGAACAGTTAAGAGGTAGTGATTTTTGTTTTAACACCCCCTTCTGAAATCCTGAGATTTCCATAATGCATGTTTTTTTTTTGTTGTTGTTGTTTTTTTGTTTGTTTGTTTTTCAAAACAAATTGTGAATTGTCTGAGTTATAAAAAAAAAACAAACCCATTTGTGGGTTGGGAGGAAATTTGAAGAATTGGCAGCACTTCTTATTGCAACAACAAAATAGGTGGTGCAACTATTAGCTTCATTTTGGCTAAAGCTGACTGCACCTCTCTTCACAATCACTACATGTAGTTAGTTTAGCATTGTGCTTTATATACTGTGGGGTTTTTTTTGGACCCAACAAACTATGGGGTACCAAAGATTAGCCCTTGACATTTTTTCTTCAGGCAATAGTTTGACATTTTTAGACATATGCTTATTCACTTCTTTTCTGAGCATTAGATGAGAGGATTGATACAACTCTCATGCCTGTTTGCTAAATGATTAGCTACTGCCAGCAGTGAGTTAGCTTAGCATACTACAAGGATTGGAAACACAGGGAAGCAGCTAGCCTGTCTGTCCAAAGAATACACATCTACAGCCCATTTAACTGTCCTGTAAAACTACAATTTTTTTTTTAATTTTGGGTTTTTTTTTGTTTGTTTTTTTTACAGATAAACAAAAAAGTTATAATTTGGCAAATAAGCTAATTTTACTAGCTAGCTATTCCCCCTCAGCTACTGGATTAAACAGCTAGCTTTTAGATATTAGCTAATAACTAACTTAATCAGTGTTTCTGCAGGGTTCACTAGGTTAAATTCAAAAATCTTTAATACATTTTTATACCAAATTAAACGTAATGCTTGTTTCATGGTCATATTGGTCAAACTATGAAAAATTTCCCTACGTGTTTTCATTCATATTTTTCATACCTCTCATGCACTAGTAAGTAATTCTTCTTACCAAATGCATGAATTCATATTTATATCACATTTTTGTCAGCACTTCCCAGCTGTATATAATCATTCCAAACAATATATTTGTTGAATAAATTAAACACAACCTAGGCCTCAATGAGCAGCAGAAAATTTATGGATAAAGGGGTTTGTCAAAGGGGTTTGTTTTAAAAATAAACAGTTTATCTAAGGTTCATGTATGAATTTTATACAAGGTGGGTTTTTGTTCAAATCGCAGCCCAAACATGTAAGGAACATTATTGCGAATCGCAGGCTACAAGAATGATTTAAACCTTTGTAAATTAAATTTACGAATTAATATTACCATTTAAAGGCCTATTTTGAGGAAAACTTTTCAAGGCCTGCGCAGAAACTTATTAATAATGGCTAATGGTTCCTCCCTTGCTACTGAATAAAACAGCTACTAGATATTAGCTGTTTCCTCCTTGTTCAGTCTTTGTCTCCCTTTCTTTCCATCTAAATCAGAGTAAAAAGAAAAAAAAAGTGAAATAGCACATTTCTTAAACTGTTAAATTTTTTTTTAACTGTAACTATTCTCTGTGGGTTATATTCCTGTGTTTAGATGCCTTTTCTTTGGCATTTGTGCCTATTGAGCCAGTTTTATCAAGTGTTGAGTGTGTGTGCAGGTTGTTTTGATTGCCAATGAATTTTTGAATGTATTGTTGCTCAGCTGCTCTTAAATGTTGCCTGCTATGAATTTGCCATGGTGTACAAATGATGTCTTTTCTTGATCATATATACAGTACACTGTATACGTATATTTTTGGCACACAGGTGGACCTCTTCAGGAAGACCTGCAATGTTTGTGACTGTGTTTTTGTACATATATGTTTATGTACAAGTTTTCAGAGCGCGTGTGTGTGTCTGAGTTTGTTTGAAGGTCAGAGAGATTGTATTCTGTATGCATGTTCATGTAATGACAAGCATTCATGAGGATATAAATAACTTAAATATGGAAAAATATGAATTTTCATCAAAATTTTGTTCTATCCGTGACAGTGTGTCATGTGTAACTTGCGTTCTTGTGTCCAACATTCATGTCCCAGTTTGTGTATATTTGACTGCAAAATAAATATATCTGTGGTAAGTTGTAGTTTGTGAACATTATTTTTGATTGTGTAGTGTATATTATAATTTTCATTTTTTATCATGAGAGGAAATTAACCTCTGGGGAATTTTTCAGGACCTTTTTTTTATAGCATTTATAGACAGTCGAATGTTGAAAACAATAATAGTTGAAAATACTTGTAGAATCACTATAAACTATAACATTAGTGCATTTTGCTGCTCTCACATACAATTATTTACCCTTTTATAGTTAGTTTTGCATTAAAAAAAAACTCCAAATCAACATACATTTAAAAGATTTGTATGAACTCTCCCATTTTCTTTCACTGTCCCACTTCACCTTCTGATACAGAAATTTACAATTTGTGCATGAAATTCAAAACCAAGCAGAGCAGTTTACATTTGTCAAACAACAAACACCTTATTTATTACTGTGCTTTTCCTTAAATACAGTAACGAACATTGAAATTACAGTATGCTTAATATAAAATAAGGTGCAATATTAAATCAAATGACAGTCAAACTGATTGATGTTACAGTACAGTGCATTTATCATTGTCTATTAAAAGAAAAAAAAATCTAAGGATGCACTAATCTGACTTTTTCTCCATCAATTTACTTCTTACAGTCAACACAGAGAATCTCCAGATATTGCGTACCTACTGTATCTGATACCACTGATCTTTCCTAAAGTGCAGAATCCTCTTTGTGTAGCGTGAGGCCGTAACTACACTTCTTCGGCAGGGTCGCATCAACGGGCCCAGCCCCTATAAACGCAAATGTCCATAAATGACTGACTGAGTGCTGAAGTTACACCATTGGCCGTTGAAATGAACAGGCACAAGCAGTTCTTATTGCATTATCGGGGGGATTATCATGGACAGTGTTGCCGACTTGGTGCCTCTTTTTGCTCGATTCACGGACAATTCACACCCTTTTAGTGACTAGTCTCCACAACAGCGCCTGGCGGTTCTTTGGACAAACCTTGGCAACTTTCCACAGAGAAGGTCTCTATTATTTGCCCCGAACACGGAAGGTTGGCACTCTCCCTCCGCAGGTGGGCCACATTTCAATCACTATTTCAGACTTGTTCTGTTGTCTGACAACAGAAATGGAAAAATGGGTAAATGAGAACAGCTTTACTGGGAATTAAGCTGCATTTAATTACTGTACGTGTGAGTGCAGAGAGTAGGGGAGATGCAAACAGATAAAGGGAGGGTCCAGCCATGTTCTAGATTTTGACCTAGTCTTGTTTCCTAACTTTCGGTGCGTCCAACACCCTTTTGAGTTTGAAGTGTGACGTGAAGTAATGAAGTGGTGTAGTCGCAGAATTAGCTTTACTTATCACTTTTGTGTAGACCGCCGTAAAAGAACAGATCACAAAGGAAAACTGTGAAACTGTCGATTGTTACATCATGTCAATTACACCAATAGGTCAGTGCGCTTAATAAGGTCGGTATCGGCTGTTCATACAGCTAAAAGGTTTTATATGGCAGTTCCATCACTGGAGCCACAACTACACAATACATCCATTTTGATAGCACCATGCCATCCAGTTTGAGGCACACTCTACACAAAAAGTTCCCTTACAAGTGCCTTTTATTTTGGTCAATTTTGGTCATTCATTTTGGGAAGTATGCATATTTTCTTTCTTGGTGAGAAGATCCACACCACTCTCAAGTTTTGATGGTAAACATCAGGTCGCAGACACCAGCTAGTTAGCTTAGCATAAAGCCAAGAAACAGGACAAAACACTTTGTCTACAAGCACCTCTGAGGTCAGACCCCAAGTAAAACCAAAATGTGAGGTTTTACTCCTTTTGTAGGGATTAAACGAACCAGATATTTCTTTGTAATTCTTGAACTGAGGGGCTGATTTTGTTCCCTTTGGACAGGCTAGATGTTTCCAGTCTTTGTGCCAAGCTAAGATAAGCAGCTGCTAGCTCTAGCATCATATTTACTGTACCAAAATCAGATTGGTATTGAAGTTCTCATCAACCTCTGCGTGAGCATATTTCCCCAAATGTCAAACTAATCCTTAAAATATTTTATAAACAATGTCGAGATACAAGTCTTTCCATTCAACAAATTATTGTTTATATAAATGATAATGTGCAAACTAGGAATAAAAAAACGTAATGAGACGCACAGAGACTAGGATTACTGCTATTTCTTGTCCCAAAAACCTCTGTTAAAGAGGCTCTGCCTGTGTTCATAGAACTTGCTCACTCTAGTTAAACAGTACCAAATGAACATGTAAATATCTTGCACCCCATGTCTTATCAATTTGGTATCATCTGTAGTGCAACAAACGTAAAAAAAAAAAAAGTTTATCACATCTGGCAACATCATAAAAAATGGACAAAGAGATAACAAGCTCATAAATATTCACAAATACTGTGTTTAAAAGATGGCTCATCAAAGCAGACAACCCCCCAAAAGTAGGAAGTCTTTTAAGACAGAATGTACTAATAAATGCCAACTTCACACAAACACACAACCGTAAATACACCCGCTGGATTTCTCTGTAACAGCGGATGAACCGCTGAACAAAATTCAATGAGCAAATTCAGTGAAGATTAGTCCAACACATATTTTCATTCTGCACCAAAATAACATGACTGCTCCCTTTTTTTTCTTTTTTTTTTTTTTACAATTTGACAAGTCACGCTCATTTTTCTCATAATTTAGCCTGACTCAAACATGCATCGCTTCCACAGTTGTCTCTCTATAAACCCCTCGACATTTGCTCATTTTTGAACCCATTTAGTCCAAATTGCAAATAGTCCTAATAAAGCTCAGGACCTGCTCTGTTTCCATGACAGCCTTATGAACCAAGCACCGGTGTTCATTTGTTTTTTGGATTTTTTTTTTTTTCTTTATCGTTGATATGGGAGAGAGCCCACTGTGACTCGGATTAGAAATGTGCGCTGTGCCATCCTCATAGTGGCCGCTATTGCAGACACTGATAAAACGCATCCTGACACATTTCTTACATCACTCAGCAGTGTTCATTACAGTCTTGTGTTCTCGCGGAAGGGTTGTTGAATTAATGTTATCAGCATGTTCAGCTTTGAGCACTGACTCTTTTATCTTCGCTACTCTTGTTTCTAAAATCATACTGAGGAGAGGTTGCCGTTAGACGGTGGCCGCCCGAGCCCACCGCGGGCTTGAATTGTGATCTGGGTGATGCTTCTCTTGGCTGGGGCGAGATGATTTTGATGGTGACACTTCCACAGCCACCTCCGCAGCTCTGTTTGGACCTGGAGATAAACAGGTGTAAAATAATTCCAGACAAGGGCTATATGTAGATATATCTCTCCATGGGAGAGCTGTAAAGGAGGCAGAAATAGTTAAAGCAACTGCGTGGCTGAGGTGGCTATCTGGGCTTG
Source organism: Istiophorus platypterus (assembly GCA_016859345.1). Classification (NCBI taxonomy): domain Eukaryota; kingdom Metazoa; phylum Chordata; class Actinopteri; order Istiophoriformes; family Istiophoridae; genus Istiophorus; species Istiophorus platypterus. The sequence goes on along the minus strand of CM029113.1, from coordinate 15,562,389 downwards.
TTGTTGACCTGAACAGTGATGAATAAATGGGTTCATGCAATTTATATTTTACTGATGCTGCCTTTCAACTGCCTTGCACACCACAGTGGAAAAATATATATATATGTATTTGTAATCCTCCCCACAGAGGATTAGGTCAGCTAACAAGAATATTTCCTCCTCCGGGGCAGCTATCTTTGATAATGGTTTGTTTGCTTTTTGTATCGCAAACATTCACCTACCTCTCCATTCATGAAACAGTAAAGCAGTGCCACCACAAACCCCTATAACAAAGGAGACAGTGGTAAATGCTTTAAAATCATTTAGTTTGCCTTAGAATAAAAAGGTTTTTTTGTTCTGTTTTAAGATCTTGGATGTAAATGTGTCAGATACGATTGAATGTAATTGTTTAAGCTCAGTCTCAAATTTTGTCTAGTACTCTCCTATGGGTTGGATCCAAAGGTTGAAGGACTTGTTGCATTTTTATATGATATATCTTATATCTAGCATGCACATCTGCCAACCTAAGCTTATTAGCCCATTTAATGAAAACGCAGGGACTTTTTCCTACAAAACTTTCCTGTATAAGAAAACACTGAAGAGATTTAGAAATTCTTTTTAAGGTATATTTAGGTTTAAACCTAACGCCACAACTCCCTCTAGTCAAGTCTTGTCGTCTTTCTACTGTCAAATCGTACTACTGTGCGTGCAGACTCACTGTCACATTAGTATAGATTGAAGTCATTGTTAATCTTATTAGTGACACATGCTTCAAACTATAAAACATCTTGAGAGCTTCCAGATGTAATGCATCTTTGGTAGCTTAGAGTAATAGAGTTTGCATATCTGGATTCTTTATTTTTCCTCTTCTCTACACCTTTTCCTTTATACCTGGAAGGAGCCCAGTCCTAGCTCGATGTAGAGTCTGGCTGCAACCCCTGTGTTCTCAGGCAGGAAAGCAAATACAGTGTAGTGCATCCCAAACAGAGGAATGAGGAAGAGGGTGGATTTAGCCAGCCTCCTGAGGGAAGCAAAAACAGAAGAATGAAAGAAAAGAGAAAGACTAGACATAAGTCCTGGTAATGATGTAACAGTTTTTAAAAACTTGAAACCTTTTAATTAAACTGAGGCCAATCAGTTTCAGTTTTTTTTTTTTTTTTTTAAATGCCAGGCACAAAATAAGCTTCATCATGGCCAAACTGGTGGTGTCAGATCTTCATTACGCTGACATTTAACACAGGGCCATCATCGGATGAATTAGGGGGAGATTGAAAATGTCAGAATACAAAACCCGGATGCATTGTTCAAAGTTTAGTTCAAATCAGATCAGTGATTTCTAAATATCATGTAAATGTTGCCATTTTTACATTGTCCTATTGCACCATCTTGTTATGAGTCATGTGGTTTGGAAAGACCAACTTCGTGTCTGCTCCATCAACAAAAAACCTGAGATAAGCATCGTAGTTTACTCTCTTAATCTTCCTTTTCTCATGTTTCTCCTTTTACATCACTGAGATTTTAAACCAGCTCGACACATCTCAACATGAATTAAAACCAATTCAGAAAAAAAATCAGTCTTTCAAAGAGCAATAAACCCCTGACAGAGATGTCGGCACATTGTCTCTTGGTCTCTGCTCATTATATCAGAATCAAAGCTTCTCAGTCAAGTTGTTACAACAAAAAAAGTAGGCAATATAGATGACAATAGTTTTTGTCATCTGAATTTTCTAAATAACCAAAATTATCACTCTGACCAGAAGCAACGTCACAGCCTTTGCTGTTAAAAGATTAAAGATTAAAAAAAAAGAAAGAAAAAAGAAAAACGAAGGCTTACTTTCAAGCTTATAATAGGATTATGCTTGTCTTTTGTCACACCTGGGATTTGTGCTTTTGAGGTAACATCACAGATCCGTCTGAATCTGATTGAAGTTTATAAGACCGAGATGAAGCTTCTGAAAATACGAAAACATTCATTGAACCAGTGGAACAATCCTGTCGCACGGAGATGGAGGAGAGATCTATTTCTGGTATCAGCTATTCTATTTTTGTGTCCCCTCATTGTAAATTAATTCAGCTAAGATGGAATCTGCAACAGCCAAATGTCAAAGAGAAGGTAGAACTCATTCAGGCAGAATGAATCTGCCCCCATGGCAGATTCATATACATAGCATTTTCTCACTTTTAAGTGTTAAAAAGAGTTAAGCAATTTGTCAGTGGGGTTTCATCAGTTATCTCTATCCCTCCTCATAGTGAACTCTTAAAAGAAACTGCCATCCATTTCTGATGCATTAATCTCTCATTCAGAAGTTTTGCCTCATTGCTGAGCAACTGCTGCATTTATAGTTTAAGGGAGCACCGAGAATACTTCACTCGTTTTCCAATGATATTTTATGGAGAAAAGAAAAAGCTTTGCCCGCATCCATTGCAAGCAAATGCCATTCGCCCTAATCAAGACGATTAGTGAGAGAAAGTTTGGCTTTATCATTTAAGTGCATTGCACCTGTGCATATTTGATGTTTTTGACCTCCTTGCACCACAGTATGGTGTTGTGAACGTGGTGATCTTCTGAAAACTGTCTACAGTAATGCGAGGAAAATGTGTCACGTAGTTTGTTTCCTCTGAATCTAAGGTCGCTCTCTCTTGGGAGGTCAAAGTGACACATTCATTTCTGAGGTTTTGGCTTCTACCAAACGAACGTCTCCTGAGCTCGCAGGCAACTATCATTGAATATTTGTGTGTGGATTTGGTTTCAATATTTCTCTCAAAAAAGAACCGGGGGAAGAACATGCCTATTCTGGTCGCAGGCTGGCTCATAGGCAGACATCAAAGAAAGAAGCAGAAAGACGCACACTTGCAACTCCAATGCAATCTTAAGAAAAGTTGAGTCGGCATTATCATGTGTGAGCGGCTCTCTCCTCCGTTTGTCAGTTTTTCCGCTTACCATAAAGTCTGTCCAAGAATCTACTTTTTTGAGTAGTAACGTCCGACCTCGTTTTCAGGTTTACTACATTTATATTCCGACACTTCTCAAAATTTAGCTGTTCTAAACAAACATGCCAACACCGTTTTCTGCTGCAACCCATTCCACCCAAAACTCTTCCTACCTTCCTATTGTATTGAAGTGTTAGGTAGCGCTTACTTTCCTGAGATATGATATTCATGAATCTATGCATTTTTTCAAGTGGGGATTAGTTCTCCCAGCTGAGTCCTCCTTGCTGCTTGGATGCATTGACTTTTCCTTCAAAACTAACACACAACCATGTTGCTGTAAATGTTTGATTCCCTCACAGTAGAGTCCCTGACTGAACTCAGAATATTGTTTTACAAGTGGAAACCTGAATATCTAGTTCGTTTTGTTGCGTTTTTTGTGACTCACATAAATTGTCCAGTGTCACTGTTCCCGGTCATGGCTGATGATTTCAGCTTTTGAACCAGAATCCGGATCACATTGATAAAGATAACTATGTTGACCTGGTAAAGACACATGCATGCAAATATACAATTAGCCAAATGATTAATGCCCCCCCCACACAAACACATACAGAAAACAAAATATTTTGATACAGAGAAATCTACTGAAATCTGCTACAATCTCACTCTGAGACACCAAATTTTAAGTCCACTAAGCACCTTATTATTATTATTATTATTATTATTATTATTATTATTATTATTATTATTATTATTATTATTAATGTTATTATTATTGTTATTTCATTTTTAACCCTGCCTCTGATTGACATGAAGACTGATGATTGGTTAGGGTTAGCATAAGAATATTAGGGTAAGCCAATCAGAGGCAGGGCAGAGTTAATCAGTGAGTGTCTATTCATATCTTAGTAAGCAGAACTACGGCAGGACTGTCAAATCTCTCCTTATGCCATGTCTGTTTTATTTAGCTTTTCTAAAACCGAAAACAAAATAGCAAACTGAAAGGCTCATGTATCCGCTCAAACACAAGGTTACTAGCTACAGCAGTAATTTATCCAGAGTTACTTTTCATTAGCCAGCTGGCTAGTTAGTTACTGTTTCATAGCCGTCCACTCACCAGCAGCGATGCTGTTATAGGTCCTTTAATAATCCACCAAATGCCAACATTTTCCGTGTCATCCCAGCAACTGCAATTAAAGCCAGATTTAAATGGATATCAAAACAATGGATTCAAATCAAAACCACTGGAAGAATCACTGAAGAACGTCTGATTAACATGCAGTAGCACAAGATGTTATAGCATCATATCATACATATCATATCATACAAAATTTCATCACATGAAAACTGAGGTTACTTTGCTGAAAGCAATGAAATATATTGTACCCTCTGTTATCATAGAAGAATCTGGTCAACACCCAAAGTATAAGAACTGTCGACGGGAGCCCTAAAACATAAGAGCAGAGGTTGAATATTCATGGTTTGTGTATCTGTCAAATAAAATCTGAATGTGACAACTGCATTTTTTATGAATTTTTTTTTTCAAGATGTTTTTATTGCTTTTTTATGGTTTTTGTATTTTAGAGTATTAAAAATACATGACAAAAAAAGGGAGGGAATCGAAACAGGAACAGTAACAGCTACCATAGTTTTAGAATGCTTCAAGATGGAAAAGAAAAGGGGAATACAGGAAAGTCCATACATATTGTATATATGTATATAACTGAAGTTTTTCTCCCTTGTTGACTAAAACACAGTAAACTCTCAGGTCCACAATGCGAAACATTTAAAAAAACAAAACAAAAAAAAAAAAACAAAACACCAACAGCATAGACATACGCACAAACAGTCACACACACAAACAAACGCACACACAGTCAAACACACACACACACACACACACACACACACACACACACACACACACACATACACACACACACACCACAAACACACCATTTTTATCAGAATACAAGAAAGTGTACAGGTGTCAAGGCCACGGAGCAGCAGCCGACTCTGGCTCAGGTGGGTGGATTGAAGTAAGGCAAGGTCTCTCCCATCTGTGAGAAGGTTTTACCAAATCTTATAAAAAAATGTTTTCTTTGTTGACAAGCGTATATCAATGTGTTGAGGTGAAGCACGTTTTTCCAGCTCAACTTAGGGCTTTTTTCTGTTTTCCAGTACTATGCGTTTGGCCAAAAGGGTATAGAGAGAAATGGCTAATTTCACATAGCTGTTTAAAGAGGAGGGAGTAGAGATTAGGCAAAATATACCCAGTAAAGGGATTGGTGTATTTCTTTTAAAAGCTTTTGACAGGTAATAAAATATAAGTGACCAGAAGGGTTTCAGTTTTGGGCAGAACCAAAGCTGCTGAGTGAGTGTACCTGTTTCCTTTTTACATTTCTCAAAAAAGAGGGGACATCTATGGGAAAATGGCAGAGGGTCTAGATTTTGTATAACAGATTCTTCATATGGCAATTTTGTTAGGCATATAAAACATTATGTTTGGTCTATGTATCAGATTTATCCGTCCTACTTGTGTCTCCATGCAAAAAGAAGAAATCTGTGCAGGATGAAAGCAGGAGACAAGAGAGTCAGCAACATTGTACAAACCGCAGAGAAGCTGATAAGAAATACATCAGAACCACACTGGATACTGAGAGAGAGCTACTAGTATATTATGTGCATACACAGACACACAAACATACAGCATACCATTAAAGATATTCAGCACAGGGATATTTATTTCCAGATTTTCCTCAGCATCAAATTCATAGTTTTATGTCTGAAATAGGTCTAGGTGTGCTTTGTTTGTTCATTTGGCTAAATAGAGAGCATTGCATGTATTACAGTAACTATAACTACTTTAAGTCTAACTTATATGCAGTGTAGATTTGACATCACTGGTGGCATGTGAAAAGTACTAATTCTGAGAAAAGGTCGATGCTTTCATATCACATCCGGTAGAAATGTCCAGTCCAGGTCTAATAAGGTGATAATCTCTTCCATCATCCCTCTTTGTAGTTCATCAGTAGCTGAAACAGGTGTTATCTTTACCCAGTGTGAAATCAAGTACCAGGAAACAAGACTCTAGAGGCAATTTTATCAGCACAGTGGTAAACGCTAATTTCAGCATGCTGTCATGCTCACACAGACAATGTTAACGTCCTGAGGTTTAGCAGTTATTGTTACTATAATTTGCCTTCTTAGTTTAGCACATTAGCTTGCTGACATTTTCTATACTCGAGTATTTGGTCATAAAGCAATTCACTGGACAAATGGAAATTTTGACCTAAACATGGTGCTAAAGGAGGTAAAAGGATCACCAAAGATAATCAAGTTATTTGGATTCATCATCTAAGGAATGATGAATGTTTGAAAAAAACTTTGTGCATTGTCTATATTAGACTAAATAAGTGAAAACTGTAAACTTCTGGTTGTGCAAGAGGAAATGTCAGAGGATAGTTGATGCAGACTATTTAACTGCAGATGGGATTTTTGGACAAAAGCAAAACTCTTTGCTTCCCTCCATCCTGCCAAAGCAGACAGTGGCTGTTACAAACTCAGCCCTTAAAACGTCAGCAATTGCCAACTCCAACCCACTCCTCGGCACGTCCTGTAGTAGACTGTCTCTCTTTAGAATGTCTAAACAATAAGTGCACTAGACTTACGAAACCTCCTTACTGGTAACAGGACCCAAATAGCACAGACAGAGGCTGTGGAGCTTCGCTACAAGTACTCAAGAACGCAGGCTCAAACAGGGACACATGCAACGAACAGAATACAATAAAGACAGTGAGAGGGGAAGAGGAAGACAGTGGAAATCAGTTGAGTAAGCAATGCATGCATAACACAAAGGAAAAGCACTTGAAAACATCCGTAGAAAGCTCAGGGAAGAAAAAAGATAACAGACGAAACCAAGGGAGAGCCGAGGAAACAAGAGCAAGTGCAGCTGCATTCGCTGCTGAGGAAGACAACTGTGTAAAAGAAACGTCTGGAAATAGATCTCCAGCCTACATGCGAATATACTGTGTATTATCATTAGACGATGTAACAGGAGCACTTAAGAATATAATCCAGTTCACTGTAACACAAGAAAACAGCGTACAACGGGTTCCAATATTACCAGCTTGTGAATATTTTGTGTGAATACATCCAAACATCACTTGAGAATCAGACAGCCATGAGCTGGCCATTCTCAGATGACCCCTGCAGTCATCTCTTCACTCACCCCATCCAATCAGGATGTACCACCAGAAGTATTTCCTCTGGGAGACGAAGGTCAGAGCAAGCAGGGTCTGCAGATACATGCCCTCTACCAGCAGCCAGAAGTAATTGGCCATGATGCTGAACTGGAAGAAAGCCACGGCTGACTTGCATGCTGTCTAGAGAGGACACCAGAAAAACAAACTTACTAGTACATCAGACATACAGCAACTACTGGGTGTGTGTCCTTACTTAATATTGGTCTGACACACAGTCTGGTTGGAGGCAGTAGAGTTTGGAGGTCCAGATGACTCATTATGCAACTTCTTCCTCTCGTGTTAAAGAGGATGATGGGAAGTAGAGATTAAAGTAGTTTTGATCTCATTTAAAATTAGAGGTATTAATGATATCATATAAAAATATACTACGGAGGCGTGAAAAAGTTTGGACATCCCTGCTCAAGATTTTTATAACGATAACACCAAACTTCTCAGCTTGGTGCTGAACTGTTATACTGTGCAGCGACACCTGCACAAATACGACCTTCATGGAAGGTACATCAGAAGAAAACATTTCCCGTGCCCTCACCAAAAAATGAAGCTAAAATAAAACGTTTTAGTTACATTGAGCAAAGGTCTGTTTGGAGAAGAAAAGTGGCAGAATTTCTTGAAAAGAAACTGTTAAGCATGGGGGTGGATCGTTTATGCTTTGAGCCTGGGTTGCAGTCAGTGGCATGGGGAACATTTCAGTGGGAGGAATGGAATCAATTAAATACCAGTAAATTCTTGAAACAAACATAACACTTTCTGTAAAAAAGCTGAAGATAAAAAGAAGATGGGTTCTACAACAAGATCATGATCCTAAACACACCTCAAAAGCCACAATGAAAAATATATACAACCTCGCTGTAGCAGTTAGAGGTCGTTTATATTTCTTGTAGATTTTATGGATTTTCCAAAACGTTGTCTTTTCATGAATTAAGAAAAAAAAGTAGTGCAGACCTAGGCACTTCTAAAAAAAATCATGGAAGATGTTTTTAATATTTGAGCTAGATTTAGGAGGATTGTGGGTCTACAATGAGTCTACAATGATTTATAGCTGAAAACATTCAAATAAGCTGTGAGGGTCAAAAATCCTCCACCCTCCATTACAGCTAAAGGTCACATGGATGCCTCCTCTCTACAACAGCACAAACACTAAAAACACTACAAAAGAAATAAAAAAGAAAACTTACCATTTGCTGTTAAAAAAAAAATAAAAGTAAACCAATTAAACCTGAGTATAATGTCATCCATTAAGTGATAGGTGGGGCAAAACTCACAAGTATAAAAGACCTCACATATAAGTCAAATATACCCAGTTCTTAACATTTTATAACTAGATATTGACTGTTAATCTTGTAAACATTTCATTCACAGCAGCAAAAGAAAAAATACCAGATTTTTTTTTATACTTTGTGAAATGTGTTTAGACCATTTTGTTGCTAAAAGAGTTTTTTTATCTTGTCGACTAATGACATGATTTTGCAGCGAGTAACAGTTGCCATTCATTAGTTTCCCTCTTCCACTCCTCCACTCCCGTCTATTTCCATTGTTAACTAAATAATACTGCGCATGTGGCAAACGGCTTTTTGATGGAGACATTATGAACTAATTCGACTCTCACCGTGGATACAGAGCAGTGATCTAATGTCTCATCAGCAAACAGCACCATGTCTTTAATGAAAACAGCACTGGCTCTCAGGACGAAGGAGGAGAAGAGGTTGACGTGGATGTAGTTTCTGGTGCAGCGGAACTTTCTGAAATGAGGGAAAACAAAGGCAAACACAAATGGTATTCTGATCTTTATTACCAACCTCCTAAAGGTGCTATATGTAAGGTTTCGCTATTGCTACATAGACAACATTCGCATTAACAGGTTTTTATTTATCAGTCTAGAGGAAATGTTGTTAGTTCAGCATTAAACTTTATTCCTTTACTCACCAAGAGATTTCTCCAGCGTTGGGAAGCAACACCATTGTTAACTCTTGTTTTGCTTCTGTTTCTATCACTTCTTCTACAGACGACTGTATTGTCATAGAGAGTCACTATAGCCTCCAGTCTGCCCCCAGTTCAGTATGGGAGGATGAAGAAGTTGCTTTGCTCAGAGGACGTAATCTAACATCTTCTCTTGAAACCACAACGATGGCTGAAGCCTTTGATAGGTAAACGGCCTTTGATGCTAACTTTGGCTATGCAGCGATAGGAAAAACATACATACAGCACCTTTAAAGCTGCATTATGGTGAAGACTCAGTGTCACAGGACAAATCGATGCCTACGACACCTCCAAGCATGATACCGAGTTCTTACAGTTTCTAAACACACATGATAAATTTGCAGAAATAATAAAAATGGGTTCAGCTTCCTAGACATTAAAGCATCCTGAACAATTTACACACACTTATGTATATGTAAATCAATATTTCATTAGACAATCAAATGAAGACGGCAAATAACTGCATGAATTTGCATACTTAAGATGACTCATGAGCCTGTGTACAACAAGGACTTTACTAGGTATTTATTGATCAAACAAGTTCTTCAACTGAATATGTGGATATTTATGTTAAAATTGTAAGATACTGTTCTGAGATTCAGCACAGTTGAAATACTAGTCAGTGAGGGAGCATCCCCGTTGTTTTGCCTTTTATTGCCCTCTGTCTAAGTGCGCATCTACGCCAGTCCACGCCGTTCTGGTCTTACCTGAAGGCTGTTAACACCACTATGGCTGTAATGAGGGAAATAAGCGACGTAGCATAGCCCACAGTGTAAACCTGCCTGAACATGGAGAGGTAGCTCGTCTGGAGACAGAGAAACAGAGACGAGAGAGTTGTTGGAAAAAGATAAAGAGTGAGTGTGTCGTGACTATGTCAAATGCATGAATCGGAAATTGCTAGATTAGTGAACTGTCACACAAAATGTCTCCAAGAGTTTTTACAGTAACATTTTTTTGTCCTTGCACCGAACCTAGAAACAGGGCTGAACTGAAAAGGAGGCAGCGAGAGAGGGAGACTGTAGAGGAAGCAGAAACAATATGAATAAGCTTAACTGATTGGCATGATTACAGTAGCATGCGTGCTTACCTCAGATTTGGGCTCGCTGTCATCACTGAAAATGCAGGCCTCCGTGTAGGGGGGATAGATTTCTAACCAGCCGTCCACTGTGCAGTTCCTGTAAACATACCCTGATGTACGAACAGACAGCACGGAGAAAAGGAGAAATTCGACTGATTCGACCGGTGCCAAGATTTCTATAATACATCATACAGTCTATTTAGAAGCCTAGTGAATCTGTTTTTCTTCACATGCGCGTACGTTTTTGTCTCACTTGATTTTTATTCACGTATATCTCAGTTTTTAACCTGCACGGCTGGCCAACTAAGTGTTTGGTTAAAATTCTTACAACTCTTGGACTCTGTCTCGATTAAAAGAGTTTTAGAGCTTTTTCTCTGAAAACAGCTGCCTGCCCCCTCCAAAAATGAAGCTATTTGAGCAGTGAGAGCGAACCAAAACAGGAAAGTTCTGGGTACGACAGCAAACGATGAACTGAATTTGATTGAAAATCTCCCTGAGGCTGAGGGGAGATGTGGATTCAGGTGATAATTTTCTGTAGATCTGTACAAGTGACCCCTTTCACATTGTCACATTTTTTTCACATTGTCTTTTGATGCATTGTTATTATAAAAATATTGATTATAGCTGCTTTAAGTAAAGGATATGAATACTTGCTCAATGACTATTGTTCTGGTCCTGCGACCTTATGCAAAAATGTTTGCCAACATGCTTGAAGCTTCAAACTCACAATCTCTGTTGACCAAGTACCAATTCAATTTATTCTGGTGTATATAATTCAAATTACTGCATTAAAACCTTTAACTTTAAACTTTAAATCATCTAGCCTCAGACACAACACAAATGGGAATCGTCATTTTAAAAACAAACAAAAAAAAACGTATCTTTTTGCTTCAAACTGCCTTATTTTTAGTTTATGTTAATTTATATCTAAGTTTATATTCTCATGCATAAGAAATGGTATTGTAAAATCCTGACCTATAAAATCTGTGTGATCTGCAATACAGTCTTTGCAGCTGCATTTGTGTATGTATGTATGTGTATTTGCATACTTGTGTGCTGGTGCCAGTGACCACAATTGTCATTTTCTCATTTTTCTACTTTAACTTTTTTTTTTTTCATACTCGCCCACTCTCCTTTTCTAAATGACACATTTTGGCCACATTGTTATGGAAAGTTGTCATTCCTGTGCACTTGAAAATAAGTAGATTTGGACCTTTCGCTCCACTGACATTTCCTCTCTTGGACCATTTCATTCCATTAGTGCTTTCAGTCAGAAAAGATTTGAAGCTTTCACTTCCTTGTTCAGGTCTACTGACACACACTCCTGGTTAACGTCCATTCGGAAACAGCAGGTGTCGGGAGAAGGTTGTCGACTGTGTCGCTCCCTGCACTGCTGTGTTGGTGGGATTGTGCATCGAAATGTGTATGTCACAGATAACACACACGGGCATTAGCTAGACTGTTGTGCGTCTGTTTGAACAAAGAGACACAGAAATGCACAGCAGAGGGTTTTCTCTATTCCCTTTGAGCTGAGCAAACAGGAGCCAGCAGAGTTCAAATGCTGCCAACTGCACCGCTGAAAGCAAAGACTCTGGTGTGTGTTTGGGTGATCTGCAATTCAGATGATAATGAGCCATGATTTCCATCAAGCTAAAGGAGGAAATAACATTACTCCTTAATGATCCTAACCTTACCTCCCTTAGTGGTCCCATCATAATGTCACTCTAATCAAGGCGCCGACACCTTATATATATTTTTTTAAACATTTTTTCTGTATCTTTATGCCTTAAGACTGGAAGCTAAAGCTTTCTAGATTTAAAAATTTATTAGCTGTCATACACACTAACTTAAATATGAAAATGATTAATAATTCATAACAAGCCAGGATTTTAAACAATATAATTACTTCTTAGAGGGTAAAAAAAAACCCCAACATGTTCTTGTTTGCTCTGATCAGAAGTTTTAAAAAGGACATTAACTATGTAAAATGTCTTTCCCTCACAACACTCTTAATCTCATGACTATATTATTATTACTTAACAAATATGTGTCTGTTTCTGTCATCAGCACTATTTTTCTGGAAACAAAAATCCTACTACAGCCTAAGAGGATGTCAGATTATGGTGTATGTGCCGTGCAGACAAGATTTCAAATCATTTTTTCCGCAAGAAATCTTCCACAGAAAATATATATTCTTGCCAACAAACATACATGAATAATTCATGCTGTGCTCCTTAATCAGAGTGACTACAGCAAGCATTAGTGCTGCTGATTTTATAGTACAGATAATCATTTTCAGTAGGGCAGCGACCATGCTCCACTACAGAATGGGACTTGTAGATTACCTTCTGGTTTATTTTGTTGTATTTTTTAAACAAATATATTGATTAGATGATTGGGAATCACATGTTCTTTTCTGTGATGGCATATCAGCCACGGTAAGACAGACAGACCTTGATTGCTGGATAAAGGTTGAAAGACTTCAGAGCAGGATACGTTGACAACCTGCCCGACTTCGGCTCTGAGCCAACATCTGACCCCGTCCCACTCTGTTTTACATCCTAAAGTCAGAGACAAAGAGAGGAGCAGGAGGGTCAGTCAGTGACGTGTGTCAATCCCCTTGTCATCAATATTTCAGCATTTTCACAGTAAAGAAGGACCCATGGCATCTATATTTGTTGAGTCAGCATTTCTGTCATTATAGAGGGCGGTAACCCTTGTTGTATGTCATACACCTGTATCTTTCTCCCCTTACTTCAGTTCTGCCCCTAAACTGTCCTCCTTCCAATAAAGAAAAAAGCCAAAAGATAATCTTAAAACTCAACACTTCCACAGCGTCAAACATATTTATCAGGAAATTCCATTTCTAGCCAAATTTCAGCATCCATGACTCTCACTGTTTGGTACCTTGTTCAGCTTATTTGTGTTTTCCTCTACACAGCTCTGCCCTTTCATAGCAGCTGTAGCAAGTGCATTATTGCATAAAGAAATGTAATATATGTACATACTCTGTTTACTGTCCGCATAATTGAGAAATGAGTTTGGCCTCTTTTCATATTCAATCTGAGTTCATGCTTTCTGTCAGTCCTGTGTTATATTAATATTGTCTGATTGGTTCTGACTGCTGGACTGAAGCTGCCGCACACATTTTGAAAATTGAGACAATCTGATTCTGCTGGTTCTTCAGGGCCCAGATTCTTAAATTCAATGGAAAAATATTTTGTTCTGAATCCTGAAATGCATTTTTTTTCCTGACATGTCTGAAATTATGTTAGCAGCATGGCATTATGGAGAGCAATGGCGTTGCTGTTAGCATGTAAGCATGCTGACATTAACAGTGAGAAAGTGGTGCTGGGCCTCAGCACAGCCTCATGGAGCAACAAGCACGGCTATAGATTCTTAGTCCTGTCTGAAGTGTTGTCTTTTCTGTAATGCAAGTTTGTTTGTTTACTGAAATGTGTTTTCTGCACAGCAGGAGATGATGGATGATCAAAACAGTATATTCTGCTTATAAAGGGGAACAGCCAGTTCATGTCTTCACAGAAGCAGCTTCAGCAGACAATTGCTTTTCTCACAGTATCTGTATAGAATCAACATTAATGTGTGTCTGTAAATGTGTCACAGAGGAAAAGAAGTCCAATGCCTCAGAGGTCAAATGCCTAAGTGTCCGATAATTTTTCGGACTCTATGAATTTCAAAATGTCCTGAACTCCAGCTAACAGAATGATGTTTCTCACAACATCCCATTCTTCCTGCTGTTACATTTCTTGAGAAAAAAACTAGCAATATTTTAGCTACCATCAGCCCTTCAAATACCATGACTACAGAAACTACAGTACACACATCTGACCTCATTACCAAGTCACATGCTTTTTCTCATGCAATCCAAAAGAGGATATTCCCATTAATCCTGACCTAATAAATCTATATAGTGCATAAAACCAGCTGACAGGTTTTATCTTTCGTCCAGCAGAACTTCACTCACCCTGTCTTGTTTCTGTAAATGGATTACGGTACGAGCTTTTGCCTAATGTCACACACACCAATGTATTTACATCCGCCGTCCTACATTTTCCAGATTCTGGATAAACCTGGGATTACCTACTGGTATTTAATGAACTAATTTACATGTCACTGTTTTCTGACATGTTCTAAGGAGATAAGGTGACAGGTTTGAAAAGAGTTAACGCATGAATGGACCGAGAAACTCCACTCTGATACATGTTAATCATACTGATAACCCTGGTGCGTGGTGGTGCAAATATCTGCAGCTATGCCACATCCATGTTGGGTAAATCTCAACAGCAGAATTAAAAAAAAGAAGAAACGCAACGGAGGCCGTTTTTATTTTTTCATGTATCCACAAGGCAGAAGTGCGAACAAAGTAATTTCAAATACATTTTCAGCAGGAAATCTCTTCTCTGAGAAAATTCCTCAGGCACTAGAAGTTCCCAGGAACAAAAAAATGTTTCAAATGGCCGGGAGTGATTTCCGAGTAAAACATCAACACAGCCTGTCTGCAGGAGAAGTAAGTATTCTTGCTCTTCACTCAGCAGGGTGTCGGCAGACGTTTTGTGCTCAGGCTGCCATTCATTTGATCACATTTATTCAGCCACATATTTAACAACTAGATTTTGTGTGTGGCAGAAGAGGATATCGATGCAATCACATTAGGGACAGAAATGGACAAAAATAAAGTTCCTTACTTTATTAATCAAATCTTTTTTTTTTTTTAATTAAATCAGATTAATTGAGATTGAGATCTACTGGAAGGTAAGGTAGCTGCTAAGATTTCTGTTGTAAAAAGACTGAAGAATCTGTAGCCATGCTTGCATCTCTGTGAGGCTGTAATGCTCATTGTGAAAAACACAAAAGCAGAACTAAAAAATTAGTTTTTGATCTTCAGCAGTCATGGTAAAATAAATGCAAAAACTGGCCAGAGGGTGGTATCACCGCAAAGGTCTGACAGTCTACTGTTTGTCAGAAGGGTTTATCAAGCTGTGAGCAAGAAAGTGGACAAAATTACAAAAACTGTACCTGCAAAGACTCGCATGCACAAGAACGCACACATACACACACATATCCAGAATACCTACATATGCACCCTCACGCAGGAATACTGAGTAATAGTCTCAGAATACAGGATACTGCCCAGGGACAGTATTGCGCCGATGAAGGTGATGCACAGCATAAAAATTGTCGAGGGGGGCCTTGGCTTTGGGGTAGAAACTGTTCATTAATCTTGCGGTGCGTGCTTTGATGGACCAGTGGCGCTTTCCTGACGGCAGAAGGACAAACAGGTGGTGGGCGGAGTGAGTTGGGTCTTTTAAGATCCAGGATGCGTTCCGCAGGCAACGGGAGCTGTAGATGTCTTCCAGGACAGGCAGGTGCGTTTGTTGCTGATCTTCTGGGCTCTGTTGATGAGTCTCTGCAAAGCCTCCTTGTCAGCTGCAGAACTGTTCTCATTAACACACTGGGGTCCCGGGTGTGAGGACACTCTCAAAGGAGCAGTGGTAGGACACAAGCAGCTGTTGAGGTTTTTGTTTCTAAACATTTAGGCATCAACTATTTATAATACATATGTGCTGGTTGTCATTTCTGTCCCGTTTAAACACCATCAGTCTTTTCATAAATTCAAAGTACCAAACATAAAGTGCAGGTGAGGCAATGGGAATATCATTAATTTTGAAGGTATTTTGTCATAAACCAAAGTACTGGATAAGCTCTCAATTTACGCACCAAGTTGCTGAGACATTTCACTCAGAACAACAAATGTGAACCTGCTGGCGGCTCTGGAGGAAAAATCTGGGGATCATCAGCATCATTAGGAACCATCCTCTAGGGAGCATGAATGCCTCTGCAAAATTTCATGCTAATCTATCAGATAATTGTTAAAATATATCAGTATTGACATAAGTCGAACAACCGACGCTGCCAACCCTAGAGCCACGTCATTAGTGGGGACCTTAAGATTGTTGTCATTTTAACTTAACTAAACATAATATGAAAAAGGTTTATTGGAAAATAAAAAACAGCAAATGTGTGTAATTCTACATTGGGCCTGTTTTGTATTCATCTATCCTTAAAAATTAATTCTAATTAAAAATTATTCCTAAAAGAGAGTCCCTCCCCGGGGCCATACACTCCAGGTGATGTGAGCCATCCTCCTTGACTGCTGACATTAATCTGAGAGACAGCAGTGGGTTACAGGCAGCAATCTGTCTGGGTGAAATATACTTTTTCTCCCGGAGTCTTATCTCGTTTGTACAAAGCCAGCATATCTAATCCATTATCTACCCTTTCTCCTGTGTTTCCCTGTCTCGCAAAACCAACAAATTGCAACCAATCAGGTGGTCAGGAGAAAATTATGTCACCTTCAATGTAACCCTGGGAAAAGATATTGGGAAAGCGACGTGCAAGAGGTGTGTGATTATTCACAGAGCAAATGGAAGTTGGATGAGTCACATCAGCGTTTCATCTGTTGCTATCGGGCTGACTCAGACTTGTATTCCTGAAGCTGAGGATCTTGGAGGGGCAGAGGGACTGGGTTGAAATGCAATTTCTCCCCATCTGCCATATTAATGACTGTTTGCCAAATGAGTTGTTGAATTGCGGGGCTCACACAGCAGTTGACTCAAGCGTGCAACTTTACATGGCAACGACAAATCTGTCAGTCTGCCAGTTGGGTCACCATTTTGGTCCGGAGTGAAATGACTCACAAACTACTGGATTGATTGTCATGAATTTCTTATACAGATGGTGCCTGGAAATAGAATCCTAATGACTTTGGTGAACCCCTGACATTTTCCCTAGCACTACATTTGTGGTTTCAAGTCAAATATTGACACCGCCATGACATGGATTGGCATGAAATTTGTACAGGATGTACATATATACATATATGTATTAATATAATGATGATGCACTCAGTTCTTTGTGGCTTAGAAGCCATAAGATGGTGGAAAAATTCCTTTGAGATCATGTTACATGTTGACGAGATGGCACCACATCTTTTCTGCAGGTTTGTCAGCTGCACATTCATGCTGCCAGTCTCCCATTATACCAAATCCCAGAGATGTTCTACTGAATTCAAATCGGGTGACTGGGGAGGCCACTAGACCACTGAAGAAAAACAAAGTCATCGTCACGTTCATGAAACTAATATTTAGGCAACTTTTGCTTGGTGATTTGGTGCATTATCATGCTGGAAATAGCCGTTAGAAGATAGTAAACTGAGGTCATACAGGGAAGCACATGGTCAGCACCAACACCCAAATAGGCTGTGGCATTAGAACCATGATTGATTGGTATTAAGGGGCCTAAAGTGTGCCAAGAAAACATTCTCCACACCATTACACCACCAGCAGCAGCCTGGACTGTTGACAAAAGGCAGGTTGGGTCCATGGATTCATACTGTTGATGCCAAGGTCTGATCCTGCCATCTGCTGCCACAGCAGGAATCCAAATTCATCAGACCAGGCTCCACATTTCCAGTCTTAAACTGTCCAGTTTTGGTGAACCCGTGCCCACTGCACCCTCGGATTTCTGTTCTTGGCTGACAGGAATGGAACCTGACGTGGTCTCCTGCTGTTGTAGCCCATCCACCTCAAGGTTGGATGTATTGTTCCTTCTGAGACGCTTTTCCATTCCCCACAGTTGTAAAGAATGGTTATTTGAGTTACCATAGTAATTCTGTCACTTCCAATCAGTCCGGTCATTCTCCTCTGACCTCTCTCATCAACAAGTCATTTCTATCCGCAGAACCTCTGCTCACTGGATGCGTTTTTGTTGTTTTTTTTCCACACCATTCAGAGTAAACATACTGTTGTATCTGAAATGCCCAGAAGATCAGCAGTCTCAGAAACACTCAAACCAGCCCATCTGGCACCAACAATGATGCCACGGTCTGAGTCAGATCATATTTTTCCCCCTTTGATGTGGACACCAACTAAAGCTCCTGATATAGCTTTACATATATAATTTTTCTCAATATAAGCCTTTGTGGGTGATGATGGTAATGGTGTTCTGACCAGTGAGTGATGAGGTTGGGTGATGGGTGACTGAGTGTACTCCAGGTTTTATGTTATTCTGTCATATTATGTAAATTGTGCTCTTGCACAGTTGGGTTTAGCATTATTTATGTATTTTTCATTACATTCTTTATGTATTTTATTACGTTTTATGTGCCTTCTGTTTAATTCTGCATGTCTTGTGTGTTTACTTGGCTACGAGACAAATTTGCCCTTGGGGACAATGCATTTAAAGTTGAAGGTTATATTATTGGACTTGGTGTTTTGGTGATTACCCCAGTCATGCTGATCAGCTGCACATGCCATCAGCAGTAGTCCTTTGCCCAAAACCTGCCGGGGGAGAACAACTTGGCTTCAGTCTGCACTAGACTTGACGAACTGTAATTTCGCTTTTTTCTAATTTGTTGAAAAAAACAAAGATTCTACATTTATTGTGCGTAAAGAAATCCTTTGTTTTGGGGAGTCCCACAGCAGTGTGAAATGAAAGTATAAAATATTTACAAATACATATTTGCAGACCAAAAGGCATTTGACTAAAGAGAAATCTGGGGTCATGCAAAGCTTGTAGCCAATGAAAACATCGACAGCTGACATTATATCTGGAAAAGCACAGTTGTAATTGATGACATAAAAAATGGCTGCACTGTATTTCAATGAATCATTTCCTCACTGGTTTACTGAGATGCTTGAACTGTATTACACCTGTGCTTTTCATGCTATAAAAGCAGCTGTAGAAAAAAAGGTTGATTCCTATTATCTTTAGAGCTGACTTCAAACTCTTTGTTTGTCCAAGTCCGCAATAAGCCTGCTAATCATAAAAATTCTTCTCTCTGTGTTTAGGGCTTTAGTTCAGACTAAACCAGAATTAATAACACCCCAAAAAACAAATGTTGTTAAGCACATCAGGCAAGGAATTCTGGATAAGACCATTAAAAGTATCAGTGAGGTACTGTGTTGAAAATAAAGGATGCAGTGAAAAGCTTGCAGTTAACTATCTCTTGGGGTTTAGCTGGAGAAGAGAGAAGGAAAGGAAAATTTACATAATCTTTATAAGGGAAGAAACGGCTGTGCAGAGGTAATTGGTATCGTGGGATCTAGGGACTTTATTCTCCAACACTGGTAATTTCACCGTGGTTAATGCCAGAATCGGATGTTGGTCCGTAAATTTCAGTTTTGGTGAGAGGGGAAACATCTTCTTGGCCTGTTGTATGTAGGAGGTTTACACAGATGGCTCTGATCCTAATAACATCCTAAAAGAAAAACACAGGCATCTATTCAAGTGAGGAAACAGCTTCCAAATTCAGTCTTCACGGCAGAGACGGTGGCACGTTTATGGGCACTTTGGTGGGAGGAACAAACGAAACCAAACAACTGTGCTATTTGCACAGACTCTGCTGCGGCATTAATGGCACTGACAACAGCAGACCTGAAGGTAGACCTGATTTAATTACAGAACTTCAGTTGTTTCTCTATTATAATTTATCTGGCAGGTAGTCAGGGTGAATATAAGTCATGTCGGAGTAGGGGGCAACAAAGAAACAGATTGATTCTTTACAAGTTACAGACTTAGTCGAGGTCTAATGTTAAGGTGCATCATGTGCTATCAGTTAACACCCACATCACATATTTGATGCTCCACACAGACAAGAAAAGCAGTGAAAGTGGCCAGCGTGCCAATCCGCTGAGCAAATGTGATGTAAATTGCTGCTTTACTGGAGCGTTGATGCACACTGACAGTAGAAATTAGGACAGTGGCACATCCTGACACGCTGACAGTGTGTGGGTTAACATAGAAAACAATGGACGTGGGTGTTCTGAAGTGCATCCCACGGGTCGGGTGGCTTCTGCTAATATGTTCCTTGACATGTGAAATATTAAAATTTCGAGGGAGGTTTTTTTTTTTTATTTTCTCCACTTAGCTGGATGGCAGCAAAATACTAATTTGTGATCTAGTCTGCTGTGAATGAAGACGAAGATGATGATGGTTTCGCTTTCTAGCAATGTCGGCAATGTTGGTCTGTCAGTCAGCTGGTCAGCCGCTTTGGTTTAAGATTGAAATATCGGAAGAACTGTTGGATGGGATGTTATGAAATTATATACATGGTTCCAAGAGGATGGATTCTAATGACTATGGAGACTTTTCTTGTGGTACCACTATGGTGTTGACATATGTGGTTACGAGTGAAATATCTGAGCATCTTTCGGTTGGAATTTTGTACAGACATTTATGTTCCCTTCAGGAAAAAGATGTAATAACTATGGTGATCCCTTAAAGCTGTTGTATTTCACTTTTTTCACATATTTTTAGCTAAAAAGGGGACATCAGGGCTGTCAATCAATATGTAAACATGCTTCTTGTCTCCTTCTCTTGCTCCAAGGCTTCAAGCTGGTGTTAGCTGCCAGAAGATGTTACTATGTCCGACTCAAGGGCTAGTAAAGTCCTGATTCCTGCATTAGCATAGACAGCGAACGCAACGGGGATGTAGGGGTAAAGGGCTAACAGGGCTCACATGTTAGCGCTAGCTTGATTTCCAGAACTTGTATATTGTATCTTTGACTTTTCATCTAACTCCATCATCAGGACAAATTTAAATTTTTCCAGAACTTTGGTTTATGCTTTTCCCTTCAAAACTAATGACTTTACAAGTACACCTTAGCTGGACTTCGTGTTTAGTGTTAATTCACAGGTGTTAGCATGTCGACACCAAGATGGTGACCGTTGTAAGAAAAAAAAATCTCGCGAACAAGGCATAAAAACTTCAGAAAAAAGACCATACACACGGTATGTATGTAGTAGTCAGTATAGCTAGAAGTTTAAGTAGCAGTATTCATTACTAAACTACTTCTGCCAATTTTCATTGCATTGAAAATGCGCTTTCTGTACTGGTCAGGACCTTTGCACTGCGTCTCAACCAAATCCATAAAGTTATCCAGGTTGCCTGCTTCTGTTGTTTGTCAGACTGCGCATACATAATAGATTGCTTACAAGTGCAAATGAAAGTTTTACTGTCTTTCAAGTGGCAGAGGAATATTCCCATAAGGGAGTTCCCACTTCTAGATGCCTAAATTCAGATCTCTGGATTTGAGTCATACAGACAAGGGAGTGAGATATGATAACCCTGATGTGCCGAGTATGAAATGATTTCTTAGTATGAGATTAAGAGGCACGAAAGGAGGAGGCACAGTTATATGATCTGTGTTAAACATTTGTGCTTATTCATCCATAAAACAGAGGTGTTAGTGAATTCAAAGGGAAACACGAATTATGGACACTTTCACTGTATTTTGGGGAATTTTGAGCTATTATTACAGGAAAACCACAGTGTTGTATTCCCTGGTTTGGCTGTCAGCGTTCACAGTTAACAGCCATGTCAAGAGGTTGATTAATTTCAAACATTTCCTTTCAGTTCAACCATAAGGTATTGTCTTCCCATGGAGCAGGGCTCTTTTCTCAGGGCTTTATTAAAAGGCAGATCTAGAGGAAGCTATACACTTAGAAACTTGAATGTAACCTCATCTTTTAACAGTGACATTTGAAATTACTTTGGACACCAAGTGAGTGCTTCCAGAGCACCTCTGAGGGGGGACCTGGATTACAACTTCATTTATTAAGCAGCACGCGCTCAGTTTTCTAAGTGGGATACTACTTTTAAAGGGATTCAATATTTCATGTTTAAGGTATATCCGGGTGTGTATTTGATGCCAGAAAGGACTGTTTTTTCACGCCATCATGTCAAAGAATTACAATTACTCATTGCTTTAAGAGAATTTCTGTCTTTACTGTGTGGGAAAGACTTTGAAGTGTCATTTTACAATACTGAGAATAATGAAACTAATACATGTTTAAGTTTAGCTGTGTAAACTCCATTCAAACTTACAGCATTCAGTGTAGAAAAGAATAACATTAGAATTTAATGACTAACATTAGAATGAAACACAGATGTTGTAATATGAACTGTGTCGTCATTGGACAAGTTATACTTGAAATAATTAAAAGAACTCTTGAAATGTTTTTCTATCTGCTTCTGTTGCAGGTAGTTTTGCAGGTATTTGGTCATAAAACAAAAATATTGGACAAATTGTAATTTTGACCTGATGATTGTACTTTGCTGAAAAGTCAGTGATCACCAAAGTAATTACTATTGCTCCTGAGGGGGACATGATATTTCACTTAAAACCACAAATGTGAACCACATGAATGCGCTAGAGGAAAAGTCAGGGCATTGTGAAAGTCATTAGGATTCCCCATCTGGACACCATGAACATCTGTACTAAATTTCTTATCTTTCGCAGGTATAATGTTTCATAATGTTTCACTTGTTTATCATGTTCTTAGTTAAGCATTCCTGCATGCTAACATTTGCTAACTAACAAGTTATTTAGCAAATGTTGCAGGTAGTTTTGCAGGTATTTGGTCATAAAACAAAAATATTGGACAAATTATAATTTTGCCCTGATGATTGCACTTTGCTGAAAAGTCAGTGATCACCAAAGTACTTACTATTGCTCCTGAGGGGGACATGATATTTCACTTAAAACCACAAATGTGAACCACATGAATGCGCTAGAGGAAAAGTCAAGGCATTGTCAAAGTCATTACGATTCCCCATCTGGACACCATGAACATCTGTACTAAATTTCATGGCAATCCATTCTGTAGTGGTTGAGATATTTCAGTCCGGAGCAAAGTCAGAAGTTCTGATGGATACGTTTGCCAATGGCAACACATTTAGCACCAAACATACAGGGTATGGCACATTACCACCAAGGGGCAGTCACTGAAAACTGTCTCCATTTCACAAAGGTGAAATTTCAACCCTGCATGACTCTGGACCCCTGCACGATTACATGTCACCTGCAAGGTTGGCACTGATGGATGCACAAACACATCCACCTCGACAGAGAAATTCATCAGCAGACATTTATCTGCATAATGAGCAGCGGATGACAGCTCTGCACCAAAGTGTTGCATCGCTCCAGCGTTCAGAGTCATCAGGGGTAATTAAGATCAAATGAGAAATGTTAAAGTTCATCACTCTCATGGAGGGGAGTTGCCAGAGTGTTGCCAGAGTGTTGTGAATTTTCTGATGAAGCAGTGTAGACACGGTGTGGCCCCTTGGGAGACGGCAGGCTCATCGAAATATAACGGAGTCATGCAGTCCAAAGGAAAGGTGGGTGAGGCCTCACCAGGAGGAAGAACAGGTGTCAATGTCTGTATAAGACCAGTATGATGAAGATAACATGGTGTACTGTCACTGTGTCGATGCACACTGCAGATTTCAGTCATCCCTCTGCATTTTCAGTCTTTTCAAAATAAGATGAGTTTCAAAAAAAACACTGTATTGAACCCACACAATGAAATAAGAACAGTGTCCCACCCTCGATTTGCTGCTAGGAATGCGCTAAACTTCCTTTTTAAGCTTTGCTTTCTCAAGACAACCGCCAAGTGACAGGTGTTGGTTTCATTTCCTAAAGTAAACGTAGCAGTAATATATTATAAAAATACTCAGTTACAAGTAAAAGTGCAACAGGTCAAACCATCTTGTGTCCAAAGTAAAAGTACTCATTATGTGGAAAAGTCTGTCAGTGTTGCTATTTTATTACCAGATGATTATTATTTTTGCACCAACATGAAAGCTGTAATTACTGTCGAAGCTGTTCAGTCAGGAGCTAATTTTGACTGTAAGCTTTTTAATCTATAACAGTGCAACACGTTTTATAGGCCGACCATGTGTCTTGCAGCATAAAAAGGAAATACTCGAGTTCAAGTACCTTGAAACCGTATGTAGGTAATGGCTTTTTGTGAATTTAAACATACTTAGTTCCTTTCCATCACTGCAACTTGATTCCATCTTACAAGGGGAATTTTGTTTTTCTTGTCCTGGTCCAACAATAACCTTTTGTAGTTGACATGTATGTATGCTGTACACAGTATCTTAGGTTGTATTTACTGTGTCTCTTACTGTATACAGTAAATGCTCACGATGTATACTCGTCTTCTTTTTGGGTTACTTCTCTCATCTACATGTTCCTTTTGTTTTTCTGCTCCCTTCTTCTGTTACAGTGTAAATTCCCTATTCTGGATCAATAAAGTTTATCTGATCTTATATTAAAAGTCTCGCTCCACTCAAACTGTATAAGTTAAACTAATTAAGATGAGCTCAATGATATTTTTGTAATCATACAGTATATTCTGTTTTTCTATGGAAAAACATATCCGAAACAAATTATCATTCCATGCAAGAGTGTTTTATAGGTCTCAAAACATAAAAAGATCTTTTCAAATATGGCCATACATAACAAATGTGTACTCTATTGTCTGTATTTTAAAGTGCTGTATTTTTTTCGTCATTTTTATATGCATCAGTTTTTTTGGCTGTTTTTTCTACTGAAGTTAACCTCGGTTAAACCTTTTACCACCCACTGATCCATCTCCAGTGACCCAGCGCTGATTGCTGCTACTATTAAAACTTACATGAATAAGAACATTTAATATTGGTATTTAAAGATTCAGGCACTTGTCTTTTTGGGGATTGTGGTCATTTCGAAAAACCAAGTAGCTGAAACTATTATTCAGTCAGTCAGTATGTCTGTGGACAGAAAATCCCTCTTTGGTGGTCCAGCAGCACCAGCAACAGCAGCAACACCAGCAGCAGCAGCTGCAGCAGCTGCAGCAGCTGCAGCAGCTGCAGCAGCTGCAGCAGCTGCAGCAGCTGCAGCAGCTGCAGCAGCTGCAGCAGCTGCAGCAGCTGCAGCAGCTGCAGCAGCTGCAGCAGCTGCAGCAGCTGCAGCAGCTGCAGCAGCTGCAGCAGCTGCAGCAGCTGCAGCAGCTGCAGCAGCTGCAGCAGCTGCAGCAGCTGCAGCAGCTGCAGCAGCTGCAGCAGCTGCAGCAGCTGCAGCAGCTGCAGCAGCTGCAGCAGCTGCAGCAGCTGCAGCAGCTGCAGCAGCTGCAGCAGCTGCAGCAGCTGCAGCAGCTGCAGCAGCTGCAGCAGCTGCAGCAGCTGCAGCAGCTGCAGCAGCTGCAGCAGCTGCAGCAGCTGCAGCAGCTGCAGCAGCTGCAGCAGCTGCAGCAGCTGCAGCAGCTGCAGCAGCTGCAGCAGCTGCAGCAGCTGCAGCAGCTGCAGCAGCTGCAGCAGCTGCAGCAGCTGCAGCAGCTGCAGCAGCTGCAGCAGCTGCAGCAGCTGCAGCAGCTGCAGCAGCTGCAGCAGCTGCAGCAGCTGCAGCAGCTGCAGCAGCTGCAGCAGCTGCAGCAGCTGCAGCAGCTGCAGCAGCTGCAGCAGCTGCAGCAGCTGCAGCAGCTGCAGCAGCTGCAGCAGCTGCAGCAGCTGCAGCAGCTGCAGCAGCTGCAGCAGCTGCAGCAGCTGCAGCAGCTGCAGCAGCTGCAGCAGCTGCAGCAGCTGCAGCAGCTGCAGCAGCTGCAGCAGCTGCAGCAGCTGCAGCAGCTGCAGCAGCTGCAGCAGCTGCAGCAGCTGCAGCAGCTGCAGCAGCTGCAGCAGCTGCAGCAGCTGCAGCAGCTGCAGCAGCTGCAGCAGCTGCAGCAGCTGCAGCAGCTGCAGCAGCTGCAGCAGCTGCAGCAGCTGCAGCAGCTGCAGCAGCTGCAGCAGCTGCAGCAGCTGCAGCAGCTGCAGCAGCTGCAGCAGCTGCAGCAGCTGCAGCAGCTGCAGCAGCTGCAGCAGCTGCAGCAGCTGCAGCAGCTGCAGCAGCTGCAGCAGCTGCAGCAGCTGCAGCAGCTGCAGCAGCTGCAGCAGCTGCAGCAGCTGCAGCAGCTGCAGCAGCTGCAGCAGCTGCAGCAGCTGCAGCAGCTGCAGCAGCTGCAGCAGCTGCAGCAGCTGCAGCAGCTGCAGCAGCTGCAGCAGCTGCAGCAGCTGCAGCAGCTGCAGCAGCTGCAGCAGCTGCAGCAGCTGCAGCAGCTGCAGCAGCTGCAGCAGCTGCAGCAGCTGCAGCAGCTGCAGCAGCTGCAGCAGCTGCAGCAGCTGCAGCAGCTGCAGCAGCTGCAGCAGCTGCAGCAGCTGCAGCAGCTGCAGCAGCTGCAGCAGCTGCAGCAGCTGCAGCAGCTGCAGCAGCTGCAGCAGCTGCAGCAGCTGCAGCAGCTGCAGCAGCTGCAGCAGCTGCAGCAGCTGCAGCAGCTGCAGCAGCTGCAGCAGCTGCAGCAGCTGCAGCAGCTGCAGCAGCTGCAGCAGCTGCAGCAGCTGCAGCAGCTGCAGCAGCTGCAGCAGCTGCAGCAGCTGCAGCAGCTGCAGCAGCTGCAGCAGCTGCAGCAGCTGCAGCAGCTGCAGCAGCTGCAGCAGCTGCAGCAGCTGCAGCAGCTGCAGCAGCTGCAGCAGCTGCAGCAGCTGCAGCAGCTGCAGCAGCTGCAGCAGCTGCAGCAGCTGCAGCAGCTGCAGCAGCTGCAGCAGCTGCAGCAGCTGCAGCAGCTGCAGCAGCTGCAGCAGCTGCAGCAGCTGCAGCAGCTGCAGCAGCTGCAGCAGCAGCAGCAGCTGCAGCTGCAGCAGCTGCAGCAGCAGCAGCAGCAGCAGCAGCAGCAGCAGCAGCTGCAGCAGCAGCAGCAGCAGCAGCAGCAACACCAGCAGCAGCAGCAACACCAGCAACAGCAGCAACACCAGCAGCAGCAGCTGCAGCAGCTGCAGCAGCTGCAGCAGCTGCAGCAGCTGCAGCAGCTGCAGCAGCTGCAGCAGCTGCAGCAGCTGCAGCAGCTGCAGCAGCTGCAGCAGCTGCAGCAGCTGCAGCAGCTGCAGCAGCTGCAGCAGCTGCAGCAGCTGCAGCAGCTGCAGCAGCTGCAGCAGCTGCAGCAGCTGCAGCAGCTGCAGCAGCTGCAGCAGCTGCAGCAGCTGCAGCAGCTGCAGCAGCTGCAGCAGCTGCAGCAGCTGCAGCAGCTGCAGCAGCTGCAGCAGCTGCAGCAGCTGCAGCAGCTGCAGCAGCTGCAGCAGCTGCAGCAGCTGCAGCAGCTGCAGCAGCTGCAGCAGCTGCAGCAGCTGCAGCAGCTGCAGCAGCTGCAGCAGCTGCAGCAGCTGCAGCAGCTGCAGCAGCTGCAGCAGCTGCAGCAGCTGCAGCAGCTGCAGCAGCTGCAGCAGCTGCAGCAGCTGCAGCAGCTGCAGCAGCTGCAGCAGCTGCAGCAGCTGCAGCAGCTGCAGCAGCTGCAGCAGCTGCAGCAGCTGCAGCAGCTGCAGCAGCTGCAGCTGCAGCAGCTGCAGCAGCAGCAGCAGCAGCAGCAGCAGCAGCAGCAGCTGCAACACCAGCAACAGCAGCAACACCAGCAGCAACAGCAACACCAGCAACAGCAGCAACACCAGCAACAGCAGCAACACCAGCAGCAACAGCAACACCAGCAACAGCAGCAACACCAGCAACAGCAGCAGCAGCAGCAGCAGCAGCTGCAGCAGCTGCAGCAGCTGCAGCAGCTGCAGCAGCTGCAGCAGCTGCAGCAGCTGCAGCAGCTGCAGCAGCTGCAGCAGCTGCAGCAGCTGCAGCAGCTGCAGCAGCTGCAGCAGCTGCAGCAGCTGCAGCAGCTGCAGCAGCTGCAGCAGCTGCAGCAGCTGCAGCAGCTGCAGCAGCTGCAGCAGCTGCAGCAGCTGCAGCAGCTGCAGCAGCTGCAGCAGCTGCAGCAGCTGCAGCAGCTGCAGCAGCTGCAGCAGCTGCAGCAGCTGCAGCAGCTGCAGCAGCTGCAGCTGCAGCAGCTGCAGCAGCAGCAGCAGCAGCAGCAGCAGCAGCAACACCAGCAGCAACAGCAACACCAGCATTTTACTGTAGTAGGTAATTAAGATGGAGCTAGTTTTAAAATATATATGTTAATTTTTTTTGTTTAATACAGTGGTTCCCAACCTGGATAAATAAAGATAAATCTAAGAGGTTGTAAGAAGATAAAGGGAGTAGAAAGAAGAAAAAACAAAGTTCTGACACAAATTTTGGCTTTTTTTTTAGTTTTTCTCTGATCTTTACTTTTTTGTGAACTATTGGAGAGTTTTTTACATCACTGGGCCTCAAAAAGTGAATTAAATGAAACCATGTGAGAGATTCAGTGTAGAAATGTGTCTGTGTTGGAGCTGCTAACAACTCAGGGAAATCTGAAAGAGGACAAGAGGCACAGACTCAGCTTTTTCTGTTAGAGGTCACCCCCACTGGTTTTATCTTTACCAGTGTGCATTGTGTAAATTTATAATGTTTTATTTTCATATCTACTTGTTGTAAAGTGTTATAAAGTGCTATCTAATGAATCGAAGGCAGCTGTGCTTTTTCATTTAAGACTTTTGACTGCATTTTGGCTGCTGTCGGCCATTCATGTCTCGGAGTTTCTCTTTTCTCAGGCCCGAATGTCTCCTGTCTGTGCTCTGGCATTTATCAGAGGGGTCATCGGAGTGTCATAGCATGAATTCAACTGAAAACTAGTTCTTAAAATTATGCAAATATCACTCGAAAAAAAAGAAAGAAAGAAAAGAAAGAAAAACACAGAACAACCAATGCCATTAAACCTCTTGAGATGTTGTACAGAAAGTTTAAGCTTTGTTTTTCGCCTCCGTGGGCGTCTATAATGTTCTACTTTTAGTTTCTTCCCTTGATTTTTTTTCCTTTTGTGCAATGCCTCTTCACTCCCCCAGCCCATCTCTGAAGCCCCCTTTATACTCTCACCCACATCCCTGTCAATTAAAAACCTCTGGCAGTGCGGCACAGAGTCTCACTTGTCTCTCAAGGTGCGTGTGCTTGCGCGCAGAGGCACAAAGGAGCAGCAGCAGCAGCAGCAACACCAGCAGCAACAGCAACACCAGCAACAGCAGCAACACCAGCAACAGCAGCAACACCAGCAGCAGCAGCTGCAGCAGCTGCAGCAGCAGCAGACATGAACCCACCGCTCTGCTCGGTCTGGTTCTGCGCCTCGCTCCTCCGCGTCTGGCTACAAATCTCCCGAGCCCTCCGGTGATGGGTGATGATGACGCAGTCCGGGTGAATGGCCTCGGCCTGGAAATACGAGACAACCAAGTTATCTACAGTCGCTCAGGCTCAGGCACCGCGAGCCGACGCTCGTCTTGGCCGGTGGCTGGAAGGGTGTGTGTGTGTGTGTGTTTGTGGGGGGGGGGGGGTAATAATTAGGCAAACATCATCAACAGGAACACCTCGTGGGACTCTTACTCCCTCAGGATACCCCCCCCAAGAAGATTTAAAAAAAATCAAAAACAAATAGTTTTTAAACTTTCCCATGAAATAAAGCTCTTTAAGTTGATCCAAGTTTCTATTTCGTGCCAGAAATTACAGCAATATTGTGCTTTTCCAACATTTCTGCTCCATGTTCCAATCTCGCGGATCACAGGACAACATCGGAACCGGTCAGACGCTCGGGGCTTTTTTTCCCCCTTTAATTGTTCGATTGACTGTTTTTCTTTCTTTTTGTTTGTTTGTTTGTTTGTTTGTTTTATTTCTCGTTCCCATTCATCCTCCCCTCCCGTCCGCGACTGACGGCGCGAGCGGGCCCGCGGGTCGATAAGCGCTAATTAGGAGCTTAACGAGGACGTCCGCGGCACGCGCGCGTCCCGTGCCTCCATAAAGGCCGAGAAGAGCGCGGGATACCGACGGTGACGGGTCCGATGACATTAGGCTGCGATGAAGAGTCAGAGGTTGGGCTGAAAAGAAATGAGAAAGAAAAGATACAGCAGCCAAAGAAGGGGGGGGGGGCAACTTTTTGATGCACTTTGAGCTGCTTTCGATCACTTCGTGGATGAGAGTATTCTGGGGGTATTTGGTGAGATGGAGGATGAAGGACAAACGGACCAAAACGCCACTCACCACAGGCCTGTGCCACAGATGAAGATAGAGGATGAGGAGCGTGAATTTCCTCTGGCGTCCTGGAAGCCTCTCACAATACATTTCCATTTTCTCATCTGTCTCGGTTATAAATCCCGCGTCGGATGGTGAAATGAGCGCGAATCCAGGTTATTTATTTGTTTGTTTGTTTTCTTCCGCTTTGCTTCCCATAGACTGACTTCTTCTCTTTTAGCCTCGGTATGAAAATGTTCTCTCTCGACCTTAAAATAGACGAATCCCTGTTTCTCCCTGCGAGCAGGCAACTTGCGGGAGTGGATGGCTGCTGCTGTTGTACATCTGTCGCCCCCTTCTCTCTCTCTCTCTCTCTCTCTCCTCTCTCTCTCTCTCCCTCTCTCTCTCTCTCTCTCTCTCTCTCTCCCTCTCTCCTCTCTCTCTGTCTCCTTCTCCCTCTCTCCCTCTCTCTCTCTCTCCCTCTCTCTCTCTCTGTCTCCCAGGGCAGAGCAGAATCAGGTGAATGAACATCTCCATTCACAGAGACGGCAGCAGGGGACTAGTAATAAAACAACGAGTCTTTGACCTAATTTCAAGTCACTATATGTGGGCTATTTTGCAAAGGTTCCTCCTGTGCGTGCCTAAAAAAAAAAAAAACAAAACAAAAACAAAAACCTGCATTTATCCACAAATTATTTAATCCTCAAAATAATACATACTGTGCATTACTTTTATGTAAAACTGTGGTGTTACTTCTTTTATGTAAAAGGAGTAAGACCACAGTGTTGAAATACATTATTAACAACAACAATAATAACAATATTACATTTTATACTAGCATATAAGTAGCAGCATCAAAAGTATGAAAATATACTTAAAGTACCCAAAGAAAAAAACTGCTGATCATGAAGAATGGGTCATATAATTATTGAAGCGTTAATGT
This sequence comes from Istiophorus platypterus, assembly GCA_016859345.1. NCBI lineage: Eukaryota > Metazoa > Chordata > Actinopteri > Istiophoriformes > Istiophoridae > Istiophorus > Istiophorus platypterus. Next base: position 15,531,444 of record CM029113.1, on the reverse strand, counting down.
GAAAGTATAGGCTTAATGTGGCAGCTGCAATAGATGGTGCTAATTTCTACCACTTTGTATACCGATGAGTAACTTAATGGAAAATAATACATCGCAATTTATTTGTTTGATTATATTTTGTATTAAAAACTGTCTGAATTTTTGCAAAGCTGCCAGATAGATGTAGTGGAGTGAAAACCGCCTCTGCGTCTCTGATGTAAAGGCAGAGTTTAATTTGTGTAGTTTATAATATGCTCACAGGATGAATAATCCTGACAAAGTTTTGTCCAATTAAATTACAACAAATTATTCCAGCATAGGCGTATTGGTTGCCTTGGATTTAATGGGAACTTGGAGGTGACGAGGGTTCAGCAGATAGCAGATAGTTCAGCAGAGACCCCAAGGCCACAAGTTAACTTTGCGTGAAATGGTTTGTAGTAATTTGATAAATTATAATTTATCAAAATATTGCCTGACATGATTTGATCCTTAAGGTGGGTCCACCTGGCCTGTGGTTGCTTTACATGATGAAAGACAAAAGGGGAGATAGAGGTAAAAGATCTGAAGCTGGTGAGTCCAGGTTTGCATTTGCTGATAGGTTTTCATTCATGATTTCCTTTCCAGTCCCGCGGCCCTGTGCTGTACAGTTCCCCAATGTCAAAATTTTATTTTAAATCTTTTACATGCTTGAATGGTGCATGTTCCTAATTTAATTTGTGTTTAATCAAATCACCAAGCAGGGAAAATGGGGACATTCCAGCAGGGGGTGCAAGAAAGAAAAGGAAGATGAACTGGGGGGGTCCACTTGCTCTTTTTTGCTTAAATCTGCCTTTGGCGAACTTCATAGCTCTTCTTCACTAAACCACTTGCTCTAAAGCTCACACTGGTCAGGACATCACCGTATGTGCATCCTTATAACAATGTTACAGTAAAGGTCTGTGAAATAGAAACATAATAAAAAGTAAATAATTAGAAGCAAAGAAAGGTGACCTTTGACCATCCATCTTTTTCAAAAGTCAGTGATTGAAGAATAATGAAACACAATTAGGAGTATAAATATGACTGCCAAACTGCAGGAACAGAAGAGGATGCTTCCAGATTTATGATACTACTTATGATAAACACTTGGCAGTTAATGACTTGTCCACCTTAAAATTGGTAATAAATATTTGGTCAAGTCAAAGCTACCATTCAGGAGTGGCTGCCAAACATCTGGAACCATCAGTGCATGGTCAGTTCAGATGCTTTAAACTTCTGTGGCATTTTACAAATAAAAGATCTAATTTAATTTCCCAAGGAGGCAGTCTGGATAGTCGGTACTGAGCTGTTGGAGGACACAGAGGACACATCTGGCCTTCAGGCTGCCAAATGGGGTTGTGACTTGAAGGACAGCTGTTGAAATCTCCAGAATGGATCTGGGGATGTAAGTGACTGAAAAGAACTTTTACAGTATGTTCCCACATCTGTTACCATTTTGACATGGAATATACTTCCATGTTGCAACACTGATGGTGGCTTGCGGTTAGTAATTTACAAACAGAGCCATATCAGACTACTTCAAGTGAATCCGGAGCCGATTGGTGTGAAAAAAAAAAGGCAAACACTTCCTGGAACACAGGTTTCAACCTTCAATTACTCCTCTGATGCCACATAGTGATGAATTACAGGCACACTTTACGTCATATACAAACAGGGGGAGACTACAATTGTGCTGGTCATTCACCAGGTGTGAATCTGTGTCCCTGTGGCTTAAAAATAATTAAAAACAAACGTCTTAGCGTGTTATCTGGGTTTTCAGTCATCACTGCAGTTCAGGTTTCCCATAAAGCTGTTTCTAAATCACTGTTACCTGCTCATAAAACACTCCATCAGGCAAAACCTTTTGTTTGCCTGATGGAGTGTTTGCATGGTTTGTGTGATAGGAGTGATGCCCGTTGGCTAATGGCTTATTTTTCAAACATATAAGTTGTTTGCGGTTAAACAAGGTTTTGCGTTGTCTGTTTGATCACTTGTTTCAATTTTGTGGAGAATGTACCGCTGTCTATTAGCTGTAAGGATGAAGAAACAGCTGAGTGTTTGATCCCCACCGCAGCGAATGCTTCAAATTCAAACATGTATTTAACCGACTGTACTGCAAACAGCTTTTGAATAAAATTTGGCCTTAAAATGTCAATATCACAGCTGAAGTTAGGAACAGAACAGGTAAGGGGAAGTCAATTATTGATACTACGGCTGCAGCTAATAATTATTTTCATTATCAATTAATCTGCAGTCTGTTTTATGTGATTAATCGACCAATCTTTGGTTTATAAGATGTCAGCAAATAGCTAAATATGCTCATCACAAGTTCCCAGAGCCCATAGTGACGTCATAAAATGTCTTTTGTCTGGATGACCTGTAATCTACAGTTTTATCTTATCTTTGGTCTTAAAAGGCAAATAGGGCAAAATGTATGAGACAAATTCTTGGGCACTTTTTGAATTTAAAACTAAGGCTTGTGCTTTCCAAAATTACAATTTATCCTTCATCATTAGAAGCTGTAAAACATCCTTCTTTGACCTTAAGTCTTCCTGAAAGGAGTTCAACAACACAACTTTCCCTAATTCACAGTCCACAGTCCAGAACGGAAAGATATTCAGTTACAGATTAACTTTAACTGATGCAGCTAGAACTCGTTCAGACCCAAATACATACATTCTGCTGCTTTTGGGAAATTCTTTCTCCTACTTCTCAACACAGCAATTTTAAACCTTGTGAGCCTTAAACCGAAACAAAGTGTCATGTTTTAACATTATGAATGTCAATATCCAGAAGTCTTATATCATCAGTAAAGGATAGCCTTGTTTCCAAACCCACATTGGTCTATACTTGCTTTACATGATGAAAGACAAACAAAAGGGGAAAAGAGGTCAAAGGTCCAAAGCTGGTGATTCCAGGTTTGTATTTGTTGATCAGTTTTCATTCATGATTTCCTAAAATCTGTTTTCATTTTTAGAAAGGTTGAATTTGGTTTTGAATTGGAGGGATGGGACAACTCTCTTTACTGCGTGCCCCTTTTATGATTTTACCTATCCACACTCTAAAAGCCCAGAGAAGGCCCTTTCAGTGCTGAAGGTGTGTCCTCTTCTCCGTAAACCCTGAAGCTAAAGTGTAAAAGTTGGCTCTGCTCTGAGTGAAAATGAACGGGACACTCGCTTTGCTGCCCCATAAAATGTGTTGTGGGTCAACTCTGCAAAAATCAAGAAGTGCAAATTCAAGGAATGTTACAAACTAGCAATGAGGACGGGAAAAACCTGGATGACGGAGGAACACATCAGTCAATCAGTGAAAGTAGTGTTGTTGAACTCCCTCCAAGTGCACCTAAGGGCAAAGAAGGATTTTTTTTTACAGATTTTAATGATGAAGGGATAAATCATGAATAGTCTGTCTTGCCCTCTTTTGCCCTTTGAAGATAAAACCAGAGGCTGACTGATGGGCTGGAGATTTAATGTATATGTAATATCCTCATGGGTTCAAAAAAACTCTCACGACAGAAGCTCCAGTTCAGTTCACGGGTTATAAAACTCTGCTCTCTCCTTTTCACGGTTTAGCTGAGCCCGGCTGCCTGACGTCTGACAGCTTCCGTCCGTCCGTCAGATTTCTGAAGCCCCTCAGAAGTAACTCAACGATCTCTATTTCCTTTTAACAGAACTTATAAATGGTAATTGTCACTGCAGATTTTTTCAGTAATGAGTCCCAACTGAAAAGTTATGTGAAAGTGGCAGATGCTGGTAACCTTGGCGACAAGATGATGCTGACTAACCAAACACATCAACTGACCAGGATGGCCGAGAGGTTAAGGCGTTGGACTTAAGATCCAATGGACACTTGTCTTCGTGGGTTCGATCCCCACTCCTGGTACTGTGAGGAAAAGCTATGTTAGCTCTGGTCTTTGTTACCCTTCGTGATTTCAGTACTACTGTGTTTTACATCCGGCAGGTGTAATTTGGTTGGACTTGAGCCACTGTGTTACATTGACAGGGATTGTGGCCAGTATAGTCTGATATTAAAATATCTGACTATTTAAAAAATATCCATATGTTTGATGCTAATGTGTTTTTTTTTCTTTTATTATTTATATATTATGTCGGTTGTTGTATGATCGTCAAACAACAGTAAATGAAATTTACTCAAATCTTGCTCAACTAAGCTGATATTGAAAATCTATATTAAAAAATACAAAGCTGGCACCATACTGGCTAAAGAAAAATCTTTTATTCATTGGAGACTGATGCTGTACCTTCATGTGAGATGTGGCTGAGAGAGCGTGGTAAGATCTTTGATCTGGAAAAGCTTAGATCCGAGAATGCTGTAGGGAGAAGGGTGTTTAACAGGGCACAGGGACTAGTGTTGAGACACTTAAGGGGTCTGAGGGAAAGTGATGGAGTGGGATGAAAGACGACTATATTAGTCCTGTAACAGTGGTAGCTGTTTATGTATGTGTGTGTGTTTTATATACTTTTTTTTATTTTGCTCTGTTAGCTTGTTTTCTAACATGAATGTTGTTTATTATCTAACTTGTCAATTGATGTGTACAAAACCTGCCAAATAAGTATAATTGTACATTTCATCATGCTGCTATAAGGTTCTTTTTGTTGTTATTGTAAAAAAAAGAAAATTAATAAGACTCCTTCTATATACCAATGTGATCTGTACCTAACAACAATTTGCAATAAAAATATTTTTTAAAAACAAAAGCTGTACCAATTGTACTTGTGTATAGTTGACGATAATGTATTTTAATCGATTTATTCATGATTTTTTTTGGTCATCCAGCTATTTGAAAAATTGATTAACAAGCGGTTAAATGACAGCTGAACATGTTCTGGAAAATGTAAGCTAACTAACTAAATTAATTTGTATTCATTCCTTGTATTATACCTGCCATATCATATCTATTGAAAATTATGTAAAATTCTATCATTACCACTAGAAACACCACCATGCAAAAGAAAAGGTGAAAAATAAACAGTGAAAACAACAAAATCAATATCACTACTACTACAACTACTAAAACTCCTGCAACAACAATAGCAATAATAATAATAATAATAATAATAATAATAATAATAATCCCTACATCTAAAATTTATATACCAAAGCCACAGTGAAAACTATCTGAATTAAGATGAAATAAAATTATACCAAACCTATATCAATCAAAAATAATCTAGTCCATGTCTTACAAAATATTAAATTATTATGATTCATGTACTCTGTCACATTATAGTTTTTTCTGAAGAATTCCCGGTCTCTTTAAATCGGCTCTACTATTCTGCCCTCTGCAGGAATGGGGAAGGTAAAGTTTATTTGGCTCCACAAAGAGCTCAAACACGAGCCAAACTTAAAATCACCAACATTTATCCGGGATTTATTTTAACACATCCAGTGACTGGGGTCAGGTCGTCGAACCGAAACGCCAACGCTGCATTTATTCATAAATAAACCGGTGAAATCAGAGTCGCCTTTCGGACACGGGTCCGTATAAACGTCGCTCTAATCGCCGCTCACACATGCCCGTGTTAACTAACGCTCGCGTGGGATCACGGGAAATGAAGTCTCTGCCGAAATGGACCATACCAACAATAAGATACGAGGAAAAATAGTAGAGAAGACGCGGGTTGTTATTTTTATCTTAAGGATTCACATGCGATAAAAGGGTTTTTTTTTCTGTGAGTTGTTGCGTCGCTATATATTTTTTTTTCTTAAACGACGTTAAACAAAACCCGACAAAAATCCCCGATAAAGCCGACGACCGTCGCCCCCCCCCCTCCGCCGAGGAAGAATACGGGCGGCCCGTCGTCGCCGGTTCTCTTCGCCCGTCGGATCGCAGCCGAGGCAACGCGCCGAGACACAGCCAGCGAGCCGCAAAACGTCGAATAAAACCCACAGTAAGTCCGCCACAGGTTTGATTTGACGATTTAGGCCGCGGCGACAAGCGCAGCCGTCGGAAAAAGCGACGAAAGCCTTGTGGATTTTAAGAGTTTTTAAGCGCCACGTGGTCCGACCGGACCACAGGTTGGAGGCGGCTGTCAAAAAACTTGGGTGGCGTAACTTTAGCCGGCGTCTCGGCGTGAAAGCGGCGGACGAGCGCGGCCCGGATTTTTCTCTCTCGCCGTCATAAACATCGCTTTAACTTCTCCTTTTGCTAGTTTTTTGTGATTTGGTGTTGTGCGTAAATAAAGTGCAACTTATTTCAGATTGACAGGATTGTACAGTCCCCCGTTCATAGTATTTCATTAACTGTGTTGTAGTGCAGCTCTCGCGTTCCTGTATCATATAAGAAATTATAGTCCTGTTGTTGTTTTGTTTGTTTCTTTGTTTGTTGTTTTTCCCCCAAAAGGGATATTTGGTTTATGATTTCTTTTTTGTTGTTGTATTGTCTTTTATTTCTCTGTTGTACATTAGCTTCCCTTTCCAGTTCCCAAAAGGTGAGTGTTGAGGTTGAAGCTGCTTTTCAGCTGATGCTCTAACACGTGCTCTGGTTTATTGCAGTTTCACGGTGTAGTGGCTGTATCTTAAACTACCATTTATAGGACAGACACACCTGGCTAAAACTAATGCACCCTAATACAACAGCTCTGCAATAAATTCTACCTTCCTGAAGATGAAGGTTAAAATGTTCAGTTTTTGTTGGGACTACTTCAGGGGTCACACAGATTCCCAGAGCAATTATTGTCATTATTGATTTGCCTACTTTCTATATTTAATGATGAGTTCTGTTGTTGACATTTTCCCCGGAAAATAATGAAAAATGTCCATCACTGTTTGCTAGAGTCCTGGGGGATTTTCCCAGATGTCTTGGTGTCAAAACAACAGTTTTAAACTTCAAGAATTTCCGTCTGATAATAATATACAAAAAAGAGAAGCATTAAATCTGGTGATTGACTAATTGGTGTTGACTAATTGTCTAGCTCTAATTTGGAGGACAAAATATTAGTAACATCTCCCAGATTCAGCAGAAACACAAACTACATCTCTAACAAGAACATAGGATTTATTGAAGAGCTGTATTAGTTTTAGCTGGTTGAACCTAATAAACTGGCTACTCGGATTATCTTTTTGTATTAACCACGTAAGGAAGGGCATCGTTCATTATAAATTTTTTTTAAATTTATTTATTTATTTTTTTATTTTAGTTATGAAGTTCTTTTTTTAATGCATGAAATTAGCGTCTTCTGGTTTTGATTTTTGCCTGCCTCTGAAAAGGCAGCGCTGGTGTCAGAGACATTTGTATTGCTCGTCATGAAACATTTGTGATTTTCAATATAATTAAACTTGTTTGGTTTTATTTTGCACAATAAATACTTTGAATTATTTAAATATTCCATTCCACAATAGGTAGCGTACATTATCATCCAGCATGCCAAAAAAAAGGTGGGTGACTAGACACTGTTGCACAGGTTGGGTTTTCGGATGTCTTAAAAGAAACATCTTGTCATACTTAATGCATAAACAGTGTTTCCTCGTTAATTGGACACAGCTGTGTCTGAAAGGAAAAGGCCTTGTTCTAGTTTTGCATCACATCAGTCATCAGGATGCAATTTGCCTGGTGTGTCTCAAAATGAGATTGCACCGCTAAAGCTCTTAATCATAAAAATGAAATATTTAAAAGCCTATTTGAACTACACTGGTTTAAAGTTTTAAAATGCATATTGAGGAAACACTGCAAACACACCTTAACCTTTGTGTTACCCACATTACTTTTTGCCTTGTTTGTTTTTTGCCCTTTTGTTTTTTTTGGGGTTTTTTTTTTTGTTTTTTTGTTTTATAGTCCAATGTGAGATTGATCAATGAAATGTTGTGACTTTTCTGGGCTCAATCCCACAAAAGCATGTAAATGCATGATGCAGGATTTATCTATTCTTGTACAGGGTAAAGTCATTCTGACCTCTTGTTTCCCGTAAAGGGAAAAGAGGATGATCAACATTTTTCAAGGAAAAATAAGCTTTTTGATCAATTGCCTCCAAGACCACATTGGTATCAAATTATGGCTGTTTTGAGTTTTTTTTTTCTGATGTTTCTAACCAGCAAGTTCCTCTGTGATGCTAACTTCACATTGAACTAATGGCTCCAGCTTCCACCTGTTGCTTCTTTTCTCTCCTTATAAACCTGGCACATTAGTGAGTAGAGAAGACACCCCGTTAATAGAGAAATGGATCAGTCTTTGCCAAACCTTCAGCAAAGTGGAGCCCCTCAAATTGCTGTACCAGTTGGGGCCATCAGGCAGGTTAATGTTCCCACTTTGGAAAGAGGCATCATCAGTGGAGACAACCTCCAGTTTGGGCGGCTGCGGCGTCGCACGCGTTTGTCCCAGTCAGAGAGTCAGAGCTCTGGGGCTGAAGAAGAGTGGATGAGCTCTTCCTTGGAGGCAAGAGGCTCATACGGTCAAAGCCCAATCCTCCAGGGCCTGCAGGCAGAGGGAGTCTGGTTAAACCGCAGCGCCTACGAGCAAGCGGAAAGCAGCTACCAACGCCGACTGGCCTCTAAAAACAATGGGCCGCTGTCGTCCTCTCCACGGAGCCCCAACACTAGAGGCTCCCTGACCTTCCACTCCAGACGCACCCACAATCAGCACCAGGACCAGGGGCACCCTGTGAACACAGTGAAGGCCTCAGGCACCCCTCACCGTCGGAACAGTAGAGGCCGCCACCGCACCTCCTCTGAGAACGAGCAGGGGGGCAAAGGCAACAGGGGGCCAAACCAGAGGAAGAGGGGCCTCTCTGAGACGGAAAGCAGGCCCAGATGGGACAAGTATGATACACAGGGAATGGGAGACACTTGATGTGTGTGTTCAGTCTACTTAACCGTAATGATACATTTTTTTGGATTTGTTGTCTGTCTGCATTTTTGTTTGGCCTTATTCAGTTATGCTAACTTAGTATTATGAATAATATTTTTGAAATGGCGGCTTATAGAAAGTTTGGAGTTTCTTGTTTTAAGCAACATTCAGACTGACTAGTACCGCAAGATAATGTAGCACCCTCATTCATTTAAAGGAAGTCAATCCATTGACACAGTGGGGTCGCCAATGTGCAGAGGGCTTCAGCAAAAAAAAAAATTGAACCCGCACCCCTTTCACCTCATTGCAATGCAACATCAAGCTGCTGTATTTGCTGTTTTCCTGCTGTTTATCTCACGGTCATTTTGAGGAAAGAGAAAAGGATTTCCCTCCGGAGTTGTAAAATCCTGAGTTATGTAAATTGCTGTGAGGTATTTTGACGTCCAAGAAGCATTTGACCTCTTGGATATATCCCTGAAACAACACACCTCACTAATGCATCCATATCAATCTCGAGTCCTGTATAGTAAACGGAGTCTGTGTTTTAAACTATCAAGTAGACCTCTGCTATCACTTAGGGGGGGTGGTGGTTTGGGCAGTGAGCAATGTTTTGTTCTATAATCCAGACTTTGCAGACCAGGCAACTTTGTTTCATTGACTAAGGAATGTGTAGATGCCTGTCTGCTGCAGTAACCCATCAGCAAAATTAGATGGGGAGGTGATGTAGTAAGTTGTGTTAACCCTTTTCCTATTTTGTTACCTTTTTTTTTTTTTTAATTTTACAGAATGTGATGCTTCGGTTATTCTTATGTCAGCTTGCTGGTTGTATTTTTTTAATTTATTTTTATTTTTACGCAAATGTCTGTTACGCTTTGATTTGTCTCCCTATTCCACCCACATCTCCATTTGTCACTGCATGCTATTGTACCCTGTAATATGGCAGTGTCATGGTCAAGCATCTAATTAAGCCATGTTCTGTCGCTCGTGTCCCGTCATTAATTGTGCTGACTTTACCATTTTAACAACTGGCAATGACCGTTAGTCAACAGATAAACTCTCATACTGGTCGGTGTTTTTGTCTTATTCATCCTGAAATCCTCACTTGCCCTCCTCAGTTCCAACATGAGTGGACTGCAGTGCCTTGCCACAGAGACCATCTGGTTCGACAAACACCGCTACGATGAGGCCGAGAAGCGCTTCTACGAGGGAGTCAACGGCCCCTCCACACACCAGCAACAGGTAAAGGGAAAAAAAACAACTTAATTTTCAATCCAAAATGTGTCTTTGAGTAGTTGACTTTTTATTTGCAGCCTTAGAGCTAAAGATCTCTTTCATTTTCAAATGTCCTAATTTTTATTTTTTTAAAGACAACTTTTTATTTTCAATCTAGCACCTGTGGTATTTTTTCTTCCTGTCCTCTTCCTGACTAACACCTCCTTAGCTCGTGCTTCCTTTGCAGTGGCTGCACAGCTCCATTTCAGTCACTGCCCTGCTAGTTTAAGCAATAGTTAAATCGTCAGTCACAGCGCTTGGCAGCCCGGAGCAGCTGTAAGCATGTGAGTTAAGCCACTCGATTTAGAAGTGGCTCGTCCCACTGAAGGAGGTCAGGTGGTTTATCAGCTGTCTCTGTTTCTCATGCTGGACAGCAGCTCTGAAGAGTTTTAACACAGGCGTGGGGAAAAACAGTGAGATCATAGTGTGATCACTTACAGTTCTTGAAGGGTCATTTCACCCAATCAGAAAAAGCTATATTTACTCATGCACTCATTGTGATACAGATACCCAAATTTGTTTTTATGTGCTGAGTCTTTGAGGTACACGCCTCTGACACATCTGCTGCTTTGTTATCAATTAAACCTACTAATTCATTCCTTTTTTTTTTTTTTTTTTTTTTTTTTGGCTTAATCTGTCCATGAAACATCAAAAAAACTGTCAAAATTTTGCTGAGCTGAAGTTGACGTCTGCAAATGTCTTGCTTTATTTCTTGGGTAGAAAGTAGTTTAGTTGAACATAGGTTTCATGACTCCATGTACCTAACATGGGAAAATGACAGCTGCACCATGAGAGGTGCAGGTTGGGTTATCATGTAAACTCAGGCCTGCTGCCAGAATTTGCATAACTTTTATATTGTGATATCAGACACAACTACATAACACTATTTGTCCTTTTTAGATGCATAAATTCACAAGGTTTCTGTCTTGAGAGAGACTTTTAAGATTTTAAAAATCATCATGCGGACCTTTTGCAAACTGCTTCATCCTGCATGTTCAGTGTATGTACCACCCTGCTTTTGTCTGTTTTGCACACTGCTATGTCTTTCTCACTGCTCCCGCTTTGTCACTGCTTCACTCACACACACCTGTAGGAGAGAGATGCTAATGCCATCCTGCAGGACATTGCTAATTCCCGAAAGAATATCCAGCAATCCCTAAATGGAGTGAGTACTGCACACCAAATGAGCCACAGCCCTACCCTGTATAGGGGTTAGACTCTACAAACTGTCTGTGTACCAGCCCTATAATGGGGGAATAGTTGTTTATATGAGAAATGGTGATTCAATTGTAGACAGCATGTTCTTTGGGACATTTTAGGCTTAGGTGATGAATCCTTTAGCCAGCACTTAACAAGAAAAGTGCTGTATGCATGCTATATATGTTACTTGATGTTTATTTTCCCTTTCACCTGTGCTTGCTTGCTCCCATAATCCTCATAGTGCTGTCAGTAAGGTGCATATATGTTTGTCTTTACATTAGTGGCATTTACTATTTTGTTCCCAGTATCAGTGTGGTCATTCTTTGCTTAAACAAGCGTTCAAAGGAAAAATCGGGCTTCTCTCACTAGTTGCTACTTAAATGTTTTTTACTTTAAGTCCATCTAAAACACAAACTCACAGGCCCAGACATACAATGAAAGCATTATTGGTAGCTGTGTTGTGCTATGTGTTCATCTCCATACAGGTCATAAAAAGATCCCTTCTTTAAAGCCATTTCAATGTAAGTAAATGAGTTAAAATCCATGGTTTTGTGAAAAAATGCACTCTAAAATCTACCAAAGTTAATAAACTTCAGCGGATGGTTATACAGGAAAAAGTAGATATCTTCCAAGGGTGGTCTTTCTTGTATGAAAAAAACAAACAAACTGGGAGCATAAAGAGGGACTGTCATAGTTGAACTATAATTTAGGACCGTATTTCCCATTACCTGAATTGAAATAGCTTAAAGAAGGGATTGTTTTATGGCCAAGATGAGCAGGAGGAAAAGTTGCAGCAACTAATAACTTAGTAAGTTTGTGTGTGGGTGTGAGTATTGTTAAGAGACTGCAAAAATGTGAACCTATCCTTTAAAGTCAACCCTTTTTAAGTGTAAACCTGACTTCATCAAACCAACCAGGGCTACTATATTGTTTACAACATAATCCTCAGAGCTGGCTCTTCTGAGGGGGGTGTTTGAGCAGCTAAGCACTGTTTTGGTGGGATTAACGTAATGCGGGGAGGAGTAACGTAATGCAGGGAGGGATAAAATATTCCCTATGGTCCCCAGGATTTTAAACTTTGTAAAATTCTACCATATGGTCCGTAATAGACATGGACATTCAGCAGGTCAAACCAAAAGGGAGAGCCAATAAGGATCCAATTAAGTCATTAAAAAAAAAGATGCTTCAGAACAGAACCAGGTTTTCTTTAGTATCAAAGTAGTCCAGTGATAATTTTCTTTACATGGCTGGGTTCATTGCTAACCAGTGCTGCTAATAACTTATTCATCATACTTTTAATGGCACCAGTTTGACAAAATGTAAACAAAGGCTTAAAACTGGGTTTTAAGGAGAATAGGTTCCTGCCTGCACCTGACATTACAACAGCCCATTAATGAGCTTACAGGGTCTTGTTGTTGTGATGGCTTTAATTTTTTCTGTTGTCATATCTGCTCCCAAATAGGCAAATATTTTTAAGATTCAGTCTCAGATCACAAAAGTCGAATTTCAAACTGAGCTGGTAAAAAGCACAAGGAAACGAGATATTCCCTATGGCAAAAATTCAGAGATCCTCTTAAAATACAAGGCCCTTTCTCCGCACAGGATTTAAATTACAGCAGGACTGGCAAGTTTAGCTGAAAAATGAGGTAATTTTAGCTGCAGTAATTATTGGAGGAGAGGTGACAATTAGTCAAATGCATGCTCTGGATTGGTGAGAATTACTGACAGGTAGAGTTTATATTAAAATCCCCACACTACTTCTAGGAAAATAAATCCTGTCCAAATGAGGTTTAAGACTTGAGTAAGACTCAAATATTTTAATAGCTCACACTTTGAACATGTAGACCTAAGAAATGAGGTCAAACAGGTCGAAAGGCTCTGTAGAGCTGCAGGGTTGGTTAATGATTCCCATTTGGGTACTAATAGTGATTTTTTTACTCAGTCATTTAGTTCAGTGTTTATCGTAGTTTAAAATTTCATTCCATCTCACTACACATGTACATCTGTCTCTCTTTTTATTGACTACTCTGATGGATCAGTGTGGGTAGAACCCACAACCACTACTTTTTTTTCCTTGTATTTGTGTGTTTCCTCCCTTACCTTAACTTTGTACAACGCTGGATGCAGGTGAAAACGGCCCTGCAGCAGCCCAAAGGGCGCCAGCAGAAACGGCAGCACAGAAATGTAAGTCCTCCACATTCAGCTTTGCTGTGCCCAGACCTGGGAGCACTGCAAGGCTGAGACAGACAGCCTGGTGTGTTGGCTGTGTCTGCTGCTGCCTGATCTGGAGTGTGTTACTATCATCACATAAGATGCCTCATCCTGTAAAATTTCCTCACCCATCATCCTGCATCTTTTTTTTTTCTTTTTCTTTTTGGCCGTCTACATGACCACTAACTGATTTGGGGTGAAAGTGTAGTCTAGCCATCTTATTTTTGCGAGATGTTGTGATCATGTTTATAAAATACAACTAAAATGCTAATCATTTTCAGAAGTGATATAATTCCTTCTCACTTTTGCATGTTGGATGCTTAATTTTTAATTTACAGAGGAAATTTTGTGTAACTTCTGATTTAAGTGGTCATTAACTGCTGAAAGTTGAGGGAATAGTTCGACATATGGGAAATACACTTATTTGCACTTTTGCCAAGAGTTGCATCAGCGGATCAATACTACTGTTGAATTTGTCCTTGCTTGGTTAACAAAGACTAGAATAACAATTATGAGAGTGATATCAATCTAACTAAGCAAGAGAGCAAACTTTTTTTGCCCCTGCCCCCCAAATGTTGAACTATTACTTTTAAGTGATAATTAATTGTGGAGAAACATAAGTAGTTCTCATCAAATGGTTGCCTCATTTAGGGTTTAAAAAAAAAACAACTTTGCATTGAGTTTACCTGCATGGTGACATAAATATTAAATCCTCTTTTATTATAATTTAACATCAGTGTTGTGTATGTGTATTCAAATCATTGTCTAATATATTTTAGCCTTGCATGTGTTTTTGGTAAACCTCACCATTTTGACTTCTGTGACTTTTTTTTGTGGATTAGTCCTTCACTTCAGATTTGACTTGGATCTCAACCTGGATGATGGTGCACCTGCTTTGTTTCCAACATGACACTTATTATTTTGTGTTTATCTTTCCATAGTCATCCTCACATGCAGGAGGAGACCAGGAGCTGGTTTCTCGCATGAAGAGCCTGGAACTGGAGAACCAGACTCTGCACAAAGGTGTGTGACTGTGTGTTTTGCTTGTCCACGTCTGAGCTTTTGCTTACTTTTTATTGTTTTTGCAGTATCCATACTTAACTTTCCTGTTTTGTTTTGCTTATTAGTGGTGGAGGAGATGAGGGCGGCCCTGCAGAAGCTGGAGTCCAGAGTTGCTGTGCTGGAAAAGACCCCTGCACCTGCAGGCATCCCATGTGTTAAGGTAGAAAACTAAGAATTTTATTAGATACACTATGTTTTGACATATTTCCAAGGTGGTGACAAAATAAACTTAGTGGGTAGTTTTAATAGTTGGACGTAGCTAAAACTAATGCAGTTTAATATAACACATCTGTATATTGCAATATAGTTCAACAGCAGCACAAACTGAAAATTATAACCTTCATTAAGGGAGTATTTATTGCAGGGCTGTTGAAAAGACTGCATTAGTTGTGGCCAGGTGAAATGACCTATTTCTTATTTTTTTTTCTTGAAGTTTCCTGTTTTGTTTTGTTTTTTTTATTTTTGTGTGCTTTTGTTACTTTTGTTTCCTCTTTTGATTATGATTACAACTGATTGAATTGTCTTGTGTTTTGGGGAGTGGGACTTGCTGTAAGCCCTTCAGCTTTATTCCTCATTCGCAAATATCTTTTGATAAACTATTATTGTATGTTTTTTACCATGATGTTTTAACTTTGCAAACAATCAATGATTAAATAAGGAATAACCGTATTGGAAAAATTAACCTGAACAACTCAATTTTAGAACTATTTTCCCTTCATTTCCATGTATTAATCAGGCAGCACCAGTCCAGGCTGCTCCAGTCAGACAGGTAAAAGTGGAAAATGGTGATGACGACGACGATGACATCGACTTGTTTGGCAGTGATGAAGAAGATGAGGAGGCAGAACGCATCAAGCAGGAGCGCCTGGACGCTTATGCAGCCAAAAAGGCCAAGAAACCCACCCTCATTGCCAAGTCATCAATCCTGTTGGATGTCAAGCCTGTACGTATCAGTACCACCCAAAAAGTTTCCTTTAGCTCTTGTTACATTGCTGATTAAAATCCTGAAATTTGTCTTTCTGGGGGGGGGGCGGCATCAGAAAAAGTTTGGAAGTTATGTTAAAACTTAATTTCTAAATCTACTTAAATATTTTTAAATCGTTCAGCCAAAATTAAGTGTAGTGTATGTAAAAGTAGGCTGTCATTCAATCTGATTGCAAACATCTGAAGTTGTTTCGCTGTAACTCATGGAGGGTGTGTTGAATCGTCTATTTTCCCATAGTGGGACGATGAGACGGATATGTCGAAGCTGGAGGAGTGTGTGCGCTCGGTGCAGATGGACGGGCTCTTGTGGGGAGCATCCAAACTGGTGCCAGTGGGCTACGGCATCAAGAAGCTGCAGATCAACTGTGTGGTTGAGGACGACAAAGTTGGCACCGACATCCTGGAGGAGGAGATCACCAAGTTTGAGGACTTTGTAAGTAACAGTCTCCTTTAATTTGGGTGTGTCTTAAGAAGCTCTTTGCACAACAGCTCCCAGCCAAGAAATAGTCACATTACCCACTATGAAATAAAAAACTGTCAGGGGTGCTGATGGGCAGGTTTCCTTAACTTTTGGACAGAGCCAGACTAGCTGTCTACCCCTGTTTCTAAACATTGTGCTGTGATGGGCTAAGCTAGCCCGCTGCTGGCTGTAGCCTTCTATTGAACTGATATGAGAGTGATTACCCAAGTCCCCACTATAAAAGAAGCATTCTTATCTCCTCAGTGTTGAAACTTTTTTTTTAAATGTGGAAGGGGAAAAATTAAATCCTTGAATTATAAAAATGTTCATAGTTTGTGAGGCTCTGATATTTGATGCTTTAAGATAAATTACTATAAAACAAAAATAAATATGAAATTTACAGCCTTGTCTTCTTTTTTTTCTTTCCCTCTGCAGGTCCAGAGTGTAGATGTTGCTGCTTTCAATAAGATCTGAGCTCCACCAGCTCTTTATCTGCTCCACCAAAGTGTTGCTGCTGCTCCCGGCTTGCACGGTTAATAAAGCTAAGCTTTGAGCACAAACATCTGTATCAGTCTCATATTATTCTCAGTGAAATATAAATATTTTGAACAACTTATTTACAAGGTTACCAGAGAACTGTTGACCATTTTCAATGGAGTGCAGTCAGTTTAAAGAGCACAGCTTCAAAGTAGAACCTAATCCCACCCAAAATCCTGGGTATACAGGCTGGGTGAAGGTAGTCTTTACTTTATGTAGTAAAACCATTGTGTCAGAAATGTTGAAGAAAGACAGAGTCCCACCCCTGAGGTCCAGATACACTCCTATCCGTCTGCAGCAGGGAGCTGCGATGGTCACGCTCTCCTTATTGTGCTGAAATGAACAGGCTGAGAAAGAGCAGTCCAGGCTCCAGGATTTAGAGTTGTGTCCCAGCTTGCTATCGCTCCCTCCTCCACTTCTGCTCATGTTTTTGTAGCAGACACCGATGGAGACCCCTCCGGTTCCGGCCCACTCTACCTCCCAGTAGCAGCGCCCGGCCATCCCAGCTCTGCACAGCACCTGGGCCCAGCTGGTGAAGCGATGCGGGTGGTCTGGGTAGGGCTGCGGCTCCAAACGCGTGGTCACCACTCTCTGATCATCAGAGAGGTATAGAAAAGGATTGGCTGTGTTTGGATCCAGTGTTATATCATTGTAATCTGTACAGAGGAGATTGACGTCACTTGCCAACCAGTGGTCATTGGTTTCATAAAAAAAGGCCTCTGGGATATATACAAACATGTCTCACTGGCTGCCATATTGGTATCAAGGCAGGAGGGCTACCCACTCAATCTGTTTTTAAGCATTTTGGTTTCTTGCAAATATAGGGTACCTGGTTAAATTTTAAAAAATGCAGATTTTTGTACCAAAAGAATTTATCTTTAGTAGATGGCAACAGCAGTAT
The DNA here is from genome assembly GCA_016859345.1 of Istiophorus platypterus. Classification (NCBI taxonomy): domain Eukaryota; kingdom Metazoa; phylum Chordata; class Actinopteri; order Istiophoriformes; family Istiophoridae; genus Istiophorus; species Istiophorus platypterus. Next base: position 15,514,017 of record CM029113.1, on the reverse strand, counting down.
TACTATAATTACAATAAAGATGAACCTAGGCTTCAAAATGAGTTCCTACCATTATATGGTTCTGCTTGTAATTTTGGAAATGAAGACAGTCCTCATTAAATAATTACAAACTCTGAAGTTAAAAGTTTTTGTCAGGTCTCTCAATTCTGTTTTCTGTAATAATTTCACAGCTTGACTTTCTATATCTTAGCACCAGGACAGTAACTTAACTTTTTTGATAGCTTAAAAAAAATTTTAGTTCTTTGGTTTGCATGAATTAATCACATTCCTAACTGAAATGCCTATATGACCAAATGCTAGCATGCTACCATGTTAAATTGTGTCCCAAATCCATAAAACATACCAGTTCTATACAGCATGCACTCTACATATTAATAGTTCAGTTTTGCATGTATGTACAATTTTTTATTTTTATCTAAAATACATACTTTACTATGTTGTACAACAAAATCATCAGGTATGCAAAACTGAGTTAGATTTTCACTGGCAGTAGCTTTACGAAGATACATCAATAATATTTTCATAATCCTTATGTTAAAGTTTTCCAAGATTTTTTAATTTATTTTTAAATTTTTTTTTTAGCGCTGTCTCACCATCCACAGCCGCTGCCTCAGTTTCCTTTGCGCATTGCATTGTGGGAGGATAGCATGGTTTGACAGCACGCTGAAATACCAACTTTGTTTTGTATGCATTTTGATCATACTTTCTTTTGTCAGTTCTCTAGTGTGAACACACCGCAAAATAAAATCCAGCTGATAATCAGTATGCAATATAAATCTGGGACAGGGTGTTGGCCTTGTTATATGGTTAATGAAATGTACTCACAGTGCAGGAAACCAGCTCTTGTCTTCAGTTCTGAGTTGTACGGTACGTCGGCATCTTTTACTGTTCAATATCAGAGATGACTGACTTTAAACTGATTGCAGAATTGTTAAGCTTAATTTTGCCACCAAAAAAACATCTACATACCTTTAGTCTTTTCATAGGTACTGCGATTGCTGGTTTCCTTCAGTGAAATTACTACAAAAGCAAAGACAAAGATAATGTTGTGTAAATTGACCCTTCATAATTTCTGCTGATGAAATGAGTTGAAAGAATGACGTACCCTTTTCAGAGATTCTGTTGAATTCTCTGTCAAGTGTTTCATCCATACTGTCCTTCAGATCAGCCAGGGCTCCTCTCATTGTTTTGTACATTAAATATGGAAGTGCATCAGTGCTGGGCATCTCCACAGCCTTTGTAGGGAAATGAAGAGACTTGCACTTCTGCATTGACATACAGCACAACCAAATTAGGGGAAAAGCATTTGAATGCATACACAACAGGCCTGGTGAACCAGGGAGGAATCACATTGTGGGCATGTTAAGTTCACGCTACACTTAAAAATCGTATTAACTGGATCTGTCAAGAAGTTTGATGGAATTTTGATTGAAGTTACACCCAGGTAAATGTCTTTTGTTCTTCACACGCACTCCTACATAAACTCCAAAGGGAGTTCTTAAGTCTATATCTCAAAAGTTTCATAAATATGGGCCCAGAATTACAGCAAAGTGCATTAAAGGTAAACAAAAAGATTTTTAAAATGATCCCTAGAAAATCCTGGGAGTCGGTGAGAAAAGGCTAAAAAGAACTTTGATGAAGCTGTTGCAATACTCAAGGCTTGAGTATTCAAAAATTCAGACTGTAGCTTATTTTTGAAATATTTCTAGAGGTCAAAGCCTTTTGCCTGGGTTAGCTTCAGTTCCAAACCTGGAGGAAGTGGACGTGATCGTCGGTGCGACAGAGCCTCTCCAGCTCGGCCTTAGTCCTCCTCAGCTCGGCCATCTCCTCCTGAATCCTCTCCAGCAGCTCCTCAGCCTGACCGACGGCCTCTCTCTCCCGGGCGCGGATCAGCTCCTTCACCTCACAGCTCTGTTTCTCTATGGAGCAGATCAGCTTGGAGAAAATCCTCTCACTCTCCTCCACTGCTGCCTCTGTGGAGTGCTGTGGAGAAAGGACGAGGTTTTTGGGGTTTTTTTTCGGTCTCCGGGAATCACGCTCACCCAACTTTTGACTCCAGACAGTATGTCAACAGCATATTTAAAGTACCTCACCTTGATGTATTTGATGATATATCTAAGTTCCTTCTCCGTGTCCTTCACTTTCTGCACGGACTTCAAAGAGGTGTCTTGGAGTTTTTTCTAAGAGAATACAAAAGATTAATATCACACAGTGCAGTCCCTCAGGCTGCTCCATCAAATATGTTTTTTTCCATAATTGACCTCCAAGATGGAGAGTTTTGATTTTACAATCGATTGGATTGGATTGCACTGCAAAGCCTTTGGTCTACCTACATACTTTGGACTCACAAGATATGGCTGCACATTTTAAACTCTCTAGATTTGTTGTAAAAACGACTGGAATTCAGATATCGTATATTCATATTTAACTGTTTAATATACTGATTAGGCCGTTGGTGGACATGAACAGCAGTCGGAGCAGCAGCAGTGACTGTGACACGCCACTCATGGAAACAAATAAGGCGGCTGAAACCCCTGAGCAGCTGAGTGCTACAATTTGCACCAAGACATAATGAGGGAGTCAGAACAGTCAAATCTGAGCACATGGAAATGATACACACATTTTTTTAGATTCAGTGTAACAATGTCCATGGCAAATAAATGTCCATGAATCTGCTTAGACCCCCCCCCCACCCCAAAAAAAAAAAACACCTCACCTCATAACTCCAGAACTTTCCTGGGAGTCAATTTTAAATCTTTTTTTCAGTATAAAAGTAATCCAGTGTCAGCAGTCTATACATCCATGGGCACAATGCAAACACAAACTGCTAATAGTTCATGTGGGATACTATGCTGATACCAATTTCCTGAAAAACAATGAAACTTTGCTTTGCTTTCTGTTAGTTACATGAGAAGATCAGTATCTCTAGAGTAAATATGAGGCTACTGTAAACAGCCAGTTCGCTTAGCTCAGCAGAAGGACTGGAAGCAGGGGAAACTGCTAACCTGGCTCTGTCCGAAGCTACCGAATATGCACTTAACAGCCCCTCTAAAACACACAGAAGCCAAAACCAAAACTAATTAAGCAAAAATGCTGAAAACCAAACAAAGATGGACGGCTCTGCTAAAGTCGTATTCAATGTAATGAAACCCAGACTCTTTCATATAGTGCTATATTGTCAATGCGCAGTATTTTTTTCTCTCACACACCCAACCATATTTAACGGTGCAATTAGTGACCTATGCTGACTTTGACATGTAAAAATCAGAGTAAAATGAAATACATGCTTTCAGTAAAATCTGTCTTTGTTTAATGTATATCACTTAAAATTCTAGAATAAAAAGCATATTCTAATCATAGTTATAGTCGGTTACAAGTCGGTAAGTCCAGCTTTTCATGAACACTCCCCAAAATTTAAATGAATAAATTAAGGAAAGATTTCTGTATCTAAAAAGATAAAAAAAATGTTCAGACATACCTGTTGTGTCGTTCTCTCATCTGCTATTGAGACTGTGTCATGGCCCTTGTGTCTCTCTTTAAGACACTGAGAGCACAGACAGTGCTGGTCGGTGTGACAGTATAGCCTCAGTACCTTGTTGTGCTGAGGGCATAGCCTCTCTCTCAGCTGATCCAAAGCTGGGATCAGTTTATGGGCCTTTTCACGAAAGCGTTCTTCGTGGACCCTCAAGTGGGCCACACAGTAAGACTCTGAGCACACGAGGCAGGATTTAACAGCTTTGCTCTTTCTCCCCGTGCAAAGACTGCATTTCACCTCCTCAGGTTTGGCCAGGTGCTGAGCAGCAGCAGCAGCAGCAGCTCGAAATCCGGTTCGCTGAAACTTTTCCACCACTTCACCCAGCACTGTGTTTCTGCTCAGCAGAGGTCTGGGATTAAACACCTGCCTGCACTGAGGGCAGCTGTACTGGCCCTTCTGCTTTGTTCTGTCCCAGTAGTCTTCAATACAGTCCAGGCAATAACTGTGTCCACAGGGGATCGTCACCGGGTCTCTCAAAACCTCCAGGCAGACTGGACAACAAAACTGGTCTTGTTCGATAGAAATAGTTGCTGCCGCCATCTCCTCCATTCTCTTTAACAGAAAGGGGAAAGGACTGAGATGGGCGTGGCTCACAGGTGTTGTGATATAAGCCTCTCAGGTTTCACCTGCTGCACCATGAAACCTCCAATCACAGCCTGCAAAACAGGAAATAGGCTGCCCCTTATAAAAGCAAACTAAGCAAAGAACAGCTTGTGAACAGCTATGAGTGTTATTGGACATGTATAATTCTATACCGAAGAGCCGCAGTGTTTCCGTGTGTGCAGTGAACTTGTTATCTCATTGATACGCCAGAAACCTAATGCCCACATTTGCTCAGATTACAATGAAATGCAAACCATCCCCCGTGCAAATAAACGACACCTCTGATTACATTACTTTGTACAAGTGTGTTTGCTTTTTAATGTCAGAATGTTATAAGTCACAATATATTATTACAGGCATCTGTAAAGCAAAATTATTTTTTAACAGTTTTGGTTAAAATAAAAAGAAAAATATTCATAAAAACATAGATTAATAAAAGGTAAACCCTTAATAAAGTTCAAGGCAAATTCCTTGCAAATACTAAATAAACTGTAGTAAGTTCTGTTCTGCTTTGTGCTACTTAATACTTAAAGTAAACGCATTGTCAGCATGGTCTTCAGTGGCACTTACGAATGCTTTCCTCATCTCTTTCCAATCTGCACTATATGTATATGCGAGGTAAGAGTATAGCTGGTTGGTGAAAACAAAAGTTTAATTAATGCCAAAAGATTAATCACTTAATGTACAGGTCACGCATATCAGTACATATCTGTGAGAGGAAAAGGAGAGGAGAGCAGTCAAGTACAAACACATTCAGGCAGTGTAGGTGCATGTGAAACGCTGATTCCAATGATTGTCAGAGGTCTATTTCCTCCTGGGATGAGTGCGTCGCTGGAAGTGCCTCTGTCTGGATCCTGAGGAGAGTTTGGAGCCTGAGCAGACAGAAGTGAATTATTAGTCTACAGCACCCTGAGGCAACAGAAACGTTAGGGCTAGGGTGACGTGTTAGAGGAGAGCTCCCAACTATGTCGCTGCACATGATCTGCACTGGAGAGGAAAGGCAGATGCTATGCAAAACCATTTTTTAGTAACATACGGTGTTGTGAGTTGCAATTTCAATTTCTTTACTAATATTATTAAAAATTAAAAACATATAAACATTAAAAACATCTACCACTTGCCTGACTATAGTGTTTCCTAATTAGTTTGTGTCATATACAATCATGCAAGTTTTCTTAATGTTATGTGAGCATGTGAAAAATCCAGTATTTAATGATTGATGAAGCGATCAAGAATATAAAATCAACATTCAAAATAAAGACGTTCAAAGAAGAGCGCAGAGGAGGGAGCTGAGATACAGCTGTTTCGACACGCTAAGACAGATGCAATCACTCAGTTTGCAGGTGTTTTCGGTAAAGTGTTTTCCGTACGCATCCACGTACAGTTTATTCAAATGGCATTTTGTTTCATGTCAGATCCTCTGATTTATTACACACACATGGCCATAGTCTGAAGAGCCAACTCTGAAAATCTGAAATCATCAGGTAGTCTTTGAGGGCCAGACAAAAAGCTTAAAGGTCAATGTGACTTTCTAAGATGATCAACAGAAAGCGTTGTCATCTACACAGAAACCCAAAACTAAGTACATTTACTCACATAGTGTACAATTTTGAGGTACTTTATACATCTGTGATATGATTGGCATTGGGTTTGCTTCTGCAAAATGAACTCTACCAACTGCTGTACTCTGAAATACGTGTTACTTTAGATTCATTTACCAAACGGTGAGAAGGCGAACGTGGGCGCTGCAGTTGCCAGAGTGAGGAAAGGGTTGAGAGGGCTCACAGGACTTTGGTCTAGGCCAGGTGGAGGGATCACTGCAAGCACAGGAAGAAAAACAGTGTGAGAGTCTGCAGCAGGGCCGCGACGATCATCCTTTGTCTAGTGCGGGCTCAGCAGACTCCACTATAAACAACCACGCTAAGTAAGGTGCTTGTGCGGCGCGGTAATGCGGTTAGATTGGGATACACAAACAGAGAGGGTTCTGCAGGGTTCACCGAGTTAATTTTAAGAATGCACTCTAATACCTGTTTCACAGTAATATCAGTCAAAGTATGGAGAAAAGATCTATTTATTTCAGGATTTTACAGAACTCATTTGCTAGTAATTTTTTTTACTTTTAATTATTTTCTTATTTAGCTTAATTAGTTTTGGTTTTGGCTTTGATGATGATAATGGTCAAAAAATAACACAACTCAAATTAGATTAAAAAAGGGGGGGCTAAAATTAGGGTTTGTAAGTTTGGGGACAATTTTGGAGAAACAAAGCTGATATTATTCCAGTGCTAATGATACCTCAGATGAGATCTCAAGACCTTGAGTTAAGGCTGCATGCAAAATAATTAGGAAGATGTAACCTGATATAATTTAGGTTTGGTATGGATCTCAACTGGTGCAAATGCCCCCTTTCCATTCTATAAGTGTCTTTTAACACACTTATCTGACCTAGTTACTCTCAAGTAGACATGCAACAGTCACTTGATTAGTCGATTAATCCATCAATCAAAAGGCAGAAAATAAATCTGCAACTATTTTTATAAGTTTTTGATCGTGTTAGTCATTTTTCAAGGTAAAAACTCAAATATTCTCAGATTTCAGCTTCTCCCTTCTGAGGATTCTCTGCTTTTCTCTGTTTTGCATGAATGTTAATTTAATGTCTTTGGGTTTTGGACTCTAAGTCGGACGAACGTTAAATTTGAAGGCATTCGAAGATGTCTCCCTGGTCTCTGGGAAACTGTCATCGACAATTTTTCACTATTTTATGCAATTTTACCATCTAAGTGATTGATCAAAAAATGCGAATAGGTTAGTTGATAACAAAACTGATCAGAAGTTACAGCCCTACAGTCAAAGTCAGTTTTATTTTTTTTTGTCCAAAATCACAAATTTGCCTAAATGCTATTAAAGATGCATTTAAATTCAAATTGATCAGATTCCTGATTGCAAAAGGTTTTAGGGTGCTGAAACACCAGTATTAAAAGTTTATAATGTGTGACTGCTGTATCCAAAATGTATTTTAAAGATGAGTATGAACAGGTTCATGGACTCACCCACTGTTGTTTCCATTTGTGCGGTCGACCCAGTATCCCCAGACTGTGTTGTGTCAATCTGTGCAGCCGGATCTGATGGACCTACGATCACCACATCTCTCACTACAAGTAAGAGAAAGAAACAATATCACAGAAATCACATCACATTCATGCCAGTTTAAAATTTTTAAAAATTCAAAAAACAAAATCTGACACAATTTTTTTGTGTCTACCTCTCTCATAGATGCTGACAAACCCTCCCTGGCAGACCTCCTGCAACAGTCCTTTAAAATCTGAAACGGCCGTCATCACTGGACCAAAGGTGAGGTTGGGGTCAATGGTGACCGGAGGCAAAGTTGACAGCATAGGTGGAGCATGAAGAGACTGACAACTCTGGAACCACAAACACAGCGATCGAAGGGCAAATTCAGTTTGACGTGCGTATTTAAGTACTTGAGCTTCTGTCCTGAAGATCTGAAAAAAAATATATAAAAAAATAAATAAATATAATCTGAGTGGTATTACCTGGAGGAAATGGACGTGGTCCTCCGTGTGGGAGAGTTTGTCCAGCTCAGCCTCGCTCGTCTTTAGCTCGGTGATCTCCTTCTGGATCTTGTCCATCAGCTGCTTGGCCTGACTGACGGCCGTCTTCTCCTGGGCCTTGATCAGCTCTCTCACTTCAAAACGCTTCAGCTCGATCGACCGAATCAGCTCGGTGAAGACGGCGTCGCTTTCTTCGGCTGCTGCCCGGGCTGAGCGCTGGAGGGAGACAATGAGCCGGCGTGGGTTCTCAGATGTTTTTTCTCTCACAAAAGACTGGTGCTCCAAGAAAACGTTTGTGACCGACAGAGAGATTTGAGACATTTTATCATCCATGTAGTGATGTGCTGCATTTATATAATCACACCCGGCTGGGTGTTAGCACTCACAATGAGAGAGAAAATGGCTTGTCTCAGATCCTGGGCCTCCTTTTCTCTGAGCTGAATTCTCAGCTGAGAGCTCTGCTTCATGTCACCGAGCTGCCTCTGAGGAAGAAAACGTTGTGAAAAAAAAACGGAAATTAAATTCACTTCATCTTTATAGAAATCGAAAGCATTTTGGTGATTATATCCACTTGTGCAGGGTGAGCACAAACAGAAGCTACTTGCAGGTCAAGTTCTCAAATTGACTACACATTCCTAAATGGCCGGAGGCTAAACTTTGCTTTTGATGCAGGACTTGAGCGGAAACCTGTGGGATAATATCGTCTGCTTGCAATTTTTTCCGGCACTTAAAGCTGTAAAACAGGTTGCACATCGCAGTAATTCCCATTACAGATTCGTAAAACATTTATAGTATTTGTAAAAAACAGAAACAAGGGTGATTTCGTTGCTTTTCTCCAATCAGATCATCATTAGACCAAGTCAAGATTTAAAATTAACACACGTAGACATGTCAAACCTGGTCTCAAATACAGAGACTGTTTGAAACTAAGTTTCAGATTTATTAAACCTTTAGGTTGGGGGGGTGTTCTGGTTCCTAAGAGGGACCAATGTTGGCGCCCTTACAGGTATTTCCCAAATCACAGCTTCTTTATCTAATTTTTTAGTCAGTTATAAATGTTAATAAGCAGTTAATGAGGTGAGTGGTCAAACAGTCCTGTGAGGAGTCTCCCTGATGAATTAAAGAGCTAAAGAAAACAAAAGCGTCATGCTGGAGGAGGATTTTTCCACAATCTGGCAACCAATAAGTTGTTCTTACAACTGATCTATAAAGCATCAGTAAACTAGAAACTACTCAGACCTCCGCCAAGGGCAGAGTCAGACAACACGAACCAGACTTCAGAGGCAAAACATCAATTCAATCGTTATTAATTCGGATCTACCCTAAAACATTGATGGGCTCTCTCTCGACCCTTGACCCTTGACCCTCCGCCGGTCGGGTACATTTTTTAGGGTAATCCTGCTGAAAATACACCATTTAGAACACGTGGGTGAAAACTGATGAGACGTCAACCATGGGATCAGTCTGATGATTTGATCACCTGCTTCTGCTCTATCTCCGCCTCGGCCAGCACCGTGTCGTGGCCCTTGTGCTCGTCCGTCAGACACAGGTAACAGATGCACTGCTTGTCGGTGCGGCAGTAAACCTCCAGCAGCTTGTCGTGCCGCGGACAGATCGTCTCCTGAAGCTTTTTGGAGGCCGGCACCAGCTTGTGCTTCTTGAAGGCGGCCGACTCGTAGTGGGGCCGGACGTGGACGTCGCAGTACGAGGCCAGACACACCAGGCAGGACCTGACGGCCTTGTTCTTCCTCCCGGCGCACACGTCGCACTCCACGTCGTCTGCCTCGGCCAAGCTCCGGCTCTCCGGCGCCGCGGCCTCCTGGAGCCCGGTCCTCCTGAATCTCTCCACCACGTCGGCCAGCATGGTGTTCCTGGCGAGCGCCGGCCTCGGGTTGAAGTTCTGCCGGCACTGCGGGCAGGCGAAGATCCCCAGGTAGTCGTCCTGGTCCCAGTAGTCCTGGATGCAGTTGGAGCAGTAGCTGTGTCCGCAGGGGATGGTCACCGGGTCCTTCAGCACGTCCAGGCATATCGAGCAGTTGAACTGGTCCCGGTCCAGGACCACTCCGGCCTGGGCCATCGCAGAAAACGAGCGAAAACACAGGAACGTGACAGCTGCTGCTTTGTTTACAGGAAGCGGAGACCGGAAGCGGTAGTGGGGGCTTTTAACTTTTAAAATACGCGAAATTTCAAAATAATGGAACCTAGATTTCATTTCATATTCGATTGAGGTACAAACTCGGGTCTCTGTCCCACTGGGGGTGATTTTCTTGATCAATCGTTTAGCCTAGAAAATGTTTATTAAAAAAAATTACCCACTATAGTTCCTCAGAATCCGTGGTAAGGTGTTCAAATGCCAAAATTTACAGTATTAAACATGCTAAAGTTGGACATCTTCGTATTTGAGAGGCTGGAGACGGCATCATTTAACACTTCTGCTTGAAAAAGGACTTAATCACTTCACAGAATATTATTTTGTGGGAGATCTATACTCATTACAGGAGAACGAACAACAGTAGCATCAAGCAGCTCAGGTTATGACTGAATAAAAAGAACTTACAAGACGAGGCCAAACACCCAGTCATGGTTCCCAGTGCATTTTAATTCAAAATGCCATTAAATAATTAACAAACACAAAAAAATGAAGTTTGGTAGGTTATCAGTTTCAATAAATCATAAATAATATAAATGGAAAGTAAAAGGGACAACACATATCTTCAAGCTTAAAGGAAGAAAATAGAATTTTGAGCATTGACAACATAAATAACAGATAAGACAACATCTTCCTTAAAAATTCATTTAGTTTCCTCTTCATACAGAACAAAACATTACTTAATACTTTGGTCACAAACTAAAGCTTTGACGCATTGAACGGAAGGTGCCAGATTTCAAAAGTCTGTCTCAAAAAAAACAAAAAACAAAAAAACAAACCCAAAACAAAACAAAAAACCCACACATTCAGTGTTTATCGTGCGTCGCAAGTTTTGAAAAGTTGCCAGCAACCTCACATAGTATTAGCATTTGCTTATCAGGCCAGCCAATTTAAATTTGAGCACTTCCACCTAAAATCACATGCGACACCAATCAAGAAGCCCACCCTTTAAATGCATGTATTATAAATTTGGTAAAAGAATATTGTACTGATAAAAAAATGATACCACAAAAACAAATATTCCCTCATGGTTTCTTTCCTCACTTGGGTTGCCTTGTGCAAAAATGCTGATGGGAAGATTAAAACTAATTGTCATTACATATTCATGATGTCCATTCAAACATTTCATCACACCTACTGTATGTTTTTCATAAAAAGTTATAATTCTCTGAAATTATAACTGTAAACTACAGCTAATTAAGAGAAACAGGCACAAAAAATTACTCCGGTTGTTTCAAAACATGCATTGATGTCAGTGGAAGATTAACTTCCTCTCTACATGCTTATCTGAAGTTAGAGGATTTTGCTAAATGAGAATGAAGATGTCTAAAGCCGGTCTATTCACAATCAACTACTGAATAAGCTGCAAGGATAAAGCTACGTTTTTTTTTTTTCCTTTCACTTTCTTCTGAGAGAACAACTTTCATTATGATCCCAGTGCATAAGTACATTTTAAAATACGGAATACGTTACAGTTCAAGTTTTCATATTCAGCTGTTATAAGGTCAGTATTTCAGTTCACATCATACAAAAATACACAGCAGGTAGGATTGACCAAAAACAGATAAGTGAAATATTGTAAGTCAACTAAAATTCTCTACAATGTTTAACTGTGTGCGTATATGTGTGTATGGATGTATATTGTATATGTGCGTGCAGTGCAAATGATATGTGTCTACACTCATGATACATGGTGTGGCTTCACTTGTTCTTCTCTTCCAGTCCACTCTCTGCTCTCAGGGCCTGGCTGCTGGCCGAAATGAAGCTGATCCAGTGTTTGAGGTCCTCAGGAAACTCTGGACACTCGATCTGCATACACAAAGACAAAGGTTAGCAGAATTCTTAAGTAGAATAAAGCCACAATTTAGAATTAAAATAAATAGTTGACTATTTTATGGTAACAGTTCTGAGAAATTAATCATTTAACTTTTTTTTTTTTTAGGAATAACCCAGAAAATTCCCAGGTGTAAGCTTCTCAAATCTGATGATATAATGCTTTTATTTGTCTTGCAGGATCAGAAATCAAATATTTTGAGGTTTTGGACTGTTGATCAGACAAAACGAGAATTAAATCATTACCTACAGCTTTATAAATTTGTGATTTTTAACTGTATTCTCAAATTCTATAGACCAAACTACAGTTTGAATGATTTTTCAAGCAAAAATTTCAAAATTTTTTTTATAGTTCCAGGCTCCTAAATGTGAGAATTTGTAGCTAGTCTTTGTCTAACATTCTCGTAAATCAAATACTTCGTGGTTTTGATATGTTGGTTAGACAATTATCAACATCATCTTGTGCTCTGGGGGATTATGACGGGCATTTTTCATTGTTTTATAGACCAAACAACTGACTCACCTATCAAGAAAGTGATCAAACTAATTTGCAATAAAAACAATTGCAGCTGAATCAGTTAGTTGAAGAATCTATATCAACAGAAAAATAATCAGCATCTATTTTGATAATAAATTATTCCTTCAAGTCATTTTCCAGCATCTCAACTTTGCAGATTCGTTGTTTTTTTAAAATTTTCTCGAACAGAATATTTTTATGTTTTTTTTTTTTTTTCGGGAAAACCAACATTTTGATATTATCTCCTTGGGCTTTTAAGAAATTGTAATGGACATTTTTTGGTGCGTTTTCTGAAACATTATAGAGCAAACAAAAGGACAGAGTTTCTGAAAATAATGAGTAAATTAATCAATAAGGCAAAATAACTTTTAGATGTAGGCCTTCCACAGTTGTACCAATTCTTTACTCCATCTTTTCTACACCAGTCATTACTCACCTTCCTTTTGCAGACGTATTCGATAATCCTCTCTGGGCTGCAATGCACCACATTCTGCCTGCACAGCATGACCGCAGATACGAAGCCATCGTTCTTGGACACAAAGCGCTGCTCCAAGTAAAAAGCCTTCTCATCCCATCCCACTACCTTGGTCCGAATCTCAAAAGCTTCACGGAAGGCCAAGGAGCGCCGGTACCGGATGGTGGAGGCCCCTACCACCATTTTGGCCCCGAGTTTGCGTGAGGCCATGAACAGTCCATTTCGCATGTAATGGTGGAAGCGAGCAAAGTCACACTCCCTCAGGTATCGAGAGTTGTTCATGTGGCCCATGTAGTCCAAATCGTGCGGAAGAACCATGCCATCAATGCTTTGCTCAGCTAGAATGTCCCATATTCTGGGTTGGAACCATGCCTGGATGAATACCTGGGCCCCCCGTAGGAAGTACCATACATCCAGACTGCAGAAGAGCAGGAGGAGGGCTCCCAACACCAGCAACAACATCTCTCTGGAACAACATTGCAAGAATTTGGGTTAAAACAGAGCTGAAGTCGAATTACACACTTATTTGAAACAACATCTCAATGTGACTTTAACGGCTGACATCTACATGCTCCCAATAACTCAGTTGATGGAAAACATCAAAATTTCTTACCATAAATATACAGACAACACAGAGATTTAGATATAACAATTAACTTCAAGAATTTATTATGCTGCAATGTCTTACAAATTTTATACTGTTTTTGTCTCTCATTTTATTTTTAATGCTTACCTAACATTTTTGAATTATTTCTTATTATTTTGCCTTTTTTGATTGCCATGTTTTTTTCTTTTTTATATCTCGTCTTAATCATGGACAGAATTTGAAATAATGGGCTCCTGGGCACATACATGTAAAAGATCCCCCACCCCTCCTACACTGGAGCAAGACTACCAGACTGAAAGAGACAAATAACTACAAATGGTGCAGCTGCGTCATTTGTGGTTGTGTCTCATGTTTCATTTTGGGTTTTTTTTCCATCTCTTTGTAATTGTTTTGTAACGGCTTTGAATCTGTTCATAAACCTTTTTATCTCCGTGGTCACTTGGTGCATCTCGCTGAGGTAATTTTGTGTAAATTTGTTGCCCTTTTCTGTCTCTTTCAGTTATTAGCCTCTCTACAGTCATTTTGTCACTAAAAACAGAGATTGTACCTCCGGGCCCCCCTAACCCCTCCAGTCCCTGGGCCTGTAACCAGTAGGCCTATTCAGTAATCCATGCATAATCTTAATGCCATTTTAATGCCATGTAAACTGTGCATACCCTCGTTGTTATCCAAATAAAACTCTGCCTTGACGTGAGAAACTGCTTACTTTGAGCAGTTAGTGTTTTCTAAATTCATGACCACACTCAATATTAAATATCATAGTAAATGCACCTTTGACCTCATCAATGACAATGCAGATGTGTGGAAAAACAAGAGGTCTGTGCTTTTTCACTCTCGGCTTAACATCGTGGCAAAAGAGAAGAAAGCGCCACACTCCTATAATCATCCACTGCAACCTTGAGACGACTAAGGAGCTAACGCTGCTCCATTCAGCCCGCTTTGACAGCCAAATCTGTTAGCTTAGCCGCTAGCCGCCGGCAGTTGGTGGCCTTGGGAAGAAGACAGATCACACTCGGTACCAGAAAAGTCGCCGCTCTCGAGTTTTCTCCGAGTCGAAACCCGAGCATCGGCCGCGGCGACGGCACGGTGTCTGTCCGGGGCCGTGAGACTTACCGTGGATCCCGAGCTCAGCGCTACCATGGGACGCGGTGCAACCGCCGCAACTTCAACAACCGGTGGGATGAGCGGACACGAGTTCCGGGTTGGTCGGCGACGGGCTCGATTTCATTGGTTGCCTCTGGTGTGCGTGGTTACGTCGACGTCTCTTCTCGCTCGGCGACCGGAGCGAACGCACGTCGGGGTTTGTGTCAACCGTCTCACAATAATAAGGCAAAGTCACCAAAGCCCTGATTTAAAAGGCGATTTATAAAATGCAATTTAAAAGAACCAAATCAAAGCCTGGTGTTTTATTCACGTTATTATTATAGTTGTGTTTGTTTTAATATTTGTAGGAGCTATATAGTAGTTTGTGATATAAATTTGTCTTGAATAATTGATTTTTTTTTAAAGAAATATTTGTTTCGTTAGTTTGCTTTCAAACTGGGCAGCATCAGAGTCACCTTTTTTTTTAAATAAACCAGAGCATGAGTGGAAACTGGAGCCATATATAGCTCTTTGGTCTTTGTAACGGATGAGTAAAACTCACTTGGATGATGGTCGTCTTTCGCCTGTGTACATTTCAATTCGCATGATGCATCGGTGGCGGTTAGATTCTACGTTTTATTAAAGTTTGAGAAAACGGCACAGTAAAAGTTAAGGTTTATACATGTGCTGTGGGTTCAGCTAAAGGTCTGTGCAGATATCTTTTATGTAATGTGCGGTTAATGTTACATTATAGTTCACTGTTAATTTACTTTTGGGCTATTGATAATGTGATACATTTTATTTTCCTTTGTAGAATCTCTTCACTAGATAAATTACCATGCACTTGACATGGGGACCTAATGTTGTTCGGTCATTGGTGAGAAACTGTTTCTACCTGACATATTCCATTACACAGAGAAAATATGACTGATTTCACAGTTAGACCAGTTTTATTGTTGCTGTACCTTTTCATTTTTACAATACTTTTGGTCAAACTCAGTTGTTGTATTGCATGTTTTTGTTTTTTGTTTTTTTTTTTACAATTTTTAACCGCTACCATTGATTTTGTTCTTTTATACCATACTGTTTTCACAGTTTCACATTTAATTGAATTAAAAACTTCTAACAAACTCCTGTCTTGATCTCACTGAAAGTATGTGAGGCTCTCTGCGCAGATGTGCACCTAAATGAATAGTGAGAGCTTAAAAGTGCATCAACAGTAGTCCAAAATGCATTTGTCTTAGTGCTTTCGTAATACATAAACAAATACTTTATATAATCACATTACTTTTCTTTTAGTGTATAAGTAAGAGTTATTCATTGGTGTTTGTAGCTTCTCAAAACAGGGAAGTATGGTGTTTTTGTTGCATTTTACAGGAGTATTTGGGTCTAAGTAAAGCTCAATATCAAAAGAGAGAAGTAGGCACAAGTGTGTTCAAGTCAAGTGGATTGCATGTCAACAACCAACAGAAGACAAATGTCTCTCTTAGAAGACTTTGAATCCTGGGCTGGTATGTTAGCTGGCTCACAAAAAGCCAGTCTTAATAGCTGCCTGTGCAATGCCTCATTTGTTCTTGTCCTCGAGTCCACTCTCTGCCCTGAGGGCCTGGCTGCTGGCAGAGATGAAGTTGACCCAGTGCTGAAGATCCTCTGGAAACTCAGGGCACTCCACCTGCAAGGAGCAAACCTTCAGTGTCTATGTCCTTCAACGATGAAAGAATTTGTTAGGACCCTACCGATGTGCAATTTGCATTTGTATTGAAACTTCCTGTCCTACCTTCCTTTTACAAAGGTGCTGCATGATCTTGTCCGGGCTGCTGCGCACGACACTCTGCTTGCAGTACATGACAGCACACACCAAGCCGTCTTTCGCTGACACAAATCTCTGCTCCAGGAAAAAGGCTTTGTCATCCCAAGTGATGATCCGACTCCGGAGCTCGTACCCCTCACCTATACACAGAGCTCTCCGGTAACGAATGGTCGTGGCCCCAACTACCATCGAGGCCCCGAGAGCTCGCACGGCCTTGAACACACCGTTACGCGTGTAGAGAGAGAAGCGGGCGAAGTCACACTCCCGTAGGTAACGAGCATTGTTCATGTGGCACATGTCGATGTCACGGGGAGTGACCCGGCCTGTCATGATCTGCTCTGCTGTGACGTCCCAGATTGGAGGCTGGAACCAGGCCCTGAGGACCACCGCCGCCACCCGTAGGAAGTACCACACATCCAGACTGCAGAAGAGAGCAAGCAAGGCGATGAGCAACCACAGCACCCACCACATCTCTCTAGGGAAAGGACATACACAAGCAGAGGAAACAGTGGGGTTACGATGATGTGTAAATGCGACATCATTAAAAGATCATTCTTGTGATATTCTGCATTTTTCTTAGCATTGACAAATGCTATAAAAAGACCAGCAATTATGTGGTGCTATTAAAGTGTATTGCTGGTGTCAAGAGCTGCATTCTTGTCCATAATGACTAAAAATGCACCAGCGAGCGATGTGGTCGCACTGGAAAACATGTTCCTTAAGGTGAACATAGGTGGTCTTTCATTTGGTGTTCATTATACGTTCACTGTCCTGTTCCTGTAAATACTCATTACTGCACCACATCTGCAGATGATAGTAGTCCCAATCAAATAATTTATAATTTCTCCAACTACAACTACATTTCCCTTTCCATGATATAAATTTTTGTGCTCCTGTTTTTTTTTAAAGATTTCTATCTTCAGTATTTACCCAAGGGTTTGGGGCTTTTTATTGGATATGTTGACAAATACAATAAAAGAGACATAAAATTTCATCAGCCTTATCCCCAACAGAGGGCCAGCTAAGATATATCTATGATAGCTATGAGGACTTGTAAGGACGATAAGCCAGTATGTTCCAACATATTTAATGAAATTCATAAATGTCCAAATAGTTATCTTTGGTCTTAATATTATCTTCTATTAATGCCAATTTGTATTCTAACATGTTTATTTTGGTTTGTCGGCTCCACATCTGTTGCTTTAGCTGGCAGTTGATAGCGAAAATTTCTGGGAGGGTAATTTTGCAGCCTTCAGCAGCCGGAAAGAACTAAAATCAACCCTAAACAATCACTGCCCCAAACACGTATGTTGCACACTTAGATTTTCTAAACTGTGCTACACCAAGACCTGTTCTGATCTGCATCCCCTTGATACTCACTTGAAAGCCTATAAGGCAGCAACAGGCATGTAACAAGTGATGTTTCTGGTGAAGTTTGGCCTATAATGTTTCACAAACCATCCTTTTTTCTGTCTTATTTTCTGAAGGCATCCCTTTCTGCAGGTTGTTGTCCCCCCCTTATCTCACAGAGTCAAACCACAGACAACCGACCCGCTGTCACGTAGCGTCTCCACTTTTCAGGATGCTTTTGAATTGACTCAACCAAACGTGCAGGCGTAAAACAGGTTTTGCAGGAAAGGCGGGCACTCGCTCAAACCTCTCTGCAAAATAACTCCCGAACAGAGAAACCGCATTTCTTCGGCGCAGATGTTTATTTGAGAGAAAAGCTGCGACAGAAATGCCATTAACAAGAACTGAAAGTGACGCCATTGCGTTTCGCGTTTCCAAAATTTAAAGTTAGCATCTCGGCGCCGGCAGGGTCCGACGTCAAACCACCCGTTGAAGTCGCGCCCGTAGTTTCGGGTCTAACTTTACTGGCCTGAACAAACCGGGGGCGGAAAAAGACTTTTGTCTTCTTCGGGGAGACGAAGTTTCACTCACCCGCCGTCTGGTTCCTCCTGCTGCGGCTCTGACGCGCGGTCGGCGACGCTCGCCCACGTTGTCCGCGCGTCGTGCGTGAGGCGCAGACTTTTAACTCGGTGCGTTCAAGACGCTTCCGTCTCCGCGGCCTTCAAAATAAAAGCGTAATCCGGAGCGGGCGTTCGAGGTCGGAAAGGTAAAAGATAAAAAAAAAAAAACCCGAAACGGTGGAATCGGCGTTAAAGGAATCAGATCCGCGCCCCCGCGTCCCGGTCGGCGTCATCGGTAATCCGATTACCCTTCATAGGGAGATTAATAATATAGGGGGAAATTTAATCTGAACGCGAAAGATTGACTTCCTCGTCGCCCGATAGTGACGTCGGCAGCATTGGCGGCGGTGATTGGTTGTTCGGTCACACGTCCTAGACCATTAGAGTCACGGAGGCCGTCACCGCGTCGTAGTTTTGCCGCTGATAACTTGGAAACTTTACTTTTACTACAGACTTGAATCCGCAAATAATAATAATAATAATAACAAAAAAATCTTTTTAGACGTGTAGGTTTCTTTTCCTTAAATTCCGTCTTAGCAAATGTGTATTAAAATGATAAAAATAAAATCATTAGAGCTGTTACATTTCCTTATCTGAGATCAGTCTGCCATCAGGGTCAGATAAACCAACCAGGAGGCCCCTACTGAGAAAAGTATTAAAAGAATATGCAAAATATAAGCTTTGTATCAACGCAAAACATTAAATGTATTAAAACAACAATTCGACACAGTCAAATATTACACAAACAGATTAGGTAAAAATGGGGAAGCCACCCCGGGGCCATGTTTAGTTCGTTTTATATTAATTCAGCTTAATTTATTGTTTCGCCACAAACAAATTGCTACACACTTGCCCTTGAGCCTGGATGGATCAAGGCCCTTTACTTTGTAATCCAGTCTTGTATAATATATACAGGAACCACAGTAGCGCTAATACAAATACTCCTATGAAGGAGCAGAAATTCTAGAGGTGAGTGCCTATGGAAACACATTGACATACCTCTGTGGGTGAATATATGTATGACTTAAATGAAGATAATGTTTGTAGCACATATAAAATAAAAGGAGGGATTTTTTTATTACTTATCACTAGTGAGAGAATCACAACGAATTTTAAGTTTTATACCGTACTCCAAAAAGTAATTCACATTTTTCCAATTTTCTTTCTGCATAGGAAAAATTGACAATCTGGAAAAAAAACACATTGACCTATAAAAAAAAAAAAAAAAAGACTGTCACTGTCGCTCATGTCATGACAAATAAATGATATTTGCTTTTATAATCAGAAACATTTTAAAGCTACATTATATTATTATTATAAAGCTTTAGAACTACATAATTATCTTACTGATTCTCAGAGATTAATTAGTGTAAATGTACCAGGTTTTTTGTACTTTAATAACTTTTGGGGATATATGTGAGAAGCACCATGTCACTGACAATCTGAATGAAATTCTCTCATCAAGTCAATGAAGTTTTATATATAATACACACAATTCAAACCACTCTACTCTTATTGTTTGTGAACTATTGGGCACCGTGCTCAACATAGCTCAACATAGCATATGTAATGTTCATGAAAAATGTAAATTACAACAAGTCAAATAAGATTAACCTGGTTAGAAAAATATATAGAGTTGCTTTTTCATTTTCTCCCAACACCTATATAAAACTACAGAGCTCAACTTCAAAGCTTTTTTTCTCAGATTCACTGAATTTGACGAGCTCGATGATCCATCACCATTTTCTTCATGTCCCCGTCCGCTGTTATGTCGCCAAATTCAAGGTCATTTCCTGGGCCGGCCGTTGGGTCAAACTGGTTTCTTCAAGAGAGTATACAATCAAATGTGAAAATACAGAACGTGGCAGATGAG
The DNA here is from genome assembly GCA_016859345.1 of Istiophorus platypterus. NCBI lineage: Eukaryota > Metazoa > Chordata > Actinopteri > Istiophoriformes > Istiophoridae > Istiophorus > Istiophorus platypterus. The sequence continues at coordinate 15,493,991 of CM029113.1, read as the reverse complement.
ATCAACTGCTGAGATTTTTTGGGGGGGCCACAGTGGTTCAAGACTCCCTGCCTCTAACACCAATAAGGAATTGTAGCAAGACTTTAGCTCATTTTATATTTATGTGACAAAAGGCCCCTATTCTAAGTCTCTTTCAATATATTCTCATTTACAAACATATTGTTGATTAACTGTTATGAATCAGGTTGGTAACCACTGCCACTGCCACAATTCACTTTTAATTATAGAGTCAACAATAGGAAATGAACTCACTGTTGGAGGTGTTCCTCAATGGCCTTGCGTTCATACACGGTACCATATACTGTTTTCACAGGATCAACAAACATCTTCTTTGTGAGTGGACAGATTAGATGTTGAGGTATAAACTGTGGTGCAGGATCCACCAATTTCTTTACAGTAAAATAAAGAGACAAGAACAGGAAACATTATAAAGTATGTCAATGACTGCAACACACCAAATGTGTTAAGGATATATGGAGAGTAATAACCTTCCCCAAATTTGTAAGTTCATTCACCTTCTCCATATCATCCAGTGACTTTCCTGCGTTTTGCTCGGTGTGTTTCTTGGCCTCCTGTTCATACGTCTCACGGTTTGTCAGGAATTCCTCAGCCAAAATGCTTCCAAGAGAAATACAAGTACAAGTCAAATGCTTCAAATATGTGTGATGCCTTATGAACATGAAGATACAGTAGGCAGAATTGTTAATCAAATAGTGTCATCATCTGAACCCTGAGTGAAGTACTAAATATGAAATGAGATATCTGTAGAAAATATGGTTATAGAGACACAAAATGTGATATTCTATACATTATAATCACAGAACTAGAATAAGCAGCTGTAGAAACATTAGAAAATATTTCCAAATTGCTAAAGGTACAGCTATAAGTAAGAGCAGGAATTTATATATTAAATGTATTTAGTGTTTTTTTGCTATTTTTGTTTGCTGATGAAAAAACTATGACCAATGTTAGGCCCCGTGAGGCTAGACAACCCAAAGAGAGCTAGATTAAGTTACATGTCCCAGGTAAGCCATGCAGCATAAGTTATGATGGGGATCTACCCAGGTTGAAAGCAATTCAGCAACCAGATTTTTCCTAACAAGGACAAAGTCACGAATCCTAAAACATGTCCAGCAAGGCGTGACTTTCAAAATTTCTTTACTCTCAGGCTGCACTAGTAAATTATCAAACATTGTCAATGATAATCCTGAGTTATGGGATATCACTATAAGTTTACATCAAAAGTCAACATATTTCTACCACAGACAGCAGGTTAAATCTATGCACCACACTAGACTTTGTAATTAGATCACAAATATCTGCAGCATAAGAAATATCCAGATAAAACACGAGTGTTAATGTGACTTATTAATGAATGTGTAAGTATCTCACCTGTCCAGAGGATCGTCAGGCTCAGGGATGATGAGCAGTCCATACACAGCATCAAAGATCTCTCTCATGGTAATGTGGGCGTTGTAGCTGCGGTCAAATATGCTGTGGCAGATGCGGCCCACGCTGTTGACATTGCAATGGTACAACTATCACCCTGTTAAGAAAATTCTCTCTATCAAAAAACAATAAAAAAAAAAACCATTCACAGTGCATACAAAAACTGTAATTGCTATCATATTATTGACATTACTGATTTACAAACAAAGAAATGTTCATGGTTCATGGTCATTACAATAACACTAATAGCATTGTTTATACATTAAAATCATATGTAATACAGTTTTCAGCCATTTGTATTTTGGCAGGATACTTGTGTGACGAAGCGAACAATCGGAGGCTTCACTGGGTAGTCAGGACCAAACTGGCAATACAGCTCAAACACTCCTTTCTCATATGGTGTGTTGGGGGGGCCTTGCATGAGAATCCTCCAGAATGCTGAAAAGATTAAGAAAAAAACAAAAAACAAAAAAACTGATCACTGTTGCTATGATTCTACCTCACATCTGAATCATGGATGGTCAATTTATGACCTACTTCAATCAGATGCGTTACCCTGTACATCCCAATAGTAAAAAAGAAAAATTTAAGTGGAGGAAAAAAATTTGCGGTTCACTTTTCAGACACGTTGTCTCATTTCCAGTGTCACACACAGCACAATGGGTACTGAGGACTGCAACTAAGATGTTGGTTTTCATGAGCTGTCACTTGCAATCTCATTATGTGTGTCTCTCTTGGACAATTTACCCCTGGTAAATTACAGCCTTGTCAAGGGTTTTTAGGGCTATGTCTTGTTTTGGGGGAGCGCAAACAGGCCAAGAGAGACAATACCACTTACTGAAGTCTGACTCTGATGGAAAGACTCTGATGAAAGGGTGTGGGTCACAATGAAGGCTCTTCAGCTCCTCCAGGATACGTTTGTCCTTCTCCATGAGATGCCCATCCTTTGACTTCCGAAGGCTCTTCTTCAGAGTACTGTTTTTAAAGATTCAAACGTAATACATGATTTTTGAAATGCTTTCTATCATTGTTACTACAAAGGATCATGTTTAGTTTTGGCCATTTATGAAACACTTTACATTTTTGTCCAAAATTTATCAATAAATGAATCAGATGATCAACAGAAAATTAATCTGCTACTACTATTTTGATACTCGATTATTTTTTTGAGTCCTTTGTTAAATAAGAATATCCAACATTCTCAGCTCCAAAGTTCTCGGTTGTGAATATGTCCTGCTTTTCTTTGTCTTGTATGACAGGAAAACTGAAAATCTTTACATTCTTGACATTTCGTCAGACAAGTCATCTTCAGCTCTAATAAAACTGTGGTGGTCTTTTTTTTTTAAACTTTGCTCAAACATTTAACTAGTAAAAACAGCATTTTAACTGATAAATAAAATAATCCTCAGCTGCAGCCATAGACGACTCCAAGCTATCCTGCAATATCTATGACAGTTTGCCACTAAGGGGTGCTACAACAAAATAAAATTGCCACTAAATGTCTGTAAAGAGTTAAGGGCTAACTTTCCACCAAATTTTAGTCAATCCATTTTTCCTTTTACGCTTATGAAGAGAATTTTTATTTATTTATTTTTAGGCACTGTAATGGAATACACAAATTTAGAAAAGATGATGGGCCACCTCATTTCCCCATTGTTTCTCTGTTTTATGTCATAGTAAACTAAACATTTATGGTTTTAGATTGTTAGTTGGAAAAAACAAGAACTTTGAGAAAGTCCCCTTAGTCCCAGAGAAGTTGCAATGGCCATTTCTTTCAGTATTTTTCACATTTAATAGACTAAGGATTCACCAAGTAACTTTAGAAGTAATTGTCAGATTAATTGATAATGAAAATAACCATTAGCTGCAGCTCTAATCTGTTACCGTTACCACTTCAATCTACAATCACAGTTTTTATATTTGAAAAATCAGAGGAATGAAGGACAATTAAAAAAGTAATCCCTGACAGATGGAAAGAGTTCAAACTAACTTTAAGTGTCTAATAGCTGGGTCAATTAATATCAGCCTCGTGAAGAGGGTTGTTTCTATCTCTCACCTCTCTGCCTCTGTCACTTTGTTGTTAATCTGGGTTGGCAATGATGTCTCTGGATATTCATCATACCCATGCGTTGCAAAGATGCCTGTTAAAGCACGCTATATAATAAGAGGGAAAAATTAAAGATCATGCAATGACAAGCTGCAAGGTTAAAATGTTTAAACAGATAACTGTGATGTGTTTAATTTTCAGAGCATTTTTAAACAGAATAGTGGATACTACAACTGACCTCACTGACAGACGAAGGGTCAAGAGTTTTCTTTGTTTTCCTCTGCTCCAATGACAGAACTGTCTCCATCTCAAAGAGTTTCAAACCAGCCTTGGTTGTCTTTGGTTTGAAACAGCAACCACCTGAAAGCAATGTGGATGTGTGGTGAAGAGATAATTGTCTGAATAACTGTACCATCAAAAAATATAAACGTGTATGACGATTGTGCGATATTTAAACAAACAAGAGAAATTATGGAATTTACGATGCGCTTCTTGTTGCCCAGTGTCCAGACTAATATGTTGATTTGTGTGTTTCAGTGGTTAAGGCTGTTATTTGATGTCAGTTGGTGGCTTTATGTACAGTGCCACTTCCACTGGCTCACACATCTATTACCCAGAAACTATGACATCTGCATCTATATTAAGTCACAGTTTTTTGCTTTACAGGACATTATACCGAAGCCTTTATTGCATAGTAACTTAGTGACTCATAAACACATGTGCACATCCTAATGACTGTTATAAAAAGTTTGTTGAGCAAAGCACCACACTAGTGCGTTGGTTAAAATATAGACTCTTGGCCATTGTTACTCATGAAATCAGTCAGTTTCTTAATTTTTTTTTTTTTGGTACTCAAACAAATAATGATGAAGACAACCTAGCATGAAATGAAACTGATGGTTATTTTATAGATAATTTAATCCTGGACATTAAGAAATGGTCATAGGATAATTGATCTAAGCTTTCTGATTGCAGTTTGGTATTGCTTCATTTAGTTAAAATTTTCCTCAGAGAATTCACAGAATGATGCATATATAGCATTTTTATGCGGATTTGCATACAGTTTGGTAATTATACTCAACTAAGAATAGAGACATACCTGTTGCGTTGGTGATTCCATGAAGCATATTGTTCTCCACATTTCCAAGAAGGATTGAATCCACAATGATGTTTGATTTTAGGAGTTTGGCTGTAACTGCAACTGGCTCTATGAAGGATCTATGGAGGTATGAAAACATGCACATTATGACCTCAGTCGCCCCAAAATAACATCATAATCTGTCATTGACGGTACATATAGCATAGTTAAATTCACTTATCACATGCCATATGACCGAGGCTTACTCAATGTCGCTCTGTGAAATAAAAAAAACTTTTTTAACATCAGGGGTAATGACTGATATCCTGACCATTTGGAGAAATGAGTGAGACGCAATAGGCAATGAGAGATTACAGAGGCAACCAACCATCTCATTAACTGGTGATATCAGATCTGACCCCAGCAGTTACAAAAATGCAGTAGTCAACACTGGATCAACTCAAAGGCAAAGCATTTCATGTATATTTCTGAAGTTTAGCACAGATTAGCACAGAGAAGGAAATTCACCCAGAATCATTCCCATCAGTGAGACACATGATGCGAAGTCTGCAATTTGGGAGCGTCGTCTTGACCTTTTCCAATTCAGACGCCCCACGTCGCAGGGCATCGTACAGCAGAGTACATCCATTTGGCTTAAGGTTACGTATGTGCTTCTGAGAAAAAAAAAAAAAAAAAAAGCTGTCGCTGAGGAACCCTAATTTCGTCGTGATGCGTCTTTGACGTGTTGATAAATGGACAATGTCCACTTACCTTGAACTTTTCCATATTTTCAGTAAATGTGTGGAGAGTTTTCACTGTGGAGTCAAACTTCACAAGGCCAATGATGTGATGGAAATCGTAAGCCATGCTTCTTGATGCAAAGTTGTTGAAGAGCTCCTTCACAGCATTAATTTTCGTTATTCCTACATCTCCATAGCACTCTTCCTCCATGGATGAGCTTGTATCTATAAGGACCTAATAAAATAGAGTCAGACATTATGATACAATATTGTTTGTATGGACTACTGCTTAGTGGAAATTTTCTTTCAACAACAACAAATAAAATTAGAATGGCCATTTTTGTCCCTCAAATTCTAATGACCTTGACAGCTTTAAATAAAATACCAATATTAATTTGTATTGTGTACTGTTTCAAGTACACTGGTTAGGACCATTCCCTGTCTAGGCTGCACTCTTTTTCTCAGTTTTTTACTCATAGTTTTCACATAGATATTGTCAAGACTTAGCAAAGCCAGAAGTGTTACCAGTATGGCCTCCTTTGGAGTCCTAGTTGTGACAAATGATCCGTCATCTCTGTAGTCGCCAGTTCTGTGTTAAATATCAAAAATTGAGACAATCAGCTATTTGACAGTACATATGTGAGGCAAAAAAATCAGCTAGACATCCCAGTGGCTCTGACATTTTGGTATGTTTTTCCCCCACTCTTCCATACATTTAATAATGAAATGGATTGACTTGTACACTACCCCATGTAACTAGGGAAAACAAACTGGGTCTCTACAAAAATGACTGAAATTCTTCGACATGCGCACCGGAAAAAAACTTTGCAAGAGGACTTCACTATTTAGCAGTGGTTTTAAATCCACAACTTAACATTGGTGTGGGGGAATGTGGAAATTAACTCTATAGAAAAGAAGGAAAATTATCTCATGTTTTATTCTTCTAATGGGAAACAGGGGCTGTTAAAATCCCTGAATCGAGTTTGTTCAATATTTTAGACTGACTTGTCTCATAATAGTTTTTTATACAAGCTGTGAGGTTTAGGTACTCACTTGGCAGCCAGTTCATTCACATCCACTGTTTTCACTCTGCCATCCAAAAAATCATGCACTTTGAGCATATCTGCTGATCCTTTGTCTTTGTACAGATAAACACCGAGGTTATCTGCCAAAGAAAAAAACACGCACGAAAAAGGAGCCATCAAGAGCATGAACCCTTAAATACGACAATGCATTTTGAAACATGCTATGTGCAGAGAAAGGGATCTCCATCCACATTGTGATTTAATGGAGTACCTTCACTCAGCAGGACAAGGTGAACCTCATTTTTTCCCAGATCTTTCAGACGTAGAGGTGGGGTCACATTGAGATAAGGGAAAGATTTCAATGCTTCGACCATACTTCCAAAAGTCCTCCGAGTTTTGACCTGAAAGCTGTTAATTAATTGTTTAGTTTGGTGACAGTTAAGGTTTGAGTATAACCCTAAATGTTACGCAAAATGTTAGTTGAATTGATTAGACTGAGGTCGGCTAAAACAACAAGTCAGATAATTACTAAATTCAAAGGGCCTCAATTTCTTGGAGGATGATTGTGAACAGCATATTGTACAGCAGTTAGATTACAACACAATGTAATATCTAGTTTTAAAGTGGACACCTCATTGATCCCATAGCCTTTTATTTAATTCCATCCATACACCAAATACAGTATCCACAGCCAATCTAATGGACATATCACCAGAGGTTACCTTGTCCTGATAAAAGGGACTTATGACTTGAACATTTTGCAAATTGCCCATTTTGAAACAGCCTATACAAGTGTAACATTTGGCCTCATGGTGACAATACAGGAGGCTCAATGGGTAATTTAGGTCACTGTCGTCATCATCTAGGTACCATGAACATTTAGAATAAATATCAGGGCAAATCAGCTATTAGACACTTTCCAAAATGTAAAGGGTTCAGCCTATGGTTATTATAATCAGTATATTTCATGTAATTTAAATATTTTTTTGTGCACCTGGGCACTAGCGATATCCAAAGCACATTTCACAGAAGTCAGGCAATTAGCCTTCATTATTACTTGTTAAGCAACTACATGCAATAAAAATTAGACCAGATGAGTGTCATTGCACAAAAGATGAAGGGTCATCAAATCATCACACAAGCTCTACACATCTTGAACATCGATGCTGAATTTGATGGCAGTATTTGTCTGCTGCATGTGCATCTGAACATATAATGAAATGGCAGAAACAAATATGAGGAATTGAGCCACGTTAACTCTGTGTGAGAGCCACAAATGAAGAACATTAAGATGTTTCAGCTTTTAAAAGTGGGTAAACAGTATTTGTGCGTTTATCTTCCACTACAACCTTTTTGTCTCTTTAGTTGTGTATTAGTTGCAGTCCTGATATACAATAACAATTACGGTTATTTGCTTACGCTACAAAATATAAAAAGGGTAAAAAGTCTTCCCGAATTTGCAAATTTAAAATGTTTGTTTTGACAAACCCAACATTGCTGCAGTCTGCTGGGGCAGCAGCATCAAAGCCAAATTGAACAATCTAACCAGCAATCTAACTGAGCAATCTATCTATCTGTCTATCTATCTGTCTATCTATCTATCTATCTATCTATCTATCTCTGCACTGTTGTTAGGTTGTTCAATGAGTCTAGGTCACAGAATCCTTAAAGATATGTTTTAGAGCTAAAGTTACAAACTGTATCTGTAAAATTTGGAATAACTGAGTGTTTGGCATATTTGCTTGATAAATGACAGATTAGTTGCTAATAATTTTTTTCTTGATCAACGAATCATTGCAACTCTAGTGTTTAATCAACAAAACTCTATAAACACAACACATACCAAAGTATACTGTATCTACTAAATGTCATCTACAAAAAATATGAAAGTAGAATAACCAGCAACAACTTCAAGGCTAGAAACTCTCAATCTACCCCCCCCAAAAGAAAATAAAGACTAAAAAATTAAAACAATAAATGCAAAAGGACAAACTTGAAGGCACATACTTTTGACCAGTTGTCTTGTCACGGTGAATCCAGAGAGGATATTTCTTGATGAATGGAGGCAGACTGAGCAAGATTTTCTCAATGTCAGTGGCTCTCTGTAATGAGGTTTCTTGCAAAATCCCTTCAGGGCAGTTAGGAATTTTCTCACCATCTACACAAAAGGATAGACAATGAAGTCAAGCCAGTAATAACACACTATTCCCAACAAAAAGTAATGCAGAGTTTTGCAAGAAAAAATAAAATTGCTAAATTTAGGTGGGATACCCTGCCAAACCAGCAACTACTATTAGAGTGTGTGATGCAGCAATAGTGCAAGTGGATTTCCCATAAACCAGTATGGCATGGTAGAAGGCACTGGCGTACTTGATCAGATATGTGCAAATTTCTATAAACTGCATTTAATTGCCCGTCACCTGCAGCTCTTTGTCTCATCACCTAACTGTGGCTGCTTCTTTTACTGGTTCTCACAATATTTGATATATTTAAAATGATTCAGCTGACAGAGATGAAAAATGCCCATATCTTGATGTCTAGAACAAGACCAGTTGACTGACAAGTGCCACTGTCCTTCCTTTAGCATTAAAGTAAGTGCTAGTATGTGAAAGGGGAATGAAACTACAAAAAAGCTTCCCATCATCAGACTTTTGAAATGATATCTTTGGTCAGGACACAAAAGAAATGTTTTTTTTAACATGGTTAAAAATGGCAAAGGCTTTATTAAACCATGCTCTGCTGGACCAAGCATAAAGGGATATTAAGAAGTGAATATTGTGGAATCTGCTATTTTACTGTGAGCCTTCTGAGTAATTAGCCTTTTGCCTTGTCAGAAATCTATTATGAAAAGTCTTCTCTTCCACATGAAAACTCGTGCCTGCAGTTAGAACATTTTTACAGTTTTAATATGGCCTTGCATTATTTTGGTTATACCTTGGATTGTCTGGAGAAGGTAGGCTCGTTCAAAGGCGCCTGGCACCCCAGGTACTCTAACTGGTTCACAGAAACGGCTGTTGTCTTCAGATGTAAGAGTGACTGGAGCGTAGTTCTCAAGGTCTGATGCGTGTTTCTGTCAAAGTCAGACAAATCAGATATGATCATTTCAAATATCAATGATTGACTGAGAACCTGATGTAAGGCACGTTCACAAACACATTCAGGTACAGTAACTACCTATAGCTCGAATCTATCTCAACATCAACAAAGGTGTTGAGTGCCTGAAATCAAAACCAAATTTATTAACTTACAAGTAGTGACTTCAGTCTAAAATTACTGCTTTTACACTTCAAAAACATGTTTTAGTGAAACCCAAGTGTCGTCATACCGCTGATTTTGAAATGAGATGTGCCCAGCAGTACAATGAATTCTCAAAGACATACAGGTCCTTGATGACTCTTTCCCCTTGTTCTGATCCATGTTGGGGCAAAAGCTCTCTGAAGAGCATGTACAAGCCTTCAACAACTGCAATCTACACAAATATAACAAGCAAATGTGAAGAAATAGGCACCGGTCAAAGTCATACACAGGAGTGTATAAATCATGATTACATTAAAAATAATGAGCAGTAAGACTACAATAAAACAGACATTAAGGCTAAATTATACCAGCTTAAATCGTCTACCTTCTGGTTCCGTGTAGTTTTTTCATTCCTGCAGAGTAACTGATGCAAACTTTGGGCAAGTGGGTTACATCCAGTCAGTTTCCGAATGTAGGCAATCAATTTATTTTGTACTACATTGGAATGATGCTGTTTCTAAAAGAAAAAAAATAGATGTATTTAAAAACAGGGTTAAACTGGAAGGAGAACAAAATCACCTAAAAATGTAACAGTTTTATTGCTAGCTTTGCTGCCTTTTCAGATTAGTCTGAATTAATTTCCAGAAAGCGCAGAGTGACAAATTTAGAGCAACCTTCGAGTTGATTATCAGCTGTTTTTCATGGAATATGCACAAAGTTATGGTTAAGAACAAAAAGCTTCAAAAGCCAGACAGCAAAACTGGATATGTATCAAGCTGTAAATAGAAAGGCACTAAAAAAGAAAAGCATAACGTCTTAGGGAGAGAAATATTAGAATCAAAAAGGGTTTTTCAAGTCCCCAAAAAAAGTTACTGATTAGGGAAAAAAACACTGGCCAGTGTAATACAGATAATAATGTAAGGGTCATGAGATAGGAAGATAAAGGGAACAATAAATTATAAACACTGCTTACAATAGCATAAAGTGATGACAGAAACACACTGATTCCTTTCTGGGTTTGTTGGACTGAAGCCACGACATCATCAATGAAGACGGTCTCATTGTATGCAGGCTCATCACAAAACGTGGATAAAGAGAAGGCAACTCTTGACCCCTCAGAGATTCCACAGCTTTGCAGTGCGTAACCATGACAGTTTTGACCTCTGCAAACATAATAAGCACACCAGAGAATAGAGGTGCCGCTTGAGTGCTCAGTACTACACGGTAAAAGACATCTGTGTTGACAAAGAGGTTTACATTCCACAATATTGTGGTAATTCCGAATTACCTGTAATGAAGGACGTGGCCTGGGATACCACTTGCATTTGCCAACTTGCATGTCAGACTGGTCATTGTGTCCCTTTTTAGGTCCACCATCAACTCAAAGTCTCCCTAAAAATTGGAATGAACCATTAAAACTTTATATACTAGACATATTAACCAAATAAGGCAATGCTGCCATTTACAATCCACACAACTTAGGCTCAGTGACAGAGAGCGACAGCCTGAACCCTGAGATCTACTACTACTTAGAGTTAGGGCTATAAAGACAGAGTTCAAATATATTTCTTCAGCTTAACTTTTTCCGTTTTCCTTTCCTTTGCTTTCCTTTCCTTTCCTGTCCACAGTTAAGTTTGTTAAATTTATCCAAGGTTTCTTAGTGGAGTTGGTTTTGCTTGGTTTGTCACTAATGACACTTGCTGGTTTTGTATACGCAATAACTGATTTAGCAATAATAGAAAATATTACCTCTACTACTTGCAAGCTCGTAATTTACAGTGTTCACCAGTGCTAAAGTGTTTTGGGCAAATTCCTCCCAATCTGTCGCTGTGGTGCACTTTATCATGTATCGAATGCATTTTTTGAACTTGTGAAGAGGGTATGATCAAGTGAAAACAGGCTGCTAAGGTGGTCTTTAAGTGGGCTAATGTTTTGTAATCAGAGGTTTCTCTCTGATGAATTGTATTTTATTATTACATCACACAGCCACATATCCAGGTATCTGTTGCTAATATCATTACTTGTATCACTTGTATCTTGTATACTTGTATCTAAGTTAAGACTTACCTTGAGCATGATGTGGCATCGGATGACATCCTCTCCACTGGTTTCACAGAGCTCTTCCTGTGGCATTTGAGGAGCTTGTTTCAGGTTGTCCTTTGGTGTAAATATGGCATAGATCACATCTCCATTTTGAATGTGTCTGTCATTCAAAGACCCTGATTGAAAAGATGATTAAACTGAGAAAACGGTACTAGATTTTGTACAACTGAAGCTAAATCAAAGTTTTTATTCATATAAAAATTTTAAATGTTATTTCAATCTACCTGTGTGGATATGTAATCACTTTCAAGACAGTAACATCTGGAAAACCTTTTCCCTTTCTTGTAGTTGGTACCTAATTTGGTCCCCAAAAGTCATTATTAACAGTTGGTGCAGTGGTGTAAACAGTCCCACAGTAGGCACAGGGTAAGACTGTGCGAGGGATATTTAGAGCTGAAGTTACAATCTGAGCATGACTGGATTTAACAATGTAATATATAATAAGTAAAGCTGGGACCAAAAGAGATATGAGACTGAAACTGCATATTTTTCCACCTGTATTTTGAGGCACTCCCCTTGATTTTATATTACTTCATGTGACTTATTAATTTTGAAATACTGATATTGAATGTATGGCTGAAGCTTAGTAATAATTCCAAACAGTGCATTTTTTGTCACTTTAACAATCTCTGGGGAAAAAAAATGTATACTGCAGAGCTTAGTTTTTTCCTTTTAAAGAGGTCTATATGAATCACAGTTAATTTTTCCGTGTTCTTCACTGTTGTCTTATTTGTTAGATCATAAACACATGCATTGTACTTAACAGGAAAGTTAATACACTTCTCAAATGTTTTTAGCCCATATTATCCTTTTCCTCTAGCAACCTTAACTGTAAAAGGTGTTCAGATCTGCTCACATGTGTTGAAGAAGGGATCATCTGTCAAGGGCATCCCATCCATTGTGTAGAGACAGACCCCCATGGCGCTGCCAACATTTTCAAGACAACAGATCCTTAACATCAGATCTTCAACTGTGTTTTGTGCTGGATCCATATCTGTAGGTTAAAAAAAAAAAAAAACACATCTCATTTGTATTTCTATTATGAAGAGGGTGGTATATTTCAAGATATGGTTTGGCAGCAGTCATAACTATTTCCCTACTCAAAAATCACTAAACATTTGAAGGTAAGATGCCCTTATCTTGTATCCTGTAAACAAGTCAATTGTATTACCTAAATCAATGATAAAAATGTTTATATATGTATTACGAGATGTGTTCCTCTTACTTTCAATATATTTAGGTTTAGGACATTTGGGATATGTGTACTGCAGAGAGAACGCCTCCATTGATTTTTGCACAGACGTCACAGTCTGAACTTGTTGCTCTGGAGCACGACGTCTTTGGATGAACTTTTTCATTGCCAAAAAACGGTTCTTTTCCACATGACTTAAACCTGTAAAAATAAAGAGATAAACAACAACTTAAGACTATTCCAAAATGTCCTTACCATCTCTCAAAATATCTTATTATTGTTTTAATCAGTGTAATATATGGACTTTAATATATGTAAACATATTTTTAAATGCCAACAAAGCTTTAATTTTCCAAGCAATTAACATGTAGAACTGAAATTCTAAGGTTACCTTTAAAAGGGTGTTGACATTCATCCTTTTTCAGCACTCTTACCTAAGTTGTTCAGATCTTCATTTGTCACACCATCCAGAAAATCTCTTTCATCCTTTACACCCAACTGAAGAAACTGATTGTAGTAGGTCTCCAGTCTGTACTGCTCAAGTAGGTTCAATATTGCGCCCATCTTAACAAAGACATCAGGAGATTGTATTTGCTTTCATTCTCAAATTCTTTTTTTTTTTTTAATATTTGTGACAAATGACCGTGTGCCAAATACCAAAAACATACGTCACAGTCAACAGACGATAAATTATATCATCAAATTCTATTTACGTTACTGTACATATTAGAAACTGAAGATAATGCCAGTGTTCGCAGTGAGAAGATTTCAAATGCTACTGAAAAGAAAACCAGGGTTCCATTGAAAAAAAAAAACAACCCCAAAAGACCCCCCCCCCCAAAAAAAACAACTAAAAAACACAAAAAAACAAACGGGATCATGGTGCCTATGTTCAGTGAGACATTCACGGTACTGCACTGGGGTTGTTCGCATGGAAAGTGCCAAAACTAGCTGTCAAAGACAATAGAAATAGAGAGTAAGCACTTTGTCTGACTCCTTCCGCCACCGGTGTATGTCTGCTTTATATCTACACACATTAATCTGCGCCCCTTTAAGAGCGGCCTCCACTTTTTAAGTGCAGGATGATCCCCTGTCACACTAGACTGCCTATACTGTTAAACATACTCCTAAGGAGTCTAGAGCCCGGCGCACGGACTATGGATTTCAAGGGCCCTATAGGAAGGGAAATCTTGACTCTGGCAGCACTACTTCATATCGCTTGTTTTATTTGGGGAATAAAGTCTTTTCGCAACACTACTCTGTGCGAGGCGGAATATGCTTGTGACACAAGACAGGAGAAATCTGAAAATGCTTTTGCCAGCTGATCCTTTGGCAAAGGAAAAAAAAAATAAAAAAATGGGGGTGTCCCATCTTGACATTTATCCAAAGGTCAGGCACAGCGGCTCAGGTTCTCCTCCCTCTTCCGCACTGTTCTTGTTGGTTTGGTCAGAAAATGAAACCTAAGGAAATGAAACTTAACAGACTCACACACACACACACACACACACACACACACACACACAAATACCTACACAAAGGTGGAGCCGGCGCGCACGAACAAAACGAAAGCAAACCGCGGCCATGACGTCAGTCACGTCAGAGGGACGTTTCTTGTTATTATGACCACATAAGAATTTATCATCTTATAATAAGGAAAAGTAATTTCAACGAGACGTGTTGCTTCTAGGAATTAATGCACACGTTCGTTTGTTTGTTTTTGATACAGCAAAGAGCTATATGCTGTTATAACAAAAAAAGCAAGCCCGTGTTATCTAAAAAAAACAAAACAATAAAGAAATATGCCTTGATATGGTGTAAACCTTTTTTTCTAACAAGAAAAAGCTTCTGTTAAATGACAAAATGAGACAGAAATGTTAAAGAGCATAATAGACACCTTATTTGTAAGTGTCCTATCAAGACTTTCTGAAGAAATAACACGGGCTTACTTAACTGTTCCAAAATTCCAAAATTATTTTCAGGATGGGTTCACTGGTTTCGGCCTCGTTAAAATGAAGTGATGGACATTAAAAACCCACTGTTATACTCAGCTAAGATTCGCCTTGGAAAACTACGTGAACCACGGTTTAAAACCGTCCTTTCGAGCTTTTCTTTTGTTTTTGTTCAAGAGATAGTAAAAGACTTTTCATTACCTGGACCGACCTCGCCATGTTTGGAGGCGGATATAACGCCCGAGTCTCTGCGGTCCGATAAGTCTGTTATGGACCCTCCGGCTGTTCAGACGGTGTTAAAGCGCGTTGCGGCTCAGACAGTGCGGGGACCCACCGCACCGCCCCCTGGTTCCTACCTCGGTCCCGCAGACCTGGTCCCAGGCGCGTCAGCGCCGCGCCCTCTGCCGTGGACGCCTCGGGTTCAGCGTATGAGCCCGGGACGCTGCGGGCTCGTAGCCGCTCCCCTCAGCCACGTATTAGTAAAGGCCCGTCTCTTTAGCCCTCCCTCTATCAGTGGTTTGTTTATTTTCTATCCGTTTGAATACGGCGTATAAAAGAAGTTACATGAATATCCTGCGCTCGTTTTCTATTTAAAGTAATAAAGGAAACGGGCTGTGAACATAAACTAACCACTCATCCTGGACCGCCGGGAGAAACCCACGGTGAAGCAAATGCTGTTTTTAGTATTTTGATTTTAAGTCAGACCAAATGATTTAACTTTTTTAATTTTTTTTTTAAATTTCAATTCACCAATTTCCAAAAGCAAATCAAGTGCCTCCAGGCGAATCGCCTCAGCTGGGGCAGATGTAACACGGACTTCATTAGTCTTTCTAGGTGAGAACACATACAGTAGATCCTGGGGTCCCAGTCCCGAGGCTGATGCTGCAGCTGTATGCTCTTCTCTTCAGTTATTTTGCACCTGCTGAGGCGGGACATCAGCTGAATCCTGGCATTGCTCCACCCGACAACCAAGCTGAAAAGAGTAGCTGAAACAAGTGTGCACGTCACTTCATTTGTAGATAATCCTGTACAATGAACATTGTTCTTTTATTGTCTAAAAACATGCTATTTGTGATGTGATCCATAAAGCAGGTGTGCTCTTTGTAAAAGACGTTTAAGGTCATGCAAGACTCCCAAATGGTTTCTAAACTGAATTTATTAATATTTTTGGTTTACTGCCTCACATTTTGTCATGTTTAGGTCCCTGGTAACATTCAGTATTTATTCCATGATGTGCCAACACTTTCCGTAACATTGCCTCTCATGAACAGGTTTAAATAAAATATGATAATAAATTCCGTTTAACATTCAGAGTCCTGCTATAGACCTTTTTCACAGCAAACATTTTGAACAGACGGTAACAGAATCCTGAAACTAGTAAAGCTGAATATAAATCCAGCCCAGTTGAAATTGTCAGTTACCCTTATGGTTTTCCTGCCATGTCATGTCAACATATCTGCTGTGAAAACGTAACAGTATTTTTCACTGTTACCTTCTCAACAAAAAATATTCAGACACTACACAGTTACAAGGCATCAAATTACTGCCCTTGTGTTTTGGAAATTCAGAATTCTGTTCTTTTAAATTGATTCTTGACAGAAAAACTCTGCAAGGTCCAGGCATATCTGTGTAATTATACCATTTCGTTTTCTCTACATACACTTTTTGAAAAACTTTATGCAACAGAACATTAATTCATTATGCTCTCAAACATCTATCTCATAAAAGAATGCCAAACACTGTCGGTTTGGTCTGAGCCTGTCTTCAAGTTGACACTCTTGCAGGAGGTACTGGCTGGTAAAACTTGTTGATCATCTCCAGCTCTGTCTGTGCCTCTTGGGCACTTTTTGGCTCACTTGTGGTTCCCCCAAGTGGTCTTTTGGAGTAAGTAAAGACTTGTCCATTTAAATGTATAGGCGTGGGCTGAGTACATTTGGCCTCTTCCTGTTCGCTGCTTTTTGAATAACATGGGGAGCGTTCCATCAAACAGCGGCTACTAGGGCTTTGCTGATGGTTGACACTCTTCCTGAGATGACCATTCTTATTTCTATCAATTCCACTGTTGCTCTTCCTGTCACCATTTTTTGCAGATCTTCCAGTTCCAGACATTCCTGAAGAATGAAAACTCTCAGAAGTAGTCTTCCTTGAGTCATTATCCACATGCTCTGTTTCTGATCCTAAAAAAGCTCCATGGGTACATTTTTTTTGCTTGTTTTGTGTTTCCGATTTCTCCGTTGTTAACCCAGAATGGTCAGTGCCACTGTTTCTGTAACTGCCTCCATCAAAAAGAGGGCTGATGGCTGGAACGGATGAGGAGGTAATATTGATATTTCTTGTCCTCCAGACAGAGCTGCTTTTTCTCTCCCTCTGTGTTGACAAATCATTCTCTTTGCTCAAGCCGTGAACACTGCAATGGGAGGATAGATAGGCTTCATGGATGGGTGAGAAACTAGAAAGAGAAGTTGGGGTCTTGCTGTGGAGACCAGCACTATCTTGCTCTGGAGAAAGACTGAAGTGGTATTCACTCTCAACCATTATCTGGTCAGTGGTAAAGTGGCAGTTCACAGGCCCGGAAGTGGTGATCTTGCTGCAGAGATGTTTTTTGCTTGATTTTTCTGAGGCTATTATGCTTCTATCTTCTATTTGACCATGAGCCATGGACAATGAGAAAGAATGGCTTGGTTTGACAGATGCAGAGGTCTTAGTGAGAAGAGGTCCCACTGGTGGCCTGGGTTTTGGATGGCACAGGGGAGGAGGTGGATGTGGTCTTAGGATTGATGCAGCATTTAAAGCTCTCAGAGTCTCATCAGAAGCCTTTTGTCCTACTGACAGTCTGGATGAGAGAAATAAGTATGGGAATCTGATTGAGAAACATTTTCTGCATGAAGACAACAAGAAATAAGTCCAGGAAAAATGTGCTGAATGTATTTATTGAGATAGTGTTTTATAAATTAATGGCAATATTGTGCTAATACTCAGAAAGCTTGAACGGAGTTAGGACATACAAATCATAAGCAAATGCAAAGCAGCTATTTGAGGTAACTATGCAGCCTAAGTGTAAGTACATCCCCTGCTGGTCAAAATGCAATACTGCATCGCTTTATTCTGTTGTGTTTCGTGCTGTTTTCCTTCAGGCCCACTCACCTCCGGGCCTCTTTTATAGTTATTTCTTTGATTGGGTGATGGAGTTGGTTAACTGAAGCTTCTTTCATTCTAGTTTTGATTTAGGTTTTGGCCATTTGTGTGGTTGGCCTGGGTAACCTCTCTTTCTTAAGTTAAGTGAGCAGTCCTGTCATTGCCTTTTTATTTCATTTGAATTAATTTTGGGTTCATACCCATTAAAAAAAAGGTCAAATTGATTTTCTGCTGCTCCATAAGTCTGTGAATAATGTTATAATCCTCTTAGAAAATCTGAAATCAAAGCCAAGTACAAGGGCTTATTCATTTCTGTTTTTATGGGTCGAGAAAATATCTAAAATCAAACCATTTCTGTCTGTCGTTGACTTTGAGAAAGTTATCATTCTTTAATTTCATCCTGTCTGAATTACTCTAACTCTCTATATTCTGCACTCAGCGAAAAGCACCGTCCGTAATTGGTCCAGCTCAACTTTTAACTGGAGCTAGAGGAAGAAAACACATTACCTCAATTTTAGCATCTCTTCATTTGCTTCCATTGGCTTCTTTCTTGTATGAATTTATATGACAATATGAGGAATATTATATCATTTATTTTTATTATTTAATGTCATTTATGTGATTTTATTTTTTACTGTAAAACTTTTTTTGTCTGTCCTCATGTGCTTTGTCAAAGACGTTTGTTTTCTTAACTATGGTAATAAAACAGCTACACAAAAATTAGTTATTATTATTACATAGAGCCTTCCTGGGGGTCAAAGAATTGAGTAACAAGAAGACATACAAACCTGAACCTGTTTTTGAATTCTTTCGCAGGTAGAGAGGACAAGGCTGGGGGTGAAGCACCAAACGAAGAAGGGTAAAGCTCCAAGTCCATTTTTATTGCTCCTCTTAGCTCTCTCAATTCTACATGTACACAAGAGATTTTAAAAAGTCTGAAAATATTGAAACCCCATTTGTGACCTATGACTGAAAGACATTGTCACATACCTCTGTCCTTGTCTGACAATTACCAAAAGGGTATAATAAAAGAGTCTATTTTTTTGGTAAGTGAAAGTGAACTCAATTGCTGTTTCACCGTGATCCCAAATGACTATTTAGGGCAAATCACATGCTTTAGAAGGGCTTTTACCAGCTAATGGAGGGTGAATAAATTTCATTTGTAAATATATCCACTGAGGTAAAGATTAAACGGGATGTGAGAGATTAAGTAAAGAAATCTATGCAAATACCATGTGATAAAAAACACTGTGCCACCAGATGGCAGCAAATGCCAAATTTTTGGGTATATAGACTCACCTGCAAGTGTTGGTTCTGTTTTATCAAACTCACACTGACTCCTGCACTGTTGTTTAATATTTCTCTAAAAGAAACACAAATCACAGAAGATAAAGAGAAATCTTATGCTAATCATGCAGTTTGCATGCACAATGTAAACATATTAAACGTGTTCATGAAAGCACAAGCTTTTAAAAATACCAGAGGAACAAGAAAAAAAAGCATAAAAATAACAGAGGGAGAAAGAGGAAAGGAATGTGTGTGTGTATGTGTGTGACCACTAAACGATTGAGCAGCAGTGTTCCACAATAATTTGGCCTCAAACATCTATATCCACAATAATGAAAACCATAGTACTGTGTGTGTGTGTGTGTGTGTGTGTGTGTGTGTGTGTGTGTATGTGAGCGAGAGAGAGTGTGTGTTCATAGCTCGCAATACCAAAGACCTAATTGAAAAGCGTGTCTTAATATATGTGTTTGTTATGAATGACTGGCAGTCTCCTCTCCTCATTTTACACCAGCACAAACACTAATGGAGAGTCTTTATAGCAACCACGGACTATATAGTAATTTACACAGTGCACTCAAGCATGAGTGCACACACGCACGCACGCACGCACACACACACACACACACATGCACACGCCACCACCAAACATACCCACAGGCCTGGAGACTGACAGTAGAAACATATATTTTTGGTCTATTTTCCCAGTGGGATTCAAGCCCCAACCTCCTAGTGCTGTCTTTAAGAGCTGCAGATGAAGTATGTGTGGTGGCTCTGACAGCAAAGTGACTGAAATCCTAAACAACTGTAAAGCACATACACTCTCAAAATAAGCTTTGTGGTGCATGTGGGGTTTGAAACCATTACCATGGTGCTGACTTCCTGATATTTTTGGAAAGCTTGTACGTTACTCTCATTATTCTTATATATGAGTCCCTAGGACCCAAATCCACCCACAACACAGTGTACATACAAAACATCTCCCTCAGCTGATGCAGAAACAGAAACAGAAGAACAAGGATTGCCACCACTGCTGCAAAATCCAGCTAAAACCAGCTATAGACGGCTCCCATCTTTTCATCATCTTAGGTGATGGCTCTGCTTTGTACTGAAAAACGACTTTAAGCATGGTTTCATCAGCTGCTCGTACAAACTGCACCAGCTTGACCGGTTTGTGGTAGTTTAGATGTTTTATTCAGATGGGTCAGCTTATGCAGTTCTCTGACTGTTGATCTTAGTTTAATGGTAAATGGTAATGGTGATAGTAAATGGTAAATTAATGGTAAATGTGTTTAGGTTATATTTTGAATGTCTGTCTTATATTACCTGTATTATATAATTTTTTTTGGCAATGCATCACAATATGGAGGTGGACGATGCTCTAACTGCTGTTTCATTGTGACTTTCAACTGCAACACAGTCTGTTGAGCTTTGTGATGAAATTGTACTAGCTCAACAGCTGCAGCCTCTGGTGTGCAGGCTGGTAGGATCAGAGGTAGCTGGCAGCGGTGGGGTTTCACCCTGCTGCTGCCATTTCAAAATACAGAACTTAGTCCAGCAAAAGACCATTAAAACAGGACCATAGCTACTGACTTCAACAACAACCCACACAAACATCACCGTATGAGGAAAGTTGTGGTACTCCTGTGCTGATAAAGCACAGCTAATGATATTATCACTAACTGGGGGGAAAGACACCTTCTCTACTGCTTTTACTGAAGTGTTCAGGAAAGCACACAGAAAGCTTTCAAGGGCCAAACCCAAAGAATGACATCATCTGTGCTATTATTAACAAAAGCAACTGAGAGGGCAACTTCTTATGAATTAATGAAAAACAATTCCAGAAGCACTTATGGATACTGGCAGTAAGCTTACTGAGGTAATCTTAAATGGAAAATAGTGAATGGAAAACCTGCAGCACTACCTTCAGTTACAGAACATACTGTTCATAGGATAACACTTTCCCACAGAGATGAGTCTCCCATCTTAACAAGATCACAGCCTCGGAATTATACAGGACATTGTCACTGAAATAAGGCAGAGATGACTGTGATGTCTGGGCCATGTGCTCTGAATGGAGGCATGTCGCATTTCAAAGGTTGCGCTGCTGTGACTCCTGCAGGCGAAAAAACCTGACAGACTAAAAATGGGCCGAGGGACAGGCTAGCCATAAAAATATTAGGCCCAACATGTTGCCAAGGATGGGGAACAATGGAGAGAGCTGCCTGAGGCCTTAGTAAGTAACTGAGCAGTAAGTAACTCAGCAGAGATGAGAGCCCTCATGCCTCCACTCCATTAGTAATACACTATACAGTAACTGTGGTGGAAAATGCAGCCTATACTTTAGCAGCCATCAAATCTGAAAAAGGGATACCTGCATAGTTCCCAGTTAGTGGGTGATTAGAAACTCCAATTTTCTCTATCAACTGACTTTACACTCAACAAACACTTCAGACAAAAGTATGTTTGAGGAACTCTTAACTACCATGTTTTTTTTGTTTCTTTTGCTGCTGGAACTCCCTCCTGCTGAGAGACAATGACTCATTACAGTTATGTTTAGGAGCAACTGATTGACTGCTACAGAAAGCTCAAAAAAGTCGATTTAATTATAACTGTATTAATCTCTAAAAAGCTAATTTGGCTTCAGTTAATTGCTGTTTTAAAAACAAAATAATTTAACTGTAAAGAATTACACTAAATCAATAGCTATTTCTTAGCTGCATCAAACATGATGATAGTGGATAAGAAGCTCGTGACACTCCTCAGGGTAAGGGCTCTACTTTGACCTTAAACAAGAAGCTTGTTTACAGCTTACTGGCAAACACTGACACAAGGATTCCTGAAATTTAACACATTTCCTTCTCAGTTTCCAGTTAATTACCAGCACAGACAATAAGAACTAAATGAATAATTATGAAAGGCCTTGAAAAATACAAAACTGATCTAAAAATTTGATCGAGCTGGATATTTCAAATGTTTTCCTGCTTAGCAAAATTTATAACAAATTGAATGTCTCATTTGCCTTTTCCTTGCCTTCTGTCTGGCAGGAGAAAAAGAGGTGAAGCTTTGGTCATTAGGTACAAAAAGGTGAGAAGTGCAAACCATGATTTTATTGCTCATTAGCTCCTTCATTAAGCATCCTCTATAGTGTATACCTGCATACCTGTCTCTGCAGGTGTGGCTAGATGTACCCTTGACCTGGGGCCATATCATAAACGAACACATTTGTGGACAATACCACTTTCATAAGAGTTTTCTTAAAAAACTAAAAATCACATAGAAGATCCTCAGGGCTGTTTTCATGTTTTATCACACTCAATTTGGCAGTGATGCCTTACACCACACAGCATCAACATCCCCCATGACTGCAGCGACTAAAGGGAATGCACAATAAATTCATGCCATACAGAGAGCACAGGTTGTCATCACCACCTGAGACATGGCTTTATTCCACCTGCTCACACACAAGACAACAACCAATTGCTTGAGGAGACAATTTCTTTATAGGGAAAGCGCCAGGTTTTTGCTTTGCTTTTCCCAAGACAGTGCCTGTGCTACTTGGGTTATCTTTCAAATGGGATCTTCATGTCACAACTGCTTTTTTTTTGACAGAACATTTGAATAAGTAGTTTTCTTCCATAAACATCTGAAAAACATAGACTTCGGGGAATTATTGACAGTTAATTTTTCCTCCCAAGAACTCCCATTTTTCAGCTTTTCAGTTTTTTACTTTCCAGAAATACTGGGAATGTAATACTTCCAGTCAGTCACAGACATACACTTACATAGAGGGTACACAGAGATAACTCCCACATCTGGTCTGCAGAGAGGTCCTACATCTGGCCTCTAACTAACTCACTCTGTTTCTCTCATATTGCCAGACAAGCATGACAGTGAAACCAGATTTTAGGCATGCATGCATGTTTCTTTGTTTATGTGTGTGTGTGTCTCTAAATGTATTTGTATGTATTTAGTGAGCCATTTTAGCAATTGGAGGGAGATTGATCTTACTCAGCACTGCAAAGCTCTTGGCCAGACAAATGGAAAAACAAGCTTAGACTGAGCCCTTGCAGGCTTCCTGCGTATGCATGTAAGTTTGTGCTTGTGTGTGTATGAGTGTGTGTGAATGGATGTCTTGGCAGGGTTTCAGAGAGTTAGCCGATCTACCTGTGGGAGTCCAAAGAGGGAATCAAACTTCAGGAAAAAAATGGTTGTGATATGAGGAAAAGAATTCCCCTGTTTGGGGAAGTCGGTATCTTTACAATGGTAATAAACACAATCATTCAACAATTTATGCTTAGAAACTAATCATTGAACAAACGGCATCAAAGAAATGGATCTCATGTTGTCTGGATATACATTGTTCAAATGAGTTTGGGGGGGCAGGCAGCTAGAATAATTCCTTTTAGTGTAATGGTGCAGCTGCAACACTAGAACACACAAAAGAATACACAGTATGTATTATTGTGCAATATATTTTTTTCAATTAAGGGGTTTAGTGAATAAATTATGAAAAAAAAATTAGAAAAATCTTCCTGTACATGTGATTAACTTTAAAACGAGTTGTCTGTTTTAATTTGAAAGTGCTCTCAGACTTTTGGACCCTGCTGTGCTTATGTGTAAAACTATCAAATAGCTGCACATCAATACACCAAATCAGTACTTTGGCCTGATTTCCCAAAATCAATTTTAGGATTTGGATCAATATTAACACAACTTTTCTTCTTACCTTTAACTGCTTTACCAATCTGTTCAACACTTCACATTCCTCCATTAGAATAGACCTATAAAGACAGATAGATAGATAGATAGATAGATAGATAGATAGATAGATAGAGAGAGCAAGAGAGAGAGAGAGAGATACACTGAATACGGCATTAATATTCATCATCAGTATTCCAGTTGTCTTTAATTAAAAATAACAGTTGAGCCTAAAAGTAAAAATCTAGGTCAAAGTGGAAAATATGCATTTGACAGTCACAACAGGCACATCCAAACAACTTTGTTTAAACCTGTGGCTTCTTTTAATCATGGCTCTGGTTTGTTGTTTTAAATGCTGTAAAAATGCTTCGACTTTTTAGGATTCATTATTTTAGATGTGAGCAATTTGAAAATTAGCATGTGAAATTTTCAAAATGTTGCATATTATAGGTTGCATGCAGTGGTTAAATCTGTGATCGGTATACACTCTATGACACTGTATCATTTTCAAAATGCTGTGAAGGCATACAGCGTTAGATTTATAAGCGAAGGGGTACAACCCATTCACACAACGAGGTAGCGACAACTAGGTGGACTTGGCATCTGCTCAGAGTTTATCCTCTGTAGTCTTTATAAGACACTGAGGAAACAGTGTCCTATTTCTTTTCCCTCCCTCTCTCCCCCACACTTTTTCCATCTCTGGTTACATAACCATTGTAGACTTATTCACTTCTTTGAAATGAAAAAGATTCTTCTGCTTGCTCTGGTACTGTCTGGGATCCATTTTCTGACAATAGAGCCTTTTGTTCTGGTTGAGTCAGGAAATGGGAGAGAGAGGAAAAGAGAGAGAGAGAGAACGAGAGAGAGAAAGAGAGCAATAGACATACTGGGGTAGAAGGAGAGAGAGAGAGAGCGAGAGAGAGAGAGACAGACGCTCTCCTCCAAGGTAGCCCCAGTGACTGCTTTACCCCGTGGGCCTCAAAGCAAGGGATCTAGAGGAAGGAGAGAAGGGACGGAGTGTGAAGGAGGCAGGGCAGCGACAGAGGCCACAGAGGAGAGCTGAAGGGCAATTTAAGGGAAAAATGAGGAAAAGTAGAGGGCTCAGAGGAACTCACTTACACTGCACATGTGAATGTCATTTACAACAAATTCATCTAGACCATGGAGCGAACCAAAACTGTAAAGTTGCAGTCCAGGCAACTGAACAATGAGCTGAAACTCATTAAAAAGCTCAGTAAGGCTGAGCAGACCCGCCGTTCAGGTGATAATTCTATGTTTATTCATCACTACAGTAAAGCTACCCCTTTCACATTATCACATTGTTTTTACATTGTCATTTGATGCATAGTTGTTACGAAAGTATTGATAATGGCCTCTAAAATCCCTCAAATGGAACCATCTGAGAAGGGGGAAAAAAAAAAATCACTCTGACTGAATTGCTCTCAACTCATGTCCCACAACCAGTGACAAAGTGTTGTAAAAAGACATTGCTTTGTTTTCAAGGGTCGCAAGCCAAAAAGATTGGGAAAACCACAGCTGTGTGCAACTTACTTGAGGCGGTCCACCACTTGGTCAATGTCAGTGACATTCAGCTTGCCTCTTACTGCCTCTATCTCGTCCTCAGCGTTGGACCGGACTGAACAGTGAGAGCTCGGTCTGATGGAGTGGAGATGAAAAGAGTGGAAAATAGAAGATTAAAAGAGATGTTATGCGTGATAAAAATGCACTGTCATGTCAGTAAAATATTCCGGTTCCCTTTGTACCAGAGTTACTGACCTGCCTCCATTGTCAGTATCTCCAGGGCTGGCACAGGTATTGTAACAGCTGTCAAGGTGACTGAGGGCGTAGTTTACAGTCTCTGGTTTGTACCATAGCAGAAGCTCCTCACCTTCTCTATAGCAACAACGGCACAGATAAAGATCGAATCTCTACTCAAGTCACTTCACCGTATCTGCGACTCTTTATTAGTGTCCATATTAATGAGTTTTTTGCTGTGCTGAAGAAGCTTGTGCTGTGCATAGCCTGAGACCAGCATAAAGTGTTAATATCTTTTAACTTGATACTTATTATTTACATTTTTTATTTTTATCTTTATTGCCTTTTATCAATTTTAATGTTTTTATTATTTTATCATTTCTATTTTTATATACAGTAGTCTCTAACTGTCTTATCAGCTTGTTGATCACCTTTAAAGCACTGAATTGAATTACTAAACAGAGCCTGAACAAAAGTTACATTTTTAGTCAATGCAGGATGATCTGTTAGTGCTACAAGCTTAACAAAGTCTATACAACATGTGCATTTACTAGAGATCTAGTATCAAAACTTGGCTCGAAGAGAATCGAACTTCAAAGTCTGAATTAGGCAAAGCTAAGCCCTGTTTGAGCATTTTAAATTATCCAAAATATTTATTTTCCAAGGCATGATTTTTCTGAATGGTCTCTAAGACAAAAATAAAAAATCTACTGGTGTGGGCACCTGCGGTAGTGAGTGACAGCCTGGTCAGTTCTGCTAAATTTTATAGTCTTTGCTTGGGGGGAAACGTGTACTTTCTTGCAACTGAGACAATGACATGGAACTGTTTGTGTGTGTGTGTGAGTGTGTGTGCATGAGTGTGTGTGTGTGTATGTGGGTGGATAGCTGGGGCATCGGGACCACACAGGAGGGGGCAAATAAGATAAATCAGTCGACTTTTACAAGGTACACAGTCAATCACACACCCAACCACACCCTCATACAAATGGTTCAAATCCCAGGAAAAATCTGGTATGGGGATGGGAACGATGTGGCTTTACGCAAATCATTTGCATTGGGCCTTTGCTGCAAATACAGGCAAGTGTTCTTAGCTAAAAGGTCTCGTAAATTAGGTTAAAAATAATGCACGCACGCACGCACGCACACACACACACACACACACACGTGTGGGGAGGTGGAGAGTATTAGACAGAGAAAGACTCTGGTCTTTGTTGATGCTTTGGCAATATTTTCTCAATTTCCATGCCAAAAAGCATGTTAAATTGAACTAAATTGACAACAGTAGGTTGAGGAGCATTATTAAGTGAAAGTGCTATTACGGGGAAGCGTGTTCGGTTTCAGTCCTGGAAGCCATTTAGCTGATATACACTTGGGACTTACTCTAATTGAAAGATCAAAGGCGCGCACACACACACACACACACACACACACACACACACACACACACACACACACACACACACACACACACACACACACACACACACACACACACACACACTACCATGTGTCAAGATCAACAAGTATGCTGAAGCCAACTTCAAAGAGGTAAAGCGATTTGTGCTGGCACAGCCTGTGTGGCACCAATACTTATTTGGCGTTGTTCCCATGCAGCCAGTAACAAAGGGCTACATTTCTCCCTCTGAATGGGACTTGGGACTTTGTAATCCATTTTCATCCGAGCCGGAACACTTTACAAGAGTGACTTGTGACGTGTGGTCAGGCAAGGCTTCAGTTTGTGTCTTGCTCAGTGGCACAACACAGCGCTGCCATGGGCTTCAGACCTGTGGCCTCATAAATATTGGATTGTCAGCTTAAACATCCAGCCTTGCTGCTGTCCTGACTTAAAATAAACCCCTGTAAGATTACTTCAAAATAAATCCCTGTCAACCGAGCTGTCATAACAAGCACCAGTGTTATGCTCTTTAGATTTCTTTTGATTCTGCAGGAGACTTGACTGTTAGACCTCTTAAACTTCAAGCTGACTAAAAAACAAATGTGGCAACTGTTAGTGCCAATAGTGCTGACAGTCTTCAGCCATGCTACAGCTGCGGCTCTAGAAATCAAAGTGTTGGTCAGTCAGTCCACCACTGTGGTTTAAACCGAAATATCTCAACTACTAAGCAACAATTAGATAGATTGCCATAAAGTTTTGTACAAACATTCTTGTTCCCTAAAGGGTTTATCATAATAACTCTGGTGAACCCCTGACTTTTCCTTAGCACCACCATAAGGTCCACATTTGTAGTTTTGAGTGAAATGTCTCATCAAATTCATGACATTCATGTTCCCCTCAGGATGAATTGCATGAAGGATGAAAAACTTTTTCATCTAACACCATTATCAATTTCTACTTTTCCAGTAATTTGGTTTATGACCACATATCTGAAGAATTATTGACTTTGCAACAAATTAGTAATTTTGATGAAACACATAAACTCTACAGGATGGGTCAGCATGGCACAAATCTGTTAAGACTAGGGTTCCAACTACAGGACTGAGAATAACAAGCACATACATTCACACAGAAAAAACCCAAACCACTGAAGAGGTGCCTGCAGCCTTTAGCTTAACAACACAACATAAATGGACACAGAAAAAAAGAAATTCACAATAAAAAGGAAGTCGACAAATTGACAGGCAGTAAATGGTTTGTCACAAAACAGAGAACAATCCATCTTATGTTGTGCTTCTCCTAAAAGGCCAGAGTGAAAACAGAGAGGTGACGTGGCACAACATTCCTGGAAGCAGTGAGCTAGTTGCTGGGATAGTTACTCGCTCATTCATATTCAGACTCTCACACATACACACATACACATTTTAATACATAATCTAGGCTATTAAATTGTAATGTAGGGATGTGTAAAGATGGGGCAGTGTTACTAACGGATATCATCCCACCAACAGTTTTTATGACTTTCCTCAAAATATTTTAATGCATGCCATCAAATTGTAAATTGCTACAAGCTCTCCTCTGACCTGAGATGTATGATTAGCTTTAGAAATTAAAAGCCAAAGAGCAATTAGAAAGTTTTATTACCACTTCTGGGGGAGCTTATAACTCCCTGCTGACCACGCTTCATAAAAACCAGACACAGAGCACTAAGCTTCATTGTTGTTGCCTTGTGAGCTCTTCACTGTCAAACAACTGAATAAAGGTCAGTTTTACTTCATATTTTTGTACACAAGGTCTTTACAGTTTTAAGGGAAGAGTTTAACAATCTATTTAAGGTTTAAGCATATCTTTAATCCAATAAAGTTGGTAGTGATTCTAAAATGTAGACTACTGTTTGTTGGCATTTGGTGTGGAATGCATGGATGTCTTCCTGCTATAATTGTTCAATTGTTCCACAGGTCCCAGATCAGTTTGCAGCATCCCCATGCCAAAAACCTTTGTTCTACTGCTTTTCCATCGCATTTGTAACTGACATGGGAACACAATATAGCATTTTACGACAGTCTTTGTCAGGGCAAAGATGACATAGAGTGTGAGAGCAGGGTCTTAACCTACTTGCCCATCCCATCTCTTTTGCCTGGGAAGAAGTCATAGAGAAGTGTTGTGCTTTGTTTACAGCACTGAAAATTCTCTCACACTACCAAATTAGATTCAAGAGAGAAATTGCACTTATCGAATATTAGAGAAATGAATCATGCAAATGTTGACTATAACAGCTGTTTATACATCTGGAACTAAACTGCCGTATCAAGACTGTAGCTGTCAAACATTTAGTGTGAGTTTTAATTCAAACTGGATGTTGAAAAATAAATATAATATCTGCTGGTTGAAAAATCCAATTGCTGCTATCTTTTCAGCTGTCATAAGGTTGAACTAATGGCTGAGGGATGACTGCCTGACAAATTGTGTGTCACAGTGTAAAGTTTTTGATAATGTAATATGCTGTGGGGTAAGATGGGGTGCCGTGAGATGGATGCAGTTTACTAAAGCTGCTTGGCGTACTCTTAAGATGACTTAACATTTTCAAAACAGTTTTTTTTTGTCATTAGTCCTCAGATTGTGATGTTTGTAAAATTTTTCTAGTATAAATATATTTACTTATACAGTAAATAACAAAAAAAGAAACTTTTTTTTTGTGTTTATTCTAATTTATGTCAAAATCCTATTATTGTTATTACTGGCATTAGAAGTACTGCTTTAAAAGAAGAGATAAATTAAACCCATTATGTTTTTGGCTAGTCTGTCCAAAGGTGGATTTAACTGTTGCAGATCTTACACCTACCTTCCCCCCCTGCTGGCTCGCTCTATGAGAGTCTTTAGTAACATCTTGACCTCAGCTCTCACCAGCTCTTTGACTGCAGGGGGGTCAGCCAGGGGGGAGCCCCATTGATGTGGGTGCGGGGTCCCTGCCCTGCTGCCATGGTTTCCACCTCGCTGGGTCTCCTGCCACAGCTTGTGCCACATCTCCACCTGCAACAGTCACCGTAGTCAGTGAAGAAAACAAGAGTGATATATTTGCAGCTGGCAGCTCATGATGCTGCACCATGTGATTTTATTGATAAATAGAAACAGTTTCAAAGCACAAAATAATTTAATGGACTACTTGTTTGAAGCAGAGTGGACTGTCCACTTGCAATAGGAAACAAGCAGTGATCCAGACATCCATTATCCAGTGAATCTGCTGACAGCCGACGTGACTGTGGATGATATCAGGACATTTCATGTCTCAAGAAGGTGGGGGGAGTATTACCTTTGTCTAATATGATTATAATCTTTGAAAAAGCAATCCCTTCTAGTATGTAACAACACATACTCGGTAGTACAAGTAACGTGGATCCAGGATTTCTTCATCATAAGGAACCTAAGTTGATTCATATTGGAGCAATACTACACTGTTTGTCCTTACAGAAGTGTGAGTCCAAATGACCTATACTAAAAAGAGATTCTAGGCTGATGAGTTAAAATGTTATGTAATTACTGCACAGATTGTGCAAGCCCATAGAGCTCAACACCATAAATATGTATAATTTTTTACATAATGTCTTGATGAATTGACAAAAATGTCAAAAAGTGCCCCATCTCACAATACTAAGGACAGTGATGAAAAATTCCTGGATCTGCCCCTTTAACTGAGACCTACACTGAAATTTAATAGGTTCTTCCCTGGCCCTTGCCCCATCCCTCCACCAAGTTTGGTGTAAATTGGTTCAGCACTTTTTGCATAATCCTGCAGACAAATAAACAAACCAAAAAAGAGACAAATTGAAACATAACCTCCTTGGTTGAGGTAATAAAAAAGAAATCTGAATAAAATGTTAAAAATACCTCCCGTGGTAATTTAACTTTTTTTTTTTGTTTTCTGTTGCTGAAGGGACTATGTTGCAATTTTCCTCCAATTCTCTTCATGTTCTCCTCACAATTTCAGTGCTGTCCTTGTTGCAAGAAGACAAGTCTTCTTGGAACAGAAAACAATACAACTATTAGATACACAGGGATATAAAATCAGGGTGAAACTTTCTGAAAACAGAATAAAATGCCACACCCTGTTAACATGATTTTGCACTATGTTATGTCTGCAACTGAGGAACACGACCTACATGTGGCAAAGACTGAGCACAGTCAATTTTAGGGTTGGTCATGTCATTAGACAGCCCTGTGTACTGCAGGACAAGGCAGCTTTTTAGTCTTTGAAATGTTGCTAGAATAACTACAGATAACTACTGACTTCTTCCATGGAAGATCTCAGTGCCCAGGACCATACAGTTTGTTTTGTGCATCTGAATAGACACCTGTGCTGTGGAATAACCATAATTTAAACATAATGTAACAGCCAAAGGGAAATTTGAAAAAAGAAAAAAGAAAAGCAGTCATGGGTTATAAAAGAGCAAATGTGAAAAATCTGTGTGAGATGGCTTGTAGGCATATACAAGTCTGGATAACATTAACAGCCCCACACCTGTTGCCTGCCAAAAACTTCAAACGAATTCACTGAAGGATACTGAACACAGTGCTTCTGGTCTTTGCGTGATTCTCAATGTGTGTGCTTCCACTCACATACCAGTATTTACATTGCACATTGCACGCAAACACACACACACAGGCTTCCTCTGTCTATCTTTGGGTGTCGAGGTGTCTATGTTAGTGGATTCAAGGCCCACTGGCTAACGAGTTGTTCCTGGCTTTTTACCCATTCCCTTTGCTATGAGACTGTTGATCTCATCCAGGAGCTATTTTAAGGGAGCGCTGTTGGAACCTTTCATTAAAAAATCTACTAGGAGCTACAGCGTTAAAATATTTAAATGAGACTTTAGAATACATTTAACAGCTCATTTTCATTCAATGTAGATGGAAAGAGTGAGATTTTAGAAGGAGGTACAGAGAGATTGGTCTTGTAGCGAGACTTGAAAAGAGGGGCTAATATTCCCTCTGATCTAACCGCTGTAGACAATGGTGACCTTGATGGAGGGAGGAATGGCGGCACGGAGGAATGGAGGGGTTTCCTGCAGATCAACTATTACATTTCACAGTGGCTTATTGAGGAATGGAATTTATTACATTTTGCAGAGGGAAGAAAACAAGAATGAGAAAGAAATGGAGACAAGCAGGCACCACTCCAAAGTAAATGTACACTCGCCAAGCACTTTATTAGGAACACCTATACACCTGCCTATTCGTGCAATCATCCCATGAGCCAATCGTGTGGCAGCATTGCAATGTATTAAATCATGCAGATACAGGTCAGTAACTTCAGGTATTGTTCACATAAACATCAGATTGAGGAAAGAGTGACTGCATGATAGTTGATGCCAGATGGCTGGTCTAATTCTTTCCGAAACTACAGATCTCTTGGGAAGAACAGTCTCTAGAGAGAAAGAGTGAGGGAGACAAACCAAAAAACATCAAGGGAGCGGCAGTTCTATGGATATAAACATCTATGTGCACAATTTGCCATCTTCGAATGGCTAACTCCAGCACGATAATGCTGACAAAATGTCACAAAGCAAATGTCGTCTCAAAACTGGTTTTATGAATATGAAAATGAGTTTAGTGGACTTCAGTGGTCTCCTCAATCACTTGATCTGAATCAAGTAGAACACATTTGGGACATGGTAGAATGGGAGACTGTAAGCATAAATGTGCAGCTCACAAATCTGCATAAATTATGTGATACATTCATGTCGACACAGACCAGAATCTCAGAGGAATGTTTCAAACATCTTGTGGAATCCAGGCCATGAGGCATTGAGGCTGTTTTAAGAGCAAAGGGAGGCCCTACCCAGTGTTAGGATGGTGTTCCTAATAAAGTGCTCAGTCAGTGTATCAACTGATCGAAACCTGCATGGACTAGTCTGAGAGCTGAATAAGGCGCTCTGTGCTTTGTTTTTTTCCCCCTTCAAATTTCTCAAAGCCCTTAGCCTAAATCTTTCTTTCCGTCTAGGGGCTTTACACTTAGCCACTCAAGCTCAAATACACAAACAGATACGTAATACACATATGCACACATTTACACACACACACACACACCCACACACCCACACTTTCACCCTCTATCTGATACACACATGCACTCACACATATCAACTTGGAGAAAATGTGTAATGGTCTTATCAACAGTTGAGGGTTAGCCTCTTTAACAACGTTATACTGACCCCTGACACACTAAGCTAACCAGTCCTCTTTCTGTGTGCATCTCTGTATGGAAGGGAGTGTATGTTTTGAATTACCTCGACACATTGTGACTACATTTTTTTCAATTCTTAAATCCGGTTCAGTTTTCGTGATGTAAAAAAGTCATTGAGGAAATAAAAGTTGATTATTCACTTTTGAATTTCATATGTCTCAGTGCTAGTGGGTATGTGCATGCCAGTGTGTGTGTGAGAGAGAGAGGGAATGTTGCATGTTTCTGTGTGAAAAGTAGTCTCAGTATGTTTTGTAGTCGTTATATGTGGTCTGTGAATACATGGAAGAGCTTGAGAGGTGATGTAGAGTTTTCTTGCTTGTTGGTTGACTGCAAGGAGGGAGCTGATAACATCTGCAGATGGATTTAAATGCCGAAAAAACACACAACAGGATAAAAGAGAGAGGGTGGCTGACGGGAAACAGAGATTGGTGTTAGAAGTCAAGATTTGGGTGCATGTGCTGCTTGAGAAAAAAAGACATTTGATTACTTGACTGTGGTCTCTTGGAACTTGTGATGAGTATTGTTCACTATTTTCTGACATTTCATAGATAAAACGATTGATCAAGAAAAATTGCTTTAGTTGCAGCCCGAGTTGCATTTAACACAGTCAGGGTAGGCTATGCGTCAGTACAGCATTAAGTACACAGGTTACAGCACTTACTGAAGTTCTCTCTGATTCAGTTTTCATGCATGACTTAGGAGTAACATTTGTTCTTCCGAATGTTTTATTTGTTTTTTATTCATTTATTACAGTAGTTAGCTATCTTTAAAAAAACCTTATATCTGCAAATTCAATTTAATACCTTAGTCTTGACCTTGACATGGCCCTATTTAGTGAGCTGTTTACCATTCCACCTCAGCTATTATTTTCTCATTGACCATGGCAAGTCTGTCTTGATTGAGATCACTTTGCTTTGGGGCCGAGTTGAGTTGACCTTGAGGAAATACTGATGTCTGCCTGGTTCACATTTGGTTTTCACAGTGCCAGTTAACCCACATTTATTTCTTTCTGCAATTAATGAGTGTATGCATCCAAACCAAACTACTGACAAAACCTTAAATCACATTTCTTGAATCGTTTGGACATCAATGCTTTCTTGTTTTGATTCACCCTGCCCAAATGGGAAATTCTTGTAGATGCTGTGGTAGTATTCTTGTGGAATCCTACTAGAAACAGACCCAGTGTCTGGATTCTATGAAGAACTAAAACAGCAAGAGTGGAAAGATATGAATGACGAAACACCTCAAAAGAAATGTTCCAGCTAAAAAGCTAAGTAAGTGCTGTGTGTTATTCTGAAAGACAAATATCAGAAATGCCGCAGTCATAATAACCCTCTCACCTCATCATGCACCTCCGTGTACATGTCAACCAGGAAGTTGCCCAGTGCCGTTCGGATCTTTGACAGCTCTGACCCGGGGACATTTTCAGCGATCAGGTTCCACAGGGATGGGCCATGGCACCAGAGTTGACTTTCATCTGGTGACTGCATACGAAAGGCAATCTGAGCATGAAGGCACGGAAAGTGACATAGGAAACAAATTAGAGGCAAGTATATTTTGCTTATAACACTTTTGCATTTTTAACTAAGTAAATTTTGGATACAAGATTTTTCTTGTAAGTATTGTAGTACTTCTATACTTTTTACTCACGTAAAGGATCTTTTAGAATACTTCATCCAGCACTTCCTAACATTAATATACTGTGACTTATTGAATAGATGTGCTTTTTGGAATAAAACCTAAAATATTACCACGTTTCTCGGATTCCTCCTTCTAACTTAATTAGCTTTGCTAACTCTGAATGTCTGCTGGTAGCTAACGTTAGCTAATTGAGAAATTAGCTTCAACGTCCTGCCGGGAACGCTAGCGAGGTATTCAACCCACGTTTAGCGATCACGGGGTGTTATTTTCTTAAAAACACGATTAAAACTACTAAATAAAACGGGAAAAGTTAAAAAGAAAAATAGCTTTGTGGCTTCAGAGAAACGAAAGCTCACCTTAGTAAGAGTCTTGTTTCTAGTGAGGCCTCGGTATCCAGGTAAACACTCAGGTTGCCGGGGGGCGGAGATATCGCGAGATCGCCGGGTTTCATCTGGAAATCTAATTTTCCAAAAATTGATTCAAGTTTAAGTTTTTTAAAACGCATATAAATGCGGAAGCCAAATGCTTATGCAGTTTTATTTTTTTATTTATTTAATTACACCAGCCATCAACTGTGCTCTTTGTGATTAAACTCTCATGGAGGCTGCGGATGCGACGTTTTATTTTTATTGCCCCAACCTCCGCCCCCCTTCCCGGGCTCTTTGTGCGCAGCCCCCGCAGACCGCCGTGGAAGGGGCGCGGAGGCGGCGTCCGGGGCTCCGCGCACAAGCAGCGATGTGAGAAACCAAACACTTTTGGAGTCAAATCCCAGTTAGATCGCATAGTTATTTTTTTTCTTTTGCTTCGGACGAGGTCGGTCTTCAGACTAATCATGGCAAAGGTTTTCGGCGAGCGCCTCTCCACGGAGCGCAGGATACGCACGGCCGTTTTGGCGCTCCTGCTTTGCGCACAGACCGGGTTTGGCTTCTCGGTCGCCGGACAGCGGGAGAGCACCTGCGAGGCCAACGGCAGCGTATACTACGTCGGGGAGTGGTATTTCCTGGACTCTGATCACTGCACCCAGTGCGAGTGCACCGCCGAGGGCTCGGCGTGCGCCCGCACCGAGTGCACCTCTCTCCCGGCTGCGTGCATCCATGTCAGCCACTACCCCACCGACTGCTGCCCCAGGTGCGAGAAGATCGGCTGCGAGTACCGAGGAGTGGTGTACGAGCTGGGGCAGAACTTCCAGGTGAGACTCGGCGTGGTAGCCTGCAAAACTTGGGAACGACCGGCGATGGCCTCCAGTGATGCGTGGGGACAGAATGACCCCCCAAAGATACCCCCGTTAATGTGACAAAGGGGCCGTGAAGATGCCGAGACTGCTTAATAGTCATTCCCACAGTATTATACACAACTTCAGTTTGTTTGTCTTATCAAGGGCGTCCCAGAAAACTGAAGAAAAAAACAGAAAGAATAGAATAGAATAGAATAGAAAGACCCTGAATTGCCACCAAGTCCAAACAGGTCCATCTGCTCTTTCTCAAAATTGACAAAAAAAGGAGCATTTTTTTGGAAGATACAATTTTTTTAGAAATAGTTGAAATATAGCTATGGACTATACTTGCATAACAAATCCAACAAAGGAATTCCACAAACTATTAGTACAGATAACATGGCCATGTTGAATATCCCACACAAAGAAGAATCAATATTATTATTTTTTCCCCCCCAGAAAGCAGAGCCTCACATCCACTGCATTTGCCAGTTGTTAAGAAATAATCTGTCACACAGGTAAATCACGGAAACAAAGTCGAGCGCCGGCTCAGTCTTGTTGATGTTTAAACTTTGGATTTCTTGGTCTGCTTCAAGCAGGTTCCACCCTGTTCTGCAACCACTGTTCTCTGCCGTTCAAATGTGTAACTATGTGCAATAATATATTTAAAATTAAACTTATACTCATTACAGATTCCTCTGAAACACGAGGATAAGAATGCATATATCTTTTAGCCGTACTTTCTTTCCAAAACTCTGAAGCACTTGATGGTATGTTGCTTTGTAATTTGAGTGTTGAAAGGGGAATTGGAGGTAAATGGCGCCCCCTTTTGAGATGGCAGGAGGAGTGTGAAGGTTGCTGGCTAGAAATATGATACTGTGATATGCCGTTTGTCTGCTTACCATTAGCAATGAGCTCCTTTTTACATCTTGAAGAGATTATAAAATCATCCATGCTGAGTCTCACCATGTTTTTCTTTGCCAGCCATCCGAATGCGAGCAGTGCACTTGTGACAGCGATGGCATCGCCCGCTGTCTGGTTGCAGATTGTGCCCCTCCACCATGTGTCAACCCTGTCTACGAACCAGGAAAATGCTGCCCTGAATGCAAGGAGGGTGAGCTGGAAAAAAGTGATAGAGAAGAGAAAATATTACTAAGTTGAAAAACACTGGAGGCTTCTCATATTTGGAACAGGGCATTTATTTTCTAAAATGTCAGTTTTCCAAATGTAGTAATTTAGATACCACCTTGTGATCTTGCATAGTTGAAGGTTTTTGTATTATAGCACATTTTATCCTTTGCATACAGAGGTGGGTTTGTATGCACAAAGCCATCCACTCACCAGTGCTTGTGTGTAGTATCTGTTCAGCTGCAATCACGCTTACTTCTGTTGCTCGTCACCCCCCAGGTCCTAACTGCTACGTCAACGCCTCACGCAGTCAGGTGATTCCTGCAGGAGAGCCCGTCTGGGTCGACTCCTGCACCAAGTGTCGCTGTCACGTCGGCCAGGATGCCGGCTACTGGGAGGGGAACCGTCTCGCCACCTGTTCCCGCCTCAAAAACTGTTTACCTGAACAACCGTCCACCCAGCAACACTGACTCACTCAGAGAACCAGCTTTTTTCCTAAAATACACGGTCCTTGGTGCCTGATCAGCTGTACACTTTCTGTGACTAAGAACATGCAGAACCCTTCTCTGCAGCTGAAAATGTCAGCTTAAATGCCAGACTTCATGGATCATCTGCAACTACAAATGTTTTTGGGAGCAGCAACCAAAGACTTTTAAGCTAGGCCGCCATTTCACAAGGATAATCCATTGAAACATTTTTTTAACACTGATAAGGCTCACTGAATTTCTCATTTTGCTGGACAATGTCGGACCACCATCATGCTTTATCGGTTCTGCATATCACAAGCAGGGCTGGAACTCAAAGCTGGAGGTCAAAGCTCTGGGTTTAGCGCATGTCAATGGGTTCTGGCGATTTGATTAATTGCAAATTTTCAAAACTAAACTACAATATCAACAAGGCAGCTCAAATATTATTAACTAACATTGTGGTCCTGTTATTTTACCTCACTTTTTGCTACCATGGTGAATATTCCTAAATAAGGTTGTGTTTAATTAGTTAATTTAATTACCACAAACTAACTGACATGCAGAAACCCCAGGGCCAGCAGAGAAGTACTGGTTGGTACATGCATGGACGGCAGGTGCTGAAGGATCAGTGGGGGGCTCAACAGCAAATCGTTCCGGCCCATGGCTCCCTATCAGGCTCATGCTGCCATGACAATGTTATGCAAAGAAGAGCAGATAAAACTTCACATTGCTTTCTAAGAAGATGCATTGCAGTTCTTGAAAACCAGTGTGAACAGTGCCATCAGATGAACAGGACTAAAATTACAGCATCTTCATTTAAAAACATGGTGCAGAGTTGTACAAATAAGATGTACTGGAAACCCCTGTGCTTAACTTTTCTACTTCAACAGAAAAATCTAAAATTAAACAAATCTGATGGGAACTAGAACTAAAACTTTTTCATTGAAAGGCGACCATGCTCCAGCTATTTTCTTTTTAATATGTTATCCACCTGTAGATAGTTACTTCAAAAAGGCTTAGATGAATATGTTTTTATTTTTTAGAGAGTAGGTGGCTTTTATACACCTTTAAAACCCCAAATACATTTTTTTCTCAAATTTCCAGACAAACCAGACCTGCTTTGGTGAAACAACTAGCCATATAACAAAGCCAATGAGATTATTGGATGATAAGGATTTGTAATTGACCTGTCACAGGATGATGCAGTGCCAAACTTTATGCACAGCTGTGATGCAATTTAGACTAGAAAATGGCTTGGCAAAGCAATAAACCGCTTGTAACTGTTCTATAGATTTTAAAGTTCAATTTCCATACTAATTGAAATATAATGAATGAGACTATGGCCTAACAAAAGACTGTACAGTACTTGTAGACGGGCAAAGTTAATAAAACAGGGTTTCATTTATTGGACTGTTTTGCATGTAAACCGAAGAGCAGGCAAAACAATATGTAATATACTGCTTTATTAATTTTTCACAAGAATATATGTGTAGCTTTTCATAGCAATATACGTCCCTGTTATCTCCACTGTCACAGTAAAAATGATTATTTACTGTGTACAGAATCAAAGTGTATAATGAAATGTAGTATGAAGTATACGGTAGTTTTATATAGGTTTATATGCAGCAGATCTTTCAACAAAAAATATGTAATTACATATCACTCTAATCATGAGGGACTTTTGAATTAATACCAAAAATAATCTTGTTATATGTTTATGTGTAGGGTTGGAGCCTGTTATATTTACTTTACATTTAATACACCCAAGTTGCCCTCTTTATGAAGCATGCTGGTACAACTGACAAGTTTTACAGCCTTAAATCTCCCTTCAAAGCTTTTTTTTTTAATGCAAATTTGGGGATTAGATGTAAACTTTTAGGATTATGAACACATTTTAAATCATTTTTTGTATTTTGTCAGAAGACTTCATGAAGGAAGATACTGAGGCCAAACAGTGCAAGAATGAGAATGAGTAAGATCTGTAAGCTGGTCTTCCATAACTATCATGTTAATTAATTAATTATCAGAGAGAACCACGGTTAAAGGAAAACGTTGACATCTTGAAAGATACACTAATCTGCTTTCTTGCTGAGGGTCAGACAGGAAGATCAACAACACTAAGCTCTATGCTAAGATAACAGGCAGGAGTTACATATTTATCATACGGACACAATAGTGGTGTCAGCCTTCTCATCTAACTGTCCGTAAGTGTACGAGTGTATTTCTCATGGTGTTGGAACATTTCCTTTTTCCTTTGCAGTTTCAATCTACTGCCTGCAACCAAAGGGAACTGATATGAATTGAACCCCAAAACATGTAGAGTGTCATGCTGGTAATTAACTGGCTCCCAATAACATCCTGTAAAATATTACAAATTAAAACACCTTTTGATGTCCATTAATTATCTCTCGCTATGTGTATTTTCTCTTCTGCTGGTCATTTCTACT
This sequence comes from Istiophorus platypterus, assembly GCA_016859345.1. Taxonomy (NCBI): domain Eukaryota; kingdom Metazoa; phylum Chordata; class Actinopteri; order Istiophoriformes; family Istiophoridae; genus Istiophorus; species Istiophorus platypterus. Next base: position 15,453,763 of record CM029113.1, on the reverse strand, counting down.
TTACAAGAACAATTAGCCGTTTTGTGAACAGTTTGGCTTCTGTTTGAGAGAATACACTGCTGATTTCCCTGCAGAGCTTTTCAGTGCTCACAATTTGGGATCAGTGCTCGCTGCTGCAAACAACGAGAGTAAAGAAGTAGAGAGTAAGACAGAAAAAGATAGACATCTTTGTATCAATAAAGTTGTGTTTATACTATTGAATGGAGGGGAAAAGAGAAAATAAATAGAACAGGCGAGACATAATCCAAAATGTGGTATGACATTTTAGCCCACAGAGTTGATGTGACCACACAAAAACAACAGCAACAGTTTGATGTGGGTTGTCATGGCAAAAAGAAACAAGGTGGCCAAGAACTGCTGTTATTACAGCTCTGGGATTACCTCAGCCTGTAGGTTGAAACCTAAGTTTGACTGTATTGTTCAGTTACCTGAGAAAAACACGCACAGTAAAACATGCAAACACACACAAACACACACACACACACATTAAAAGGAAACTGACACCACCACCACCATACAATCTTTAACATCAGATTTATTGATTGTATAGAAAAAGTAGGTTTGATATGACATAATGCATTCTATATAAGATATAACATTTTCAACATTCAATGTACAAAAAAAACAACCAACCAACCAAAAAAAAAAAAAAAAAAAAAAAAAAAAAAACATAGCTAGAGATACAGTAAATTTTTAAAAATGCCCACAGGCCTGAAAATCCTGTCTGCAGCAGACGAGCAAAAAGTGTATTTGTAAAAAGCATTTCGAATACTTGAACACCTGAGGTGTGCTTGACAACTGGAACAGCTTCAAAAGTCAAAAGTACATTAAGAACGCGCTCCTCCCAGTTGTTCTTATTCTCAAGTAAAAGAAATGTTTCCAATACTGTTTTTGCTGCAGTCTCTGTTGCTGATCCTTACGTTGATAACCCACGTTACTGTTTTTACACACTGGGGCCACTGCTCTCTTGCTACTCCCTTCATTTTTTCCAGTTACTGTCATTCCTCAGCTTATAGTTTCTTTCATTTAACTGACCTCATAAAGGGTTACTTTCAAGTAATTTTTCAGAGTAGCCTTGATGAAGGTAGGGACACTCCACCGATTTTGCACATTAAGTACAGTTTATTTGTCACTACTTAGCCTGTGAAAACAGCTGTTTAACGTCCTCTATGACACTGGAGGAGCTATTCAAAGTCTGAAAAATAGACATTAGCGGTGCCTAAAGGGTTATCTCAGCTTGGGCTTAAGATCCTGATTATTTTTACAGAAAGCCTGTGTTAAAAACTAGAGGGATGGGGATTTAATGTGGGTTTTTTTGAGTTGTGAAGTGGGTAGAGCCAAAAGTATTTCCGTTTTAGATATTTCTTATAATGATTTCCTCAGTGTTACGTAACATGGAAACATGGGACTCCCCTTGATAATGCAACAGTTATGTAGGTTTGTGTTATGGCAGATAGTTTTAATTCAAGATGATCTGTTGTGAATGAAAAATGGCTCCACTCTTGGCAAATTTCCCACAACTGACCCAGAATCCAAAAGCAAGTTAATTTAAGCTGCAGATGGTAAAATCAGTTTTCTCAACAGTGTAATTTCCCACCATTCCCCCTGCTGTTTACGTAAAGAAAATGTAAGCCAGATGATTTCTTTTCCACTGGCATTTTTTTGTAAACAGCCTTGTAATTTCTAAATTTTTATCAAACTACTAGACATTTTCTAATGAGGTTGTAAATCATTTTTATTAATGATTTAACTGGGAGAGATTCATGTTGATCCGAGCTCTGGATGTTCTCCAAGAGCAAATCATGTTGCTAATTAGAAAAATAAATTAACAGACCCAGGGTTGCCCAGAGTAGCCCCTCTAACTTTGCAACTCCAAGAAAGACGATATCCAATTTGCATTATGCGAAATATAGTATTTAGCATTTTTGGTACTTGACCAGTACTAGGAACTAAAAGTCAGGATATCTCGGCTTCTGCGCTTGAATTTTGACCATTCTTTTTTTTCTTTTTTTAAATCTGTGTCTTTCAAAAGTCACCCAACTTTATGGAAATAAAACATCGAATCACTGGAGTGCTCCTTTAACACTGTAAGATGGTGAAAGTCAAAGCCATAGCTGTGTCTGTCTTTGTTGTGTGCAGATTTTTAGGAATTCAAATCACCAGGTGAATAGGAGGCTAAAGATGAATAAATCTATTTGGACATAAAGCAGAAAAAAATACGACTGGATTATAAACCAAATTGAAACCAAACCCGTAAATAATGATATCACCTCATATCCCACTTAAAAACAATGACTTTAGAGCAAGACATGGGTTAGAGGTGAATGAATCTTTAATATTGCACAGGGTAAGCTGTAAACAGTACAGAGAAGGGACTTTATTATTGACCTCTCCATGTTTAGTCTGTCTCCCGAGGACATTGAATTTCACCAGGAGAGTACTGCACTCTGACCAAAAAAAAAAAAAAAAAGGATCAAAATACAGCAAAGAGGGAGGTTGAAAAAGGAAAAGGAGAGTCTGATGAAGTGTGGGAAAGATTGAGAAAAGGAGGAGGGAGATGGACAAATGGGGATAAGTACTGAGGGGGAGAGAATATATCGAAAAAGAAAGGTACAGTAAGTGGCACAGATTCAGAGACACAAAGAGAGGCCCTGTCGATATCTATCGAAAGAAGAAGCCCTCTTGTGAGACACAGCTGTGCCTGGAGTGGGCCCACCACAAAGCACAACACTGTGCCATTGACACACACAGCCAGGACTGGCAGAGGAAGGAAGAAAAGGCAATAGAAGAGGAGATAATGCAAAGAAAAGAAAAGGGAAGACTGTGAATATGTGTATGTGTGTGTTGGGGAGTGTGTGTAAAGAGAGAGATCCCATCATACTTTCCATATAAACATGTTTTTTCCTGTTATTTCAACGGATGTGTTCGTTTCAGTATTATCAATCTTAAAACACACATTTTCTTAAAGTGATATTATAAAAAACGATGACCTTTGAAGTAAAAATAACCTTCCCTGCCTCTTTATCAACTCCTGAAGGCATCAGTTTGGTGTATAGGCGTCAACAGTAACAGCATCAACAGTAGAAACGAGGAAAAAAATTAAACAAAGGGATAAGAGCGATGCATCAAAGCATAAAACAGTCAAAGGCTTCAATATGTTGATAAAGGAAATCATAAAACTATATTTTGTTTGTTCATCTGTCACACAGGGAAATATATGAAACTCCTATAAGACAGAAAAGTTTTAAAATCAAACAGTTTCAATAGAAAAAATGTTCTTCTAAAAGTTTGATTCATTTAGCCCATCACGTCTGAAATCTGAAAATGTGATAAAATAGATTACAGTACATTACTGACAGCCGACGACGATAACATCTGAAGTAGTAATAGAGATGTCAGTCAAAATGCTCAAACGCTAACTTCTCATCACTGCTTTAAAATTCACTATTTCCAGCAGCCAAAGACTATCACTTTATAATTTCCTCTTTCCGGATATGATATGCCTTTTTCTTAAAGATCGAAAGAAAAGGATAGCAGGGAGAAAATAGCATAGTAATGGTATTGATAGTGTTTTAATGACTTGCGATACTGCGATAAAAAAAAAAAAAAAAATCAGGCTTCCAGGTTACATCGTAGGCTTAAAAAAGAAAGACTTTGAAAATGTATTATGTTTCGGCTAGTCTCGTCTGTGGAGCCAGTTTATAAGTTACAAGAGTCAGCTTTTGTATCTACAATGCTTCTTCCTGTATGGCATGAGCATCCTGACTGCTCATTTCTGATGTTTGTGCCCCACATGTGCTCAGAAAATATGGTAAAATAAATGCATATTTCTACTGAGTTAAATCCGTACTTTAAGGAATATTAATGTACCTAGAACCAACGGCTTCTTGTAGAGACAAAAATGTGCCTTTAAAGTGCAGATTACCAAAATAAACCTCAATCTTTCTTTAAATTGGGTGTAAAAACACAGTTTCAAGAAACCTAATCTCCAATATGTGCCACAGGGGGTTAAAACATAACGGAGCTGTCAGTGTAATCCCATATCTGCCCTGCTGTCTGCAGTTGTTCAATTTGATTTCAAAATGCATTCCCAGGGTAGTTCCACCACACTGCATTCAGCACAGGAGAAAACTTTCCATATTTTCAACGTGCTCACCTTTGCTGCAAAATGTCCAGTAAGTCAGCGTCTGTTTCCACACTTTGAGTTTATATATAAAAAAAAGAGAACAAGAAGAGAGTTCTCAGGTGTTTGTTGCTGCTGACAAACGTGTTTGATCAGCGTGTCCCAGCACTGTTTTGAGTCTTCTGCCGTAGATGCAGGCACAATACACATTCATTAAGTGATAGCGGAGGATTTGTTTGAGTAATTAGATCTACACGGGTGACTCCCTGACGAAAAATATCAATATTAAATCATCTATTAGCATCATATGTCAAGATAAACGTCAGCTGATATCTCTGATACGAACACCATCTGATACAGTTCCTTGGATCATCACTGCATGTCATTATATTACGTTAATGTTAGAGCTTGCCTCCAATGGCAAACCTTGCTCTATGGAACATCACCGGAAATATTCTTTGATGGCATTTGTAAAAAATCTTTTATCCACCAGGTTTTGTTAGTCTCCTGATAAATAATCTCCCAACCAGCAGGTGCTACATATTGTCTTGCGCCATCTTAGTATCCATGTCAACGGCCCATTTTTCTCGTAGGCAGAGTCATTGGTTTATATCAGCTCCATCAAAATATATTCCCTCTGGATGCTTTCCGTCATCTCCAGAATTTGTCGTGAAAACCTTCCAAAGCGTGACCCGATAATATTGTCTCATCTTTTTTTATTCACCCAATGATCCTTCCTGTTCCTGCCAGTGTTGATATTCTATTGGAGGCCCTCCAGTTTACAAAGGATTGAAAGACTCCGGGTTTCGAAGCTCGTTGCCGACCATCGTTTAGCCACCAGTACCCAAGCTTTGGTCCAGACTGTAGTTCTGAAGTCACTGATTGGTAAAGGTAGGAGGTGTGAAGCCATTGGCTTCTTGAAGAAAAGTTGTGGGTGGAAAGAGCCTGAGTCCTAGCTTGCCGTTTCCATATCCAAAAATGGATACAGAAATCTCAAAATAGGGAGAGAGGGGTAAAGAGAGAGAAAGAGACATGATGTGCTTGTGACTGTTTTTCTCTTCACCCCTCCAGTCCCCCTGGTATATTTCCAGATATGTTTTCTCTCAATGTCCTTCTTTTAAATTCTCGTCTTCCCATCTTTTCCCTCCAGTCAATGTGCATTATCCCCCTCATCTTCCTCTCTGTCTCTCTCTCCCTAGCCCTTAACAGGCCGGGGCGGGGGCTTGCCGATCTCCACAGAGATATTTGTGTACAGCGGATACCTCTTGACCTGAACCAGTCTGTAGGTCAGGGAGCTGATGCCGTCCTTCTTCATTGTGTTCTTTGTGTTCTGTATTTTATTGAATCTAATGAGTGAAAGAAAGCGAGAGAAAAGGGAAATGGGAAGAAAGTGAAGAGAATAAGGTTCAATTCAGAGAGAAGAAACAACAGTGCCAGAGCTTCAAGGTATAACCTCAACATTTTTACATGAAAATCCGTCAAAACGAATGATTGAACACGGTTTCCAGAGGCATATTATTGCTCTGGAAATGCAGATAAGTTCAGGACTGCACTATTGACTAGGAAACCAAACTTTTGAGAAGGCAAAGACATTCACAACATAATGCTAAGATGAAAGAAGACTAAAAAGAAAGAAAAGGGGGGGGGGGTCAATGCAAGTATTTAATGACAAACCCAAGTTTTCTGTCATTCAGCCTTCAATGAGTAGAAACTTTTCAGCTATAAAATCATTGGCAAAACACAAATCCAAACCAAAGCTTAATACTGAACAAGTCTTCGTATAAGATTAGCAAAAACCTCACACAGGTGCTTTATGACTACTTTGAGCTAATGCCATGCACGGATGCATGCATTTTAGCCTGCCCAACCAATAGAAGGAAGTCTGATTTCATTCCAGGAGCCATTAGTCTTGTAAACAGCCATAGCACAGGACACGGTCAGTTTGCCTTGTGTACTGGCTGATAAACACACTTGTAATTTTGACCTTTGCTCTTTTTTGTGGTGTTTCACTTCATCGGCCCGCTGGTCGATATTCTAGATCCTTGTGTATTGAACTTTTCTTATATTTGTATTTATGGATTGTATTTATAGGAGTAGTTGAGTTACTTGTGGACTTGCTGCCATGAATTGCCCTTTGAGGAACAAATAATGTATCTCAAATTTAATTAATTTGTGGCCCCTTGTGGGGGTCCCCGGTCCCCAGGTTGGGGACCACTGAAATAGAAAAAAAAACAAAAAACCAACACATTACAAAACATGAGAATAAATCACTATAGAAAGCAAAACAATGTCAATATGGGCCTGTTTAAACGTTTCAGGCACTATAGATATTTAGATTCTTATTCATCATGCAGTAGCATCAAAAAGGCATCTGATAGGTCCGGAACTCATTCTACAGCATCACAACGACTCCAAAAATACAGCCAGAGTCACAATGAACTATCTTCAGCAACAAGATAAACAAGGAGTCCTGCAACAGATGAGCTGGCCCCCATAGAGCCCTGGAGTCAGTCTGGGGTCACACGAAGAGACAGAGGACACAGACACAGACTAAACCCACCGAAGAGCCGTGGCAACCTGTCAGAGATGCTTGGAACAACCTGCCTGCTGAGTGGATGCCTTGAAAAACTGGGCGCAAGCATACGGAGGAGAACAGGTACATTTTTAAAGGCAAAGGGTGGGCAGACCAAGTACTGATGGGATCTAGTCGTTTTTCTATTCATTGCACTTTGTATATAGTTAATTGGTAAATAAAAACATCACAGCATTATTTTTGAAATCATCCTCACCTTAAATTTAGTGCTTAAAACGTTGCACAATACTGTAAATAGGAGACTCTTATAGGAAACAGAGACAACACATCACAAAACCTGAGACTAAATCAATACAGAAAGCAATGGGGAAATCGAAATAATGTAACTACCTTTTGGGAATAAGACACAGAGAATAAGAGCACAAACATGAGGGAAGTCATTATAAAGCACTGTACCTAAAACCATCCAACACATCCAAAAACCCCTTTTACAGTATAGATGCTGACATCAAAATCCACATTAAACCCACGGGCTGCAAAGAGAAACCATTCTGCTGGATTGGTGAAAATGCCTCTTTGCAACGCTGATCTCGACCAACAGGGGGTGCTATGGCAGTGCACTGAGACTCAGTGACCAGTATTATCCATCATATCCTCCTTGATTTGTTTGAATCATGCTGGAGTATCCTTCTCCGTTGGCTGCGCTTCAGCAGTTACATCAGAATCTGCTCTTACGTTGGAATCTGCTCTGATTTTTGTATTAAAGATGAAAAAAAATAAATCACGCAGTGTGTCAGACGGTGACTCACTGAACGGCTCGTGTGTCTCAGTTCAGCGTGTGATGCAACCTCTGGAATTAAGACGGATTCATGGCACAAACCCTCCCGTCAACCTCATGGCAGTCTCAGTCAGAATGGAAACGAAGCCACAATGTGCAAGTGTCTAACGGCATGTTTACAACCCTCTTTTCTTAAAGTGCCTTTTCAAAATAAAACGTTTTTGTTTTCTTTTTTAATTTTGAGAACAAAGAAAGAGCTGATGTGTGCAAACGCCCGGCCGTGGACATTCACTTTTCAAAAGGCAGCCGTGACTGACTCCAACCGAAGGCATCTTCTTAATGATATGCTTGGACGTACAACCGGAGTTGACACTTCAGTCCGCATGGACCACCGAGTCTACAGATCCTTGTCAGAACTGACTAGTGAACATCTCTCTTCTCTTTCTGCATCGCCCTCCCCTTCTGTCGCTCTCAAATCAAATCAAAGGGGGACTTTACTGGCATGAATGGAAGCTGGGAAAATGTTGTCAAGCATCTCTCCCTTGAACAATATAATACAATAAGATATAAATAGAATTACGTGCTCTGACATCTACCAAGGATTGATACTGCTATCAAAGAAGAGAGGAAATTAGTTTAAGAGACAGAGTGCAAAGAAAGGAAGAGGACAAACAAAGAAGAGGAGAAAAAGCAGGCTGGGTTTAAAGTTGAATGGAGGATAGATGGGGCAGAGAGATAAATATATATATATATAAGAGAAAGAGCACGACAGATGGGAGCAAGATGTAATGATATTAAAAATAAAGTGAATGAGAACTAAGAGAAAAATCTTCGGATGAATCCGTCAAATAGCAGAGATTAGAAGAAAGACACTAATCCCCACATACATACATACAGAGAAGATCAGATGGATGTACACTCAATAAGTATGCTACTGTATGTACAATATCATTTCACACCAGTCTCACTTATCTTATCTTTTTTTTTAAAGAGAGTGAGAGGTCAAGACAAAGACGGTCCTCCTTACATATTCATTAGTCTGATTTCCAGACTGGGTGCTAACTGGGCTAAGCAAAGCTCTATTTTAACTCCACCCAGAGTCTCACAGGAAAACATTTCTGGTTTAGGATCTCAACAATAGATTGTCATGACTGCAGCTGAGGGTTATTTTGCTCTGGGGTCACACATTTTGAGTTGGTTCATTTGACACTGTAGCAAAATGCCTCGGAGGATTATTATATATAGCATATGTATTTTAGGGCAATGATAACTGTAAATAGATTAGATGATGTCTGAATAGTGGTTAATCAGTAGGAGAACAGTGTTCAGAGAAACTCCAGTGAGAAAATCAACCTAAAATTACAATAGTGAGGGGGAAAAAATACTCTTTTGAAATTACACCAATAGTTTTAGAGGTGCTGGTAGGCCGATTCTATTAACCATGTACAGAGCCAGTCTAACTGTTTCCTGCCTTTTTATAGTCTTGATGCTAAGCTAAGCTAATAGTCTCCTGGCCGTAGTGTCATATTTAGCATACAGACAGGAGAGTAGTATCATCTTGCCATCTTACTCTTTGAATATCAAAGTAGTCCTTTAAAGGATTCTAAATAAGATGGTAAGCTTTAAGTCATCTCTATGCTAAATGCAATTTTACAGGAGCAAGTCTCTCTCTCTCACACACACACACACACACACACACACACACACACACACACACACACACACAGACACACACACACACACACACACACACACACACACACACAGGCATATCCGCACACACCCCCTGAATCTACATTGTCCCAAGATGATAACATATGAATGGAATATTGAACAGTGTTACTTTGCAACTCATTCATCTGCAATGCACGGAGCTGTTTGCGAGACAGAATGTGTGTGCATGCGCTTGTGCGCTTGTGTGTGTGTGTACGTATGTGCGTGTGTGTGTCTTAATGTGCTAACTGATACTCACAGCCGGTGATTAATGTGTCACTTTTTTACATTCACTGGCCCAATATCTCATTGCTATGCCTAACCAGCATCTCTGAAACAAAGAGAATGGACCCCTGTTTGAGAGAGCGTGCATGTTAGACTTATTGTGTATGTGTGTGTGTGTGTGTGTGCGTGCGTGAGTGTGAATGCAGGGGAGATAGTAAAAATTATCAAACAGTTGAGACAACGCTTCCCATGGTAAACGCTGGACATTACGCAGGTACTCCAGAAAAACTCCCCCAAAAGGCTCAATCATTAGTCTGAATCTAAACAGAAAGCCAACTGTTGACTGAAGACAAAGGGTGGAAATAGAAGCTCGGTTTATCTGTGTAATTAAGTGACAGACCTGTGCGTGTACTGCCTGAGAAGTAAGACAAATTGATGTTCTAGATTGTTGCTTTTGATGCGAGTGTGACGATGAATGTTCAAAGGTTCACTTTCATTTATAAAACAGGTTTCAGCACTGCCAGGCGGAACAGCAGGTTACGATTGGTCGGGGTCCAATGTATAGCACTGTTTCTTGACCAAATGACAGGCAGTATTTATGACTCCACGATGGCCTAATCTTACACAGTGATCATCTCAAAACAAACAAACAAACAAAAAAGTACCGTATGGTTTTATCTCGGATAAAACACAGACCTGTATCTAAGCCTCTTCAGGGCAAAGAAAGTGGTTAAAGTTGTTTTTCTTGTTGGAAATCCAACTTATTATAAATCTGACAACTCTAATAAAAGCTCAAAAAGTCCTGGGATAGACCCTTTCTCTCTCATGCTTCTCAGTTTATAGTAAAAATAGGACTTTTAAATGTTTTATTCTGTTGATTTATGTTTTTGTAGCTTCCCAAGTCGTGTGTTGTGGGATGGCGCTATGGGTTGATGAGTCTGCGTCTGTTGGCCCACCAATCTGGTCCAGATTGAAATACATAACAACCATTTGATGGATTTCTGTTACATTTTGTACAGATGTTTCATGGTCTCCTGAGGATGAATTCTGTTGACTTTTGCGATTCTCAGAGTCTGACAAATTTGACTCTGGTTTATGAACTAATACCTGCAAAACTTTGGGACACTATTTTCAGCCTCAGCTGTACTTTGTGTTTAATGCTTAAATGCTAATGCATTTAACCAAGATGATGAAGGTGGTAAACAATATACCTGCGAAACACCAGCATGTCAGCATTGTAATTGTGAGCATGTTAGAATGCAGATGTTATACTGATTAGTGAGGCACGGCCCAGGTTCAAAAATCCCACAGTTATCATTTAACACTCTTTTGCAGATAAATCAACAAGACTAGGTCCAAACCTAGTGTATGGCCAAACAGCCCTTCATCTGTTTGCTTCTCCCCTACTCTCTTTGCTCACATATACAGTGATTTATTACATCCGATTTCCCAATAAAGCTGTTCTCATTTACATGTTTTTCTCTTACTGCTGCCAGACATCGGAATGAGTGTGAAATAGTGACTGAAACACGCCCATTAGGCTATATGTTAACCAGCAGCCACCTCCAAGCCGTTTCCAAGCTGCTGCTCTGGACGGCTAAGATCCTGATTTTATAACCACGACATCATCTAAAAAAAAATCCCCATACGCACGATTGTGCTGTGATTTTGGTCGTTATTACTAATAAAATGATCACTCGGAGACAAACTTAAAGGCTCATTTAAGTCAATGTCAGCTGCTGTGTGTTTAATTGAACGAGATGCATTAGAGGGCTGTGCATGCGGAGAGGAAGCCCGGAAATTGCAGGGCGATACTGGCCACTCACTTCTATGGAAAGCAACTGTGGTTTGTGCCTTTGTGAAGAAAAGCGATTAAAAGGCTGTAAAACTAGCAACAAAGATTATAAGTTGGCAGCACTGCCTGTACACAACCTCCCGATGGGGCAATAGAAACTGTTCGCGCCAATTCATTTTTAGAGAGGAACAACCAATGGGGAAACACCAACACTCGGCTGACTGACCAATGGTGTAGCTCTGTGTTGCCAGAAAGCCCCCAAAAATGAAATAAATGTAAAAGGAGGTGAAAATCGATGAATTAAATTTCAAGTCTAAAGAGAAATACAGCGAGAGCATCTCTCATTATTCTGAGCCCCCACACTTTATTTAAGTCTAAATCCCACTACTTTTCAAAATACCCTTTAAGCCGAAATTTCCGAGACATTATAATGAGGGTCCAGAAGGGCTGTGAAAATGAAGTTTGTGCCAAGTAATAGGCCCACTATTTTCTACCCCTCGCTACAGTTATGAATAATGCATTGGCTCCAAATATATAGTGTCCCTGTTGGTGTCACCTCTTATTGAAGAAGTCTGGTCTAGGGACCAGAGAGGGAGTGCAGAGCTACGAGGGAGAGAAGGAGGAAGATGGGAATTCAGTGAGCTATCAAACAGGGACACACACACACACGCACGCACACACACACACACACACACACACACACACACACACACACACACACACACACACACACACACACACACACACACTTCTATCTTTTTGGGAACATAATAATAATAATAATAATAATAATAATAATAATTGACATAATGGATTCCCTATCCCCTTGCCCTAATCCTGACCCTAACCTAATTCTAACCTGAAGCCTAAAACCAAGTCCTGACCCCTAAACAGCCCTTTTAAGTTCTGAGACCTGGCCAAAATGTCCCCATGGGTTATTGTCAGGTTTAAGTCCCCATAGAGATATAAGAACAAGGACAGTTATAAGGACAGTCACGCACACACACACACGCACACGCACACACACACACACACACACACACACACACGCACACACACACACACACGCACAAAAACACAGAGTCTAGTGGCTGATTTATTGACTTCGATGAAGGCAACTAGACTAGTCTGACCTAACTGGCTCCCATCTCTACTGGTGTCATTTCAGAAGGCAATTACTGAGGGATTGTTGTAATCTTACTCTCTTTCTGACTGACACACAAACACACACACACACACACACACACACACACACACACACACACACACACACACACACACACACACACACACACACACACACAAACACACAGTCTAACACTCACAAAACAATGATGGATGACATATAATGCAGGCCTGGTTATTTTATCTTCATGTTGAATTTATTGCTGTCATTTTACTAACCTGACTTCTTCTTTCTCCCAGAGTTTTGTGCTCTTTTGTCTCTCTCCTCCTGTTTTTCTGCCCCTGGTATTTTTAGGATTAATATTAGCCCTATTATTATAATAATTAGTTTTATTATTAGTCCCATTTGTATTATTATAATACCTTTTCCTGTGGTACCAGTATTTAGTCATGTTCTCCTTCCTCATAACTGTCCCCTGTCTCTCTCTCTCTCTCTCTCAGTCTCTTCCTCTCTCTCCTCCTCTCTCAACCCTGCCGGTCGAGGCAGACGCCGCCCACCATGAGCATGATCCTCCTCTGGGTGTCTACCTGTTAAAAGGGAGTTTTTCCTTGCCGCTTTTGCTGAGTGCTTGATCATGGGTCTCTATAAATATAACTATAAAGACAACGGTCAAGACCTCTATATGGTTGCAGGTAGAAAATAAATTCTCTCTTATTTCTTTTTAGTTGATGTCACAGGCTTGACGTCTGGCTACTTTGAAGTCCTCCCTGAAAGAGGTGGGTTTTATCTTTAACTGTCAGCATGGAGAAGTAGATGATACATGCAAATGTGACCAAAGCAGTGGCTAGCTACCTATTAGCACTGCAAAATGCATCAAAGTCAAACTAAACCACAAACTGCCTGTGAAGGTGCTACATCATATCAAAAACATGAAAAAAACGAGAACTTTTTCTGCCGTAATAAAAACATCAGGATTAAGTCACAAATGTAAAGTAGAATGATACACTTTAACTGTGAAATTAGCCATTTATGATCAAGTTTGTGCTTATAAGCACAGTTAGAAATAGCACTGACTGAATTTGCTTCGAGGAGGGTTTCCAGACAGATGAATGTTTATGTCAGAAATACCTTTCATCCACGCCAGACTGAAAAATATTCATTTTATGTAGATGATATAGTCTTGTATGCTCATGGCTATTCTTCAAATAAAGCCATATCTACATTACAGTCTGCTTTTAACGTACTTCTGACATCTCTGCAGAGCCTCAATCTTTTACTGAACGCTGATATGACAAAATATGTTCTAGTTGTTATGTGTTAAGAACCTGTAATTTGATTTAAAAATATACTCATCACTATGTACTATATGAAAAATGGTCTGGTCCTCATTTATAAAAAGGAGGGAACTATACATTTTTATTTTTGTAACTAGTAGCACTTCTCTTTTCAGACCAGATCCCAGGACTGGCTAAGTCTTCATACTGAACCTTTTTGGAGATGTTTGTGATTGTTTCTCATTGTTTCTCATTGTTTCTTTGTTGTTATTTTCTCTGCTGAATTCAAATCTCTCCTTTAAAAGAGACCTTGATTGAGGTAACACTACCCGTTTAATTTAAGGTCATACTGCAATAATGAATTCAATGCAAGGTTCAGAGGCTTTACACAAAATTAAAATCAATGTCACACTTTGTTTGGCTGGATGATCATTAACTGCAGCAAAAAAAAAAAAAAAAAAGAGTCACTCCTCTTTCACATGACCCCTGTTGCCAGCAATTGTTAATCTTCTTATAAACCAATTTAGGACCCACAACTAAACTAGACCTGACTCTGAACCATGAGGCAGCACAGTCCTGTCAGAATGCTGTGACATAATGATGCCATGAGAAATCAAACTAAAATAATATTGGCAGAGGGAGCAGAGTTCACTATATCTTCATTCGGCTCCAGCTACAGCAGCTATCGATTTTCGTGTTGAGAGGCTTCACTGCCCAGGCTATCCAGGCATGAAAACGGGGGCTCTTAGAAAAGAATAAACAGTGATAATCCACATTTAAGCAGCTTAATGTGAGGTGCTATACTCCTGGTGATTAATGTGTCTAGAAGGGCTCATCTGTGAATACTGGGTCTCATTCATCAAGCCATAAAATAACACATTTATATGGGAAGCATTTTTGCAAATTTGTCTGAAAAATAATTTAAATGGGTGTAGCTAAAAGAGCAACACTTAAACCCCTGGGTTGTATTTCTGAACAATAATTTTACTTTTACTGAATATGTGTGGTACACTGGATTTTAAAATCCTATATTTTAGTGACCAGAAAGGCCAAGCCCTGTTTCTCAGAGGATTGTTTAATTTTTATTTGTTTATTCATTTGACGCTTGAATAAATGCAGGCCCCATCTTTATCTTGTTATGTAAAGCATTTTTTAACTGTGTTTTGAAAAGTGGTATACAATTATAGTTAATATTATCTTTTTAACTAATGTTGCAACTGTATCCTGAAATACTGCAATGACTTCACAGCAAACTTAAATTATGCATACAGTAGTTTCAGTATTTATGCAACTTGCATTTATTAACAGAAAAGGAATTTGAAGAACCAGAAATCTTTGAAATCCACATGCGTTATTTATTCAGCATGTCCTCATGTTTTCATGCATTTCAGTGGCTTCTTGCATGAATCTTTTAACATCCTGTTATGAGTGAAATGTTTTATCAGTTACAAGAAGAATGTCTCTGCAGGATGGTCTGCGACTCGTCAAGCATTAAAAAAAATGTCTGACCTAAGCATGGTTTTATTGCTTTTTTTTTGGTATCATGCTCCTATTTTATTTGTTTAGGTTGTAGAAACATGCTGTAGCATCAGTAGTGGTACTATTGTGGTGATGTACATTCAAAGGTAAGCTACAATTGAAAATACTGAGGTTATGGCCTCAGTTTTAGTATTAGAGGCAAATTTCAATTTCTTTTTTTTTTTGTTTTTAACACTTTCAGATGGAAAAAAAAAGGATTTAAAATAAAATGATTCAGTATTTTTTCCACCTGAACAAACAGAGATTCCTGGCATTTTGGCAAAATTGCATTTTCTTGTTTCTTTGTGTTTCTAAATTCCTGGCTCAGGCCATGCTTGCTCACTCTTTTTCTTGTATTCTGGGTATTAAGTTGACAGAGGTGTCATAACAGAGAAGCAAACAGAAAAGGGCAAAAAAAATGAATTCCAGCAAACCTGAACAGAATTAAATTGATAACGTTGATGACAAACAGAAGAGGAATCATGATAGACAGTTATAATGTCTCACTACTGGCCTCTTATAGTCTGCTTTGCTGATGTTTCCAAGCTGTATATTGCTGTGTAGCTAACATTAGTTACAGGGATGTGTTACTGATAATGCCCCCCTTGCTGTGCCACGTGATTATAAGTCCCTCAAATGGAGATGAAAAAGTTGTAAAAGAAACGTCTTGAGTGTGCAGCTGTGAAACAAAAGCAGTGTGATCGATCCGAATGTAAAGCTGGGGAATGAGGTTGGACAATGATGCAGTACCTCTGTGGGTTGGGCTCGTTGTGTTTGTCTCTCTCGTGTTTAATCATTCTGTAGCGGCCGATGCGAACGTCTGGCCTGGATACCTTCATCCCATTCAGAGTGATCCTGCAACACATGCGGATACGATATCTGTTAGAGAGACAAAGGCAAACACACACAAAAACAAAGAGGGAGACGGCAAAGAAAAGAAGGAAACAAACAAACTGAGAACACCTGGAGGTCTCATGGGAAAAAAGCAGTAAAATGCTGCACTTCAGTTATTTTATCAAATCAATTGATTAATCCTTGAGTGTATCAGATGTCATGACATGTTCCTGTAGCCCGAGGTGATGGAGCTACAACTAATAAATATTTCTGTTACCCAAGCTTATCAGGGTTATTAATCTCAGAACGTGATGGTTTTTTTTTAATTAATTAAAGGATTTTTTGGTTGATAAAATGCCAGAAATGAGTAAAAAAAACCTGCCTGTTACAATTATTTAAAGCTGGAAAGCTAATGTCTTCAAATAGAGCCTCAAACCCAGTTTATTGTTAGATCCTGCAAGACAAAACAATAAATTGCCACAATTTAGAAACTAGAATGAGAGAATTTTCAGCGTTTTTGCTCAAACAACAGTCTCAATTCCAGAGGCAGACACCTTCAATTTGATCGTTGATTTGTTGAACCCATATTGCAGAAGCCTCTAATCACCTGAACTTTGGAACACAGTTTTTGCTTGGAACAAGGGCGGTGGATTCTGCTGTCCATCCCCTTGGAGCTTTTAAACCAAAAGCCTGATTCCGTGCAGACCAAAGCCATTATTTCCCATGAAGAGAGTGGCTGCAGCTCAGTTAGCTGCCGGAGTCACAGCAATGAGCACTACACTGATTTTCAAGCTCAACTAATTAACCTTTGACCCCAACACATGCTAGCCTCCACTAGCTGCACCATGTAGAGAAAATGGTTTGTTTCTCTAATGTCCCAAAGCTATGCGAGCTGCTGGGATTTGAGGGAGAAATATCGAGCATTGGAGAGGACAAAGATACAAGGTGAGTAAATTAATTTTGTGATTGTTTACACTCTGTAGCCTCCTAATTAGCTGCTGTGGAGGAATATATTGCTCTTCATTTTGCTCCCTGCCTTTCCCTTTTCATTGTTGTGCTTTTGGTCTGAAACGATCATTTTACAGCATATGCGCACTGGGACAGGACCGCTTCACGTCTACTACAGACAGTAGGAATGATTACAGCAAACAATAACTATTTCAATGTATGCACATATGAAAACTGTTTGAACGCGGACATATTACAGTAAGATAAATCCACACCTATCCCTTGGTTGCTTGAAACTCTACAGACGAAGCAGAGATCCCCCAGGTCTTCCTGAAAGACCTAAAAGGAAAGGACAGCTCCGGCCAGATAGTTTTATAGGAAAGCCGTGAACTTTACAGACACCAGCTGGGAAGAAAGACAAGACTTTATAGTGCGTTTCGGTTAAAACAAAATGTTAGATCGAGACTGAGACGGAGTGGCTACGCTGTACTACCGTCAAGATCCAATACAAGGCCAAATCTGCACAGAGATTTATATCAAATGCAACGACAAATGGAGTGTAGGCAACAAAAACAACAGATCTGTTCCACATAAAGCC
This sequence comes from Istiophorus platypterus, assembly GCA_016859345.1. Lineage (NCBI taxonomy): Eukaryota > Metazoa > Chordata > Actinopteri > Istiophoriformes > Istiophoridae > Istiophorus > Istiophorus platypterus. The sequence continues at coordinate 15,436,298 of CM029113.1, read as the reverse complement.
TGGCTTAAACCCAGAGGTTGACGGAGACATTGATATTCATACCTACAATCATATAAAGGATTGTGTATGTGTGTACTGAATGAGCAATGCCTATTTGCTGCAACGCTCTGATTCGTGCAGTCTCTCTGTCTTAAAAAGCATTCATGCCTGATATTGCTCCTCAACCACTTCTCGTCTACTCTACACTTTAAATTCCTCCTTATCTCTCAGTTCCTCACCCTCCTCCGCCTTCTTTTCCTTTCTCTCTACTTTTCACATCTTCCCGTCCCCTTATTCGTACTTATCCATTTCTTGTCTATTTCTTGTCTATTCCTTTCCTTCCCTCTCTCCTTTATTACCCCCCCCTACTTTCATTTCATCTCTCTATTCAAGCTATGGCTTTTTGAAGGCTGATAACATACGTTTGTAGAGTATATACCACTGATTACTGAGTGGTCAATAACCAGTGCTTTGTGTCTTCACATTGTGAGAAGCCTCTGTATTCGAAAACCATAATAATTATTTTGAAAAAGTTCAATAAATGATTTTATTATTTTCGAATGCAAGGCGGGCTGAATTCATTCCCAGAAAAACAATCCCAAACAATTAAATTTTCACTCAATTTATTCATGAATATAATGTGGAGAAAATTTAGGTGATTCATTTTTATGTAGCTGATGTCAGGCAGCAGCTTCCTTAATCATCTTTTCAGTATTTACAGGAAAGTTCCACATTTTTGAGGTGACGATTGACATCCGTTTCTTGTCTGCGCGATAAGTATAGAGCGGGGAAAGAGCTAATAACTCCGTTGGTGGCTATAAATGTAGTTTCCCATGTGAGATGAGACATGTTGATTAATGAGTTTTAGAGGTGATGGTAGCTGCATTTTTGAACGTTGGACACAGACGCCCATGGTAGCCGTTTCCTCCTGCCCCCTTATTTAACTGTTTTTTTGGTCCAACTCTATTCTCCTCTTTGGCTTCTCATATCTCCTCCTTCCTTCTCAGCCCATCTCGGAGCATCCTCCCGTTTTTCCTTCTTGCCCATCCTCTTTTCTGTTCTTTCACTTCACACCCACAGTATGCTTTTCTCTTCTTGCTTATTTCACCTTCCTTCTCCTCTACTTCTCCCCTCTGCTCTCCTCCCATCTTCTTTACAGATCGGCAGAATGTAAATATCCCAGAATGCAGCCGTGTGCCATCAAAAGCACAGCAACCCTTAAGAGAGGCCAAACCCGAACTCTCCCATAAATAAATTCACTGAAATACTATATAACAAATCTTTGCATCTTTTTCTTTCGCTCTCTCTCTCAAGTCTCATAGATGACTGCCTTTGTCGGTGATTGTCTTTGCGTGCACATGTAAGCATGCATGCATTTGCATAATTCAGGGATGTACTTATAGTGCAACTAATGTGAGATTGAGAGGGTCGACAAGACAGCCCCTCTCCTACTCTTTCACAGCTTTTCAGTGAGCTAAGTTATACATTATGCACAGTTCAGACGGAAACAAGCCTTCAAATGAATGAAAATGTTGCTCTGTGTCTGCTGACCGGCCAAAACAAATAAATTAATGCAGGTTTAAACCATTAGTCCCGACACATATTTTAAAGCAAACACAAGTCATATGAAGTGCAAATATTTTTGCATGTGCAGCAGCTAAGCAGGTTCCACTGGGATGAAGGAGCCACCATGTTTGAACAAACTGTCCATTGTTTAATATATCAGCAGTCACAACTGTCAAATATTGCTACTGGAATAACTTGAGCTGTAACTTTAGTCAAAGCACAGATGAGTTTCTGTTGGACTCTAACTGCTACATGCAGAGGAAGGAACAGATACCAAAACACCAAATTCGTCGTCTGTTTGCGTTCTGAAATGATTAGAAGCACTTTCAACTCTTTGTGTTCAGTCTGGTAAATTTTAAAGCTTTGGTGGCGGTGGTCGACTAGACTGCAACATCTTCTAGCTTCCCCAGTGCGGCCAAATGTTGGCAATCAAAACAATAATCCTCAGAGTAAATGAAGCCATTTTCTGCCTTATCAAACACAAGTCGGTCAGTGTGTTTGCTTGTGTAAAATATCATCAATGCTTCTTTGAAATCTGTATCTTTTGCTACAGACTCGTATCTCTATTAACTTCTCTGCTAGCTTTCACAAGCCTCTTCACAAATGTCTCATAAAGCACTCCGAAAAGGGACACGCGCACGCGCACACGCACACACACACGCACACACACACACACACACACACACACACACACACACACACACACACACACACAGCAGTCTGGGCTGTGCCGCTCCCTCGTTCCTAGTGTTCCTTCTTTTTCGTCAGCTCCCTCCTGTTTCCCGTGTGTTTGCGTATCGGTGTGTCGAGCTGGGCCTGGCGATCCTTTCCCTCCTGCCGCCAAGTCAGCCGCACAACTGTAGCCAACATGACTCTGACGCTTATAAGCGCTGTTCTTAGTTTATCATCCTGTTTTCCTAAACCGAGCTAACTCTGTAGCTCAGGTTCCTCCTCCTCTGCTAATCCAGGTGGCCTGGCTAGCCCCATCTCCTTGTCTGCCGTCTATTTCATCTGAAAGCCCGGCTTCACCACATACTCTGGCCACGCTTCCCTACACCCTCACTACTTTAAGTCAACAAAAAACCGCTTTTGAGCTGTTGAAAGTCTCTAGTCAGAGTTCTGCTTTTGGGTCCCAACTTTACTATACTTAACGGAATGCAGCTCAGGGTTATGTAGCGTTTGCGTGGTTTCAGCGGGATGTATGTGAAGTGGGTGGAAAAAAAAAAAAAAGTCTGAAAGAGACTTCCACTCCAGCTCTGACCTTGTGGGGTTGTGTTTTCATGTGTGGATGCGTACGCGTGTGTTGTAATGTGCCATGCAGTAACTAATCAACTAGCTTCTCTTTATTCTTTTGACAGCTGAGATTTGTGTCCTTGACCAAAACAAAAACTGGAGCTGCTGGAGCACAAACGCACGCACGCACACAAACACTCCGACAACACATCAGTAAAGTCGTTATTTTTTTTCTTCCCTAACGGTAGTACGCAATAACATAGCATGACAGCGTAGTGTGGACATTATGTAATAGACAGGACACCGAGGACACAGCGGCGTTGCAGGGATGGAAATCTTCAGCGTCCCCTGCGTGTATATAATCCGGAGCCACACATTCCACAGCCGTCCCTGCAGAAACGGAGCAGGTGGGTGGCCGCTATAAAATCCCCCACTGTAGGGGTCCTTTAAGCACTCTTTGGGAGAGTTGAGTGAAAATGACTGGGAGCTGCGACGGAGAGACAAAGGGAGACCGCTGTGAAGAGGACCGGGTTACTATCGCAAAGTTGTACCATGATAATAATGAAGCAACAGCCTCTGACTGTATTACATAAAAAAAAAAAAAAATAATAAAAAAAATCAATTTCAGTTGTTGTCCCCGGTGTTTGCAGAGTCCACCAGCCTTTATTAAGATGGAGATGGGCACTGGATATCTGACACTTACATATATTACAAAATAAAAAAAACGAATCCCGTGAACACAAAATAGAGAAAATCTGTTTGGAAAGCAGATGAAAGTGTCAAAACATTCCCTTCAGCTGTGAATGTTACTCAGCCTATCCTCATTATTATAAATATCACCAGTCATCATAATGCAACACAATTCAACAGCTGCACAAACTACAAAAAATCTCCAAATGCAATCAGCATCTCTCTGAAACAGTTTAAACAGAAACTGAAAAACCTCAACCTCATGGGGCGAGGGTTTATTGCAGGACTGTTGCGTTAGGCGGCATCAGTTTAAGTTAAGTTTACTTAATAAACTAGCAAATGACTGTATCTCGCTATATGATGTTTTTTTTTTAGTATTCAAATTATCCATCAATGCATAAGAGAGTTACAGGAAACTGCAGCATGTAAACTAGTGTGACTTGCTGCTTCTTCACATTAAAAGCATTTAACATTGGATACATTTTATTGTGAAGCAGTCACTGCGAGCACTGTTTGCTTGTCAGGACTGAAATCTTAAAGGTGAAATTATTTTTTTTTATGCAGGCTAATATAAACGCAGCTACAGCTGGACTCCCGGAGTGAATCCATTAAGTGCAACAGCCTACTTAACTAACAGAAGCACCTTGTCTATTTGAAAAGCTCCTAATTTTGCGAAGAAGAGTGGACTATCCAGCATTTCTCTCTCTTCTGAGAAAAATATCTGCCTGCTAATATGATCTAGCATGAAAAGCTTCATTTGCAGCCTAAGGCAGAGGAGGACTGTGTGTTTGTGGGTGTGTACATGGGTATGTGTGTATGTGTGTGTTAGAGAGCGCTTAAGGACATTATCATAGCAGTCGGGATAGTGGTTTGGAGACACACACACGCGCACACACGCACGCACACGCACACACACACACACACACACACACACACACACACACACACACACACACACACACACACACACACACACACACACACACACACACACACACCATGGACCTATTTGATTGGATTAATCAGGAATTTCTCCAGCTCTCCTCTCTTATTCCCACCAGTGGAGCTAATTGCATTAGAGCAATGGAGTGGAAGAGAATTGGGAGCTAAGTCCGATGTCCTGTCTCAGTTGCCTCCTCCTGCAGACACGAAATGGGAGAGGAGGGGGAGGAGGAGGAGGAAGGGGAGGAGGAGTAGGAGGAGTAGGAGTAGGAGGAGGAGGAGGAGGAGGTGGTGTAGGCGGTGGTGTGTGGAGGGTTGGAAGATGCACATGAGGGAAAGTAACAGTGAGGTGTGTGGGTGTGAATAGGAGACAGAGGACCACATCTGGGGGCTGCAAGACGGAAAAACATTCAACCCTCTGCTTATTGTCTTTTACCTACATAAACTGAAAGATTGCATGGTTTTCAAATAGGGTTGTTTAATGACATTGTGGCCAATCAAAATGACCTAAACAGAATAATCTTATGTGTGAGATTAGCATTAATGTAACCTGAATAACTGACTTTCATATCAGCGAATCTGAAAGATAATTACAAAATATCAATGTAATGTCCAAAAAGGGACTTGAGGGAAATTATTATGGAAGGGAGTATACACTTAAGACTGAATCTTATATTCTCTTACAACAATAAAGGGTAATGCTTTATTTTATGGTTCCTTGAAGCTTTGCTCATGATTTCGTAAAAAATAACTTGTATTTAACTGTTAATTACGAGGATATTTCCAACAAAGGTCAATGCATTTTGGTGCTAATTATAAGGGAAATGGAGAACATGCAAATTGCTCCACCCATTAAACACCACTCGTTATATTTGAATTTTAAAAATAAACAAAATATGTAGAAAATCATGTAGTGGGTAAGTGAGAAAAAATTCATAAACAAGTGGCAATTTCCATCAGTTTTCTAGAAAGACTAGCAAAAATAGCCCAAAACAAACAAAACTATGGGGCTTATGGATTTAAACCCAAAAACAATGACCTGAAAGACTGGGTGGGAACTGCAGAGTTGTGTGGATTTGTCACTACAATCAGCATCTTTTACATCGCAATTAGTGCATTGATTCATTGTTAATCTCAAATTATTGATTATAGCGGGTTAACATAAGCCTCCATTTTGGCCGCTGCTTCATTGTGTGTGGACTTCCTGTGCCAGCAGCTGCTGACTGTGCCTGTTCTGTCGACCATGACTTCCACTCGACGCCTCGCGTCTCTCCCTCCACTTTCACCCTCTGCTCCCTCATTCTCCTCATTCCGCTACTCCAGCTCCCTGCTCTTGCTTCTTGTGCATTTTTCTATCTCTCCCTCTCCCTGTACCTGTTACTAGCTCATCCCTCATTACGGGAGGGGGCGGGGGGTTCTTCTTCACTGTGTGGGTATCTGTGATAGTACACATCTTGGATCACTGGTTATGAAACAAGGTGTTCAGGGTTCATGAACAAAACAGGATCATTATTCGCAGTCCGCTACATTATGTGGCTGGCAGCAGTGAAGACTCCATCCCTACCCTGATATAAAATATCTAAAGATGATAATCAACATTAAACGAACCTGATTTTAATACTATAACAGTGATGATTGGATCGATACTGTGCAGACAGAGTGCGTGGATGCATAAAGACACAAAAACCAACACACACACACACACACACACACACACACACACACACACACACACACACACACACACACACACACACACACACACATGCACACACAGCAAAATAAAAGCTCAACCAAACAAAAATGTCTTCAGTTTATTCTATAAAGATGATTGTGCACAAACCTTAAATCACAGCCAGGCTTTTCCGTACGTAAGGACACTCTTTCTCCAGATTCTGGTAACACTGAGAGGAATTTTCAGAAAATAATCATGGGACCTGAAGGACCTGCTGGGTGGATAAACTGGAAGAATGTCAGAAATATATACTAGGGCCAGACCTCTCAGTGCTTTATAGACCAGGGGCAGACTCCTAAAATCAATTCTGCAATCACCAGGTAGCCAGTGGAGATGCTCTGCAATCGTAGTGATATGATGATTTTTTTTTTTTTTTAGGCTTCAAGTGTGTCTGAACCACGCTGGGATATAAAGCACTGAAATGTTGCATTCTGCACAATCGTGCAACTCTTTGTCTTCGCCGCTGCTGCTTCTCTCCATCACCTCGTCCTCACCCTACATTGATTCTACTCCAGTGTGAAGGAGGTGCTCTCTGGTGTGTTATGTTGACTTCTGCTCTCTGACTGTCTTATTGATAGTATCATATCATGAGGAAAATGGGCTTGCTCTGTTTACCCATAGGGATTTGTTTGTTCTCCCCCGTCTGAGCTTGTGGATGGTTGCTTGTATCTGTCCGGGGAGCATGTTTGAAGGACTTTGAGGACAGATACGACCAAATTACCACTTCATACCATTAAATGGTTGAGTCAGAGGAGGGTGAGTGACTGAACTGGAATTCCCTGATGTGAATAACCCTTCCCCCTTTGTTCCTTAAAGCAAATTAAATCAGTTGTAAGTTCTTTTGATTCAGGCCCGAGAAATGTTTTCGAATCTAATGTAAATCAAAGACAGAATGCTGCTGCTAGCACTCCAGAGACATGATGCAGTGCTGTGTCTTGAGTATCAACATGGGACATGTTCGGCCGCGTTTTTCAGTCGCACATGGGACTGAAAGAAGGGATGCACTCCTACTAATCCTTTTAATTAATCCAGCAGTCTATGCAGTGTGTGTAAAGTCCTTATTGTACCCTCTGCATCAACATAATAAGGTGATAGAAAGAAGATAATTTTCTAACCAATTTGATATCTTAAAAAGATAACTTTCATGTTATAGCATTTCTTATTTCACATAGGCTACTGTTTCCTAAAATAATCCTGTGGTTATCATAATATCCCTCGTGATAGCGAGCACGTGCAGATCCGTTTTTTGACACACGGATCTGTGGGTCCAAGTGACGTGATGGCGTCAACAAAAATGTGAGAGAAAGAAAATAGGTCAAAAGATGAGATTCTACAGCGTTTGCTGACCTGCCCCAAAGATGAAGACTTCCAAAAACCTGGAAGCGTGGTTGAACTTATCCAAAACTTGCTCAGAGTGTTAAGCCCAAAATATCCTGACTCTTACACCACTGTCAAAACCCTCACAGAAACATGTGCAGTCCTTGTGCTGTTGTGGCTGCATGTGTATGTGATGCTGGCTCAGGCTCTGTCGAAAGCCACTGCAGGGAGGTTTAGAGGGAGGAAGGGGAAAGGGCAAGGAAACACATGAGTGTGTGTGTCTGTGTCTGTGTGTGTGTGTGTGTGTGTGTGTTGAAAGCTGGTCTGCTAGGAAAGCCCTGGGGAGAGGCATAGTTTTTACCCAAGGCTACTATTGCATGTTCAGAGAGGATGGTGAGGAAGAAGGGCCTTCCTCTCTCTTTTCCCTCTGTGATATCCACCAACTTTTAGACAGGGGGAGGGGGGGCAAGTGGGACTGGCAGTTGTGTAAGTGGCACGTGTCCTTTCCGCCACAGGCTCAGGCTGCACTGAGCAGCAGGAACAGCTAGTTTCCCCCCGGCTGGCATTAAGCTAGCAGGACCCATTTCAGGCAGTGGCCTTGCCATGGTCTGTGGCATCAAACCAGCATAAAAAAAAGGAAATTGCTGGAGGGAAGCAAGAGAGGGAGATAGGCAAAGAGGCAAAGAGTGTTGAAGGGTTAGAGAGGAGTGAGGGTAGTAGCTGAAGTGGAGTGTGAAAGAGCAATTTGGTCATTTAGTAGATTCTCCTTTTTCAAGAGCAGCTATCAAAGAATGAGCAGGGGAAGGTTGAGTTCTGGGTTCACGTACACTTTGACTGGACACCTGGCTGAAGGACACATCGGCTTCTTGCAGGGCGCAAACCCGTGAACCCTGCTACCTACGTACATCAGAGGAAATAACAAGAGGCAGAATTCATGGGCGCAAAACGCTCCGATCTATACCGCGGCTCTTTTATCTGTCCATCACTGTCCCCATCTCTTCTAGTCTTTTTACTGAGTCCTGTGAGACTTAAGCCGACTCGCCTGTTAGCTCACTCAGCTGGAGACTCCATCCTCCTCGCAACTACAGCCTGTATTGTTAGAACCCTTTCAGCATCAGATCACACAAAATGATGCGCGCAAATGCCTCCAAGTAAAAGCATTTTCTCTATTGACCCCTGGAGGGAAAATCTGTATTTGCTTGTCTGTCACTAGAGGGACGGGTAAAGGGCATTATAAACTTGCTGATGTTTAGCAGCTAATGTTTATCAGGTTCTCCATTGTAGCTTAGTGTGTTAGCATGCCAACATTTGCCAAGGAGCACTTAACACAAAGTAGAGCAAAGGCTGATGGGAATGTTATTGCATAGTTCTGCAATTAGGCTATTTGGTCATAAACCAAAGTAATGGACCTGATGATGGTACTGAAGGGAAGTCAAGAGATAATCAAAGTTATTACAATTCATCCCTAGAGGGAGATATTTGATATTTGGCATCCATCCAACAGTCATTGGGACATTTCACTCAAAACCACAAATGTGAGCCTCATAATGGTGCTAGAGGAAGAATCAGGGTATCACCTAAGTCGTTAGGATTCTTCCTCTGGGAACCACGAATGTCTGAATAACATTTTGTGCGAATACATATTGTGCAGCTTGAGATTTTTTCACAGGTTGAACTTTGAACTGCTGGGGGAAGCAGAGGTAAAATCAGGGAATCAGCACAGTCAGTAGGATTCGTCCTCTGGGGACCATGAACGGCTGTACTAAATTCTCTGGCAATCAATCTAACAGGTGTTGAGATATTTCAGTCTGGACATAAAAATTAGCAGACCGACAGACATTTCCATCCTCGGAGCAACGTTTGGCGTTGCTGAAAACCCACAACAATTTAATCACTCAGTTTTACATGAGAGGAGCCAGTGTTATGATTTGATAGCCTCAGCTACAGTCACACACGGCCCTGAAAACACAACAGCTTCCCTTAACCTCATGTCCAGGGGTATTTTCAAGGGCATTTCCCTTCCAATTGCTCCGTGAAAGGCTTTAAAAAAGCAAGGCCTGAAAAGTGAAGGTGGATAGATGCTCAGCTTTCTTTACTCATACCTATCAATGTTTTTTTGTTTGTTTTCGTTTTTTGAACTTTCTTAAAACTTATTGTAAGATCAGATTAGGGACATTTTATAGTCTAACTGAACAATTATACTGCACTTCACCCAAAGCTGAAAACAAATACAAGTTTTATAAATATATAGGAGGAAATTATTGTCTATTGTACTTTCCTCTCGCACTGAGAGGATATATATGTCAACTTATTTCTGAAACAAGACAAATCCCTGTGTAATACTATGTAAGTTCCATAAAGTTTTAAGTTTAGGTTCTGTCTAAAGCTTCTGAAGGTAATGCATTAAATGATCACGGTGGCTTATGCTGACTTCTCTCTGTTTGTTGTAAAGATGCCACTGCCAACGGAAATTTAAATTAGCTGCTGCAATGCCTACTAAAGCGGCATTAAGGGTTGTTTATAACTGCAAGGTTCACCTATGTGTCACACTGAAACCTGCCTCTGGCAAACCTCTGGTATGCAGTGAAGAGCTGAGAGAAGATGAGGAAGAGAGAGTGATGGTGGGGGGATGACACAGAACAGCTCCTTGGATGGACTCAATCTAGGGACATACTGCTGGGATTATACGGATGGCGTCTTTAATCACTACGCCACAAGGATGCCCCACTGACATCATTAAAGTGACTGACCCCAGACAATCTTGGATGATGACAGTAAACCAATTAGCCATTACATAGAGACCGTTCAGCAAAAGTTACATCACATAGTCTCGTTTTAACAACAAAAAGACTATAGAGGAAGAAAAACACCACGAGGAAACTTTCTCTTTTCATACCTCAACCAAATGTTTAACGTTTGCACCTTATCCGCAGAAATACAGAAAAACCAAATCATTTCACACAAATTTTAGCAGTGTTTACACTGGAAGGTTTCTCCTGTCAGAATTACATTCATTTCTTGGTATGAAATTTGAGGTAAATTTGAATAGCAGAAGTTTTTTTTTTTTTTTCGGACTGGAATTTTGATGATGTTCCTGCATGTCACTCAACATTTCATAGCAGCTGAAAATTGCTCAGTTGGAGAACAGAAAATATCCTGAGGGAAATCTACAGCATCTAATGGCCTTTAGAGGCCATTTAAGTTAGAGGTTTGTCTCCATCTGTCCTCCTCAGGCAGACGATTGCGCGTGTCGCCAACACACACAAACAAACAAGCAAACACACACACACACACACACACACACACACACACACACACACACACACACACACACATTCAGTGAACCATGAATACTGTAGATCTCTTTTATCACATCTTACCAGATGCTGACAAACAGCTGTGATCTTCTGAATATCAATTTTCAATTTTATTTTATTTTTTTTTTTTTTTTATAAACGAAACGGTTACAGTTTTCTTGTAATGCTTTTACACTGAGAGGAGAAGGATAAGCTTTGTAGTGTGAGAGTGACATGGGGACAACGAAATAGAAAAAGGAAAGACAGATCGCAAGGACTAGATTCCATAAAGATTGAAGCTGCAATTTTTCTGTTGAGAACTGTCATGCTATGTATGTGTGTGTGTGTAGCGGTGTGTGTGTGTTTATAATTAGTGCGCTCACGTCTCAATCTCTGAATACAAATGCATCGGTTTATGTGACTGAAATAAATTTTCTTTTGATGCTAATTTGATTAGACAACTGACCGATTCTTCAATTGTGAAACTCTTTATGCCGACTTAAATGTTGTGCTCAGTTTATTATGTATAAAGCTGACAATTCCTGTTTGTTGATGTAAGTGGTGGAGCTGTGTAGCTGAGGGATTGTCAGGGGATATAAAATTTCAGTTGGAATTAAGGTGCCATGAAAAGTTTCATTACAGTATTTCCATGCTAGTAAGCCAAATCCTTATTTATTGTCTTCCTATAGCAGAAAAAAACAGATAGATGACCGTGCATTGTTGCAGTGAGCATTTGTTTAATAGTCAGATCATCACTTCACCAGATAATGAAACAATTTTCAGTCCAAACAACTGTCCGAATAGGCGATAAATTAAACTAATGGCCCTGTAAGTGGTTCGACGCATTTAGGCAGCCTTCGGTCATCTTTCTCTCTTCCTGTCAAACAGATGTTCTTCCCCCAGGTTTGATGTCAGCACACGTCCACAGTAATATCATTAGCAAACTCAAGCAAGTCATTTAAAGCTGACTGAAGTGCTTCAAACGGTTGATTTGTTTGCTGGCCATTCTCTTTCTTCAAACAATTATAATGAATCACCCACTCCATGAAGAACTTCGGTATCGCTTTCAGCTCAGAGGCTTGATTTTGCCGCATTTTACTTCCGTAGTCTCTGTCAAAGGCTGATATCATGAGCGTATTTGTATAAAATGTCGGTAACTGTGCGAATGTGTGAAGGGGCTGCAGCTGGTTGTCTGACAAAGATTTTATTCCAAACAGACTACTGAGCATAACCCTGGCAGATGGTATATTCTGTGTACTATATTCATCACTACTCTTGACAAGTAATTTAGTTTAGTTTCGATTTAGTTTAGTTTTGATTCTTCAAACTTTATTGCCTTTATAAAAAACAAAAAAACAAACAAACAAACAAACAAAAAACAACAACAAAAAAACCCAAGCTAAATCTGTCCACACTTGCCTGTTGTAGATGTCGTCGTCCTCCCCTCCCCAGCCCCAGTACTCGTTGGGGAAGCCATTGATCTTCAGGAACTGTTTTTTACTGAGGCCCGAAACTCCCCCAAAGTAGCCTGCATAGGGCAGCCTGCAGGAGGAGAAAGGTGGGGATGGGATATAAAAAGGGAGGGAGAGAAGGTGAGAGAAGTTACGAGGGAGCAGCTGACAGCAGGTGACTGGAAGACATGCAGCGTAAATGATTAAATTACTACAAACAAAATTGTAATTGCATGCACAAATGACAGGTTTCATTTGCAGCCTCAACAATCTGCTAAAGTGACAAAACAAATCAGAAGTTACTTTTAATATGTTCGTCTAACAACAGCCTTGTTTGTGCACGGCATTTGCTGGAATGTATTATCATTAATTATTGGACAATGGCACAGTAAACTGATTTTCAAAAATGATAGATCAACCCGATTTAACATACAAAAGCTTTAAAGGCTTTTTAAAATCTGTGTTCGTTGTTTAATCTGGATGTTTTGTTTAATCTGTCTCAACGATTCATTTAGGCAGATCTACGCAGAGCAATTGCATTCGGATGTGTACCAAAACTATTGGACCGAGACCCCCTAGGGGGAAGCGGTGGTATTGGTTTGGTCACAAAAGAATTCTGGAGTGGATCATTTTTGGTTGGGAAAGTGGTCTGACCTCGATCCGACCCAAGTTTATGCTAACTTGCTCCCAGAGTCAGGTGCGCTTTGCATACTTGGATAGTGAAGAGCCAGATGGTTAAGGAATGAAGGTCTGACCTGGATTAACAAATCATCCAGTGATGACTTGGAACAGAGCAAACTAACTATAGGTTTGAAAACACGCCATCATACATCCAGTGCAACAACAAAGGACATTGGTATTGCCTTGTCCATATACTTGTAGGAGGGAAAAAAAAGGTCAAAACAAAAGTCCTTTTAAGTCCATGTTCATACATTAGGACAGTTTGTGATATGAAATCAAACAAACAAGTCTACCCACGCAAGAAATATCAAATAATAACAATAATCTATTTTTATAATAAAAAATATTTCTTGAAATTAATGGGAAGTGCAAGAAGCTGCAGTAATGGCTGCTACCATCCAGCGTAGCTTCTCAGTGCTTGTTAATCTGAGGTTGTTCATGCTGCCTGAACAGCAGCGTCACATGATGTGATGCAAAGAGACTTTTGGTTTTCATAGGAAATTCAGAAATTTGGCTTGAAGAGATGGATCACAATTTACATCTGAATAACCTCTTGAAATGTTTTAAGCAATAAGATCTTTTCTAAATGTGTATTTTCTTGGATGCGTTTTTAAGAGGATAATTTATGGGTGCCTTTTTACAGTAAGTGGATAATCCATATCCTCATATAATCCATTAATGACACATGAATTTACTGGGTTTAAACAGGGGCCATAGTATTTATGCAAAAACCTCTCATGGTTATACAGTAAGCAGACAACAAACCAAAACTCTCCATCCATTTGTGAACAATGTGAAATACAGATATCATGCAAAATTGTACAGGTTTTCTCTCCATACTCAGATTTAACACAAGTCTTAAATGATTTACTCTTTATACCTGGTCATTTATGTTGTGTCTGATAATGCTAAATCTAATTAAGTAAGTGCCCCAGAATGAATATTGCTGTACTATCCTGACAAGTTGACAAAACAAGCATTTAGATTAGAGATTAGAGGAGAACGAATGAGGAAAAGAGAGGACAAGAGAAGATATGAACAGAGGAAATGATGAAAAGAAATACAAGAAGGAAGAGACATAGGAGGAAAAACAGCAAAATTAAAATGAATATGAGGGAAGATAGATGTTACACGAGAAAACTAAAATAATGGCGGTGGGTTTGTGGTGTATGTGTGTCTGTACATGCCATATGTGCTCTGTGTGTGTGTGTGTGTGTGTGTGTGTGTGTGCGTGCGCGTGCGTGTGCGCGCGTGTGCATGCAGACACTGGACAAAATAAGGTTGACGAGCGTTGTCTATCTTTTCCTCAAAAGTCGTGAGACTAGTGGAGTGGGACGGATGTCAGCTGGGAGTGTCATGACAGCCGCTCGGAGACTAACCGGAGGGAGATGCATGCATATATGTGTGTTAGTGTGTGTGAGTGTGTATGTGTGAGAGAGAGCAAGTGGGTATAGTCTTTACAGTACGTGTTGTCAAACGTATGACAGCTCCCCGTTGAAAGATGACAAGCAGAAATTAATGAGACCGTATGTTTCCGTACAAGTTCTCCTAGCAACAATATGGTGAGGAGTGTGCATGCACGTGTGTGTGTGTGTGTGTGTGTGTGTGTGTGTGTGTGTGTGTGTGTGTGTGTGTGTTTGGGGTTTCGGTTATGAAGGACACATATGAGGGGAGAGGAAGAAGAAGTAGAAGAAGAAGAAGAAGAAGAAGAAAGAAGAGGTTAGTGCGTCCAATAGGTCACACATATTAAAAACACAGCTAAGCTCCTCTGGTTTACTTGTTTGAGGCGCAAACAGGAGGATGTCAGGGAAACAAGAACCTAATTGTGTTGTTTGTTTTGCTGTTTCTGACTGTGACATTATTTTCAACACAATTAAACTGCTAATAATGTAGAAAGTGTTTTAAACCTTACCACACACTGAACACATTTCCTGCACCAGCGTGTGGTCTTCTTCTCTTCTTTAAATGGTGCATTGTTTCCTTTCACAGATCTAATAATTTTACATATTGCCTGCCCCCCTCCCCTAAAATTGATAGTCCATGTTGACCCATGTAAATCACCGGATAGTGTGGTAACATTGCAAGGACAGGGTCATTACCGAGCACAAACGTCCTCTCCGTCAACGTCTAAATGGGCTGTAGCAGACTCCTATGTCTACCCATGGAACAAGTAGTTAAACATCCACAAAATTACGTACAGAATATGATAATATAATTTAATACCCTGCATGAGGTCCTATTAAGGCACTATAATTTGTGCAATGTGTCTGATAGAGCAGTGTTGTGAAATGGACTTCAAGGTGACCCTCTCTGCTCACAGAGCTGTTAGGTGTTGTGAGGCGCTGAGGTAATGGAGTAGCACTTAATTTGACCTGACTTTCACTGCCAATGTTTTCACCATTTATCAAACAACTTCTACCGCAGCGGGGCTGTCTCCCCGAAACGACGCAGCCAAAATACAAAAGTTTACTCAGCGGAGACGGCTGCACGACGCCTCGAACAAATATATCACCAAGTCCTTTAATGTTAATTTCTCTCCCCAACGGCTGCTGGCATTTTCCTTTACTTTGGAAGACAGGACACAAAAAAGGTCGGTGGTCCTACTCAGGCCACTTTAACCTTGGGAACCAGTCCTCTAAAATGATCTGATTTTTACATCAGCAATTAACTACAATCGATTCTGTGACCTTCTATTTCCACTTTAACCACCAGGCTTTAACTTTTATCCCCCTTTTCTTAATTTGCTGCAAGCAAAAAAAATATAAAAAGATAAAAAAAAATCTGATTAATAGCAAATAAGAACCACAACCCTGCTTACCACTGGCTATTGTATTTGTTGCCAGATAGCATTAGCTTATTAAGCACTATATCAGGGAGCTGCTGTGGCCCCTGAGGGTTTTCAGTAGGATAACTCTTGTGGACTGACAGCTCTTGGATGGGTAGGTCACATTTACTGACCATGTTTAGGCCATTAATCAATACTTCCAGTGCTTTTAGAGAATTGAGGGCAAAAAGACAAAGCTAAAGCGGGACGCAGCCGATCCGACCGCTGAGCATTTCTGATAACATGCTGGGGATTTGACCAAAGCTCATTATGTATTGTAGATGCCCACTATTCCTTACCTTTGTAACCCGCAACTGCAGTGCCTATAAAAAGCATTCACCGCCTTTGGAAGTTTTCATGTTTTATTGCTTCGTGACATTGAATCAAAATTCGATTTAATGTGCCTTTCGGACGCTACTGAGTGATGTAACTTAATCACAAAGGAGAGTGTAACATTCCTCGTCAAACAAAACATAAATTCAGTACTTCCATTATGTTTTTCCCATCGTGTGAAGTTCGACTCTTGCTCTTTTAGATGAGTCTCTTGTGGTGTCCTCTTCTTCTAACCGACCTGAGAATTAATGCCATTGGTGGATGGGAGCTTGTGTTCCCTTGCTTTTTCTTTTGCCAGATCTCCTGAGATTTGGGTAGAATTGTGCTACACTTGAATGGAAACTTTGCTTGTCTTTCCCATTTGTCCCCATTGAGGTTTCTTCCATGTATAGTTGAAGTGACTGGTTAACTAATAATTTAGTCAATTGAAAAACTTTGATCATTGAGTAATCACTGAAGTGATTTATATAGCAAAAGTATTCAACAATTTCTGGTTGCAGCAACTGAAATGTGAGCTTTTTCTGCTTTTCTCTGTTTTATATAATTATTAATTCAACACCCTTTTCTTCTATCCCTGTTATGTCTTTTGAGGCCTGCTTGTGACAAAGAACTTTAAAAATGAAACCACTTGAACTTAAACAGTGTTGACCGTTGATCCAACTGCACATACATAGTCTAACACATGCGGGTTTCAGACTGCTGTCTGGCTCTATACTGTGTTTGAGTTTCACACACAGGAAAAGATGGTAGCCAGTGCTTTTAAAGTGTCACCAGACAGTTCTTAGTGTACGTTTTTACTCAATGCATATTCTGTATTCTATGTTTATTAGGGATGCAACTAATAGTTATCTTTTATTTCTGATTAATCTGCTAATCATTTTGTAGGTTGAGTGACTAACTAGACTTGTAGGAGACTTGTATAGACTTGTAGAAATGTAGGAGTTTTGATTGGTAATGAAATGTTTTGTGTGACCAACACATTAAACATTATGATATCCAACTTATTAGAAGCTGAAAACCTTCACAACTGAGAGGCTGGAAACTAAAAGAAATGGATGAACTGATTATTAGAATAGTTGCATTATTTTTCTGTTGATCAACTAATCAATTCATGTGTAGCATCTGTTTTACCTTCTGATGATCGATGAACTTTTTCGGATTCTCACTGATTAATTTACCAGTTAAAATGCACATTGCCAAGTCACAGACATGAAAAACACACAAATATTGGTTTCATAAACAGTTAAACTCCAGGCAGACTGAACCATTTACTGTGTGTCATTCCTCTGCTCTCTTTACCAGCATTTCCTTTCCAATTCATTTTCCTCGATCTAATAAAAAAGAAAAAAAAGAAACAGTAGCTACAGTCGACCACTCTGCGACTTGCTTCATACAGAGTTCATGATGGTCTTTTCAGTCACTGTAGTTTAGGGTTGCTATTTACACTTCAAATCACGTGCTCTTGTTGGGGCTACAGAAGTATGACCACATCGAAATTGGCAGCAGTGAACTGTGTTGGATTTTCACCCTAATTTAGGCTAAAGACAAGGATTTCAAAGTATAATGAGATTTAGTCAAATCAAATATTGCCCTGTCAATTGCCTGTCACAACAAAGACTCTAGGCCAATTCTTAATTTTTTTTTGTCCAGCAGCCAGTTGCATATTAACGTTCTGCATATTGATATTTTACAAACTACGTGTAACAAACTGTGAAAACGATCTACAGTAATAAATTGAACTGGCAGGCAGGAAACCAACCTGCAAAAATATCCTTTGGGCTTTAAAGGTATAATTATCCCTTAAGGTTTCATTAGTCTGTCCATGCGTGTATGTTGCTTCATTTATTCCACCATCATTAATGCATCAAAATGAGTTCAAACAAATGTGTGCTAAAGTTAGACTACGGCAAGTACTACAGCCCAAACTAATCCACTAAAAAGCTTAACCAAGGCGTCCCTAAGCATCAAGACTTATTATGGTAAATGCAAGCAAAAACCTGTATTAAGAAGTCGGTACAATGCTTCCTCGTCTGCTGAGAAATCAGATGTTGTGTTGAACACCGTCGCCTCACCTGAAGCCAAATTTGTCCATGGCGATGGCGAAGTGTCTTGGCTGGTCGTAGCAGTGGTAGAGGTTGCGGTCGTCCATCGGGATCAGGTCCACGTCACTAAAGATGAAGCAGTCGTACTCTGCGTCCTTCAGAGCCTCCGTGTAGCCAACGTTCAACAGCTTGGCCCGGTTGAATGTGTCCTCGCCCAACTGCCAGAAAGAAAACACAGGAAAGATCATTAAATCCTTTGTTTACATGCAACTGAGGGAGGCAGATATAATGGTTTCATCAATGTCTTTCATCTTCTTAATAACTGTTGTGGAAATTGGTTAATAGCTTGGAATACATCCTCCACGAATAGTGCCAAAATATATAAAACATGCTATTTTCATTATACTTCAATACTGTGAAAAGCAATCCGAGTGGGTTTAGAGTGTTGTAGAAGTCAAAAGCAATCATAAATCAGGACTTTCACATGCTTGTGAACGGAAAAACAGGCTAGATGCTTAACTGCCACAGGCACAGTAACCATAAAAAAAGAGAATATGAGTCACACCAAGCCAGATGTGGTCAGGCTCAAATTAAAGCCGTTTTTTTCTGTATTGATCAAATGCGAACCAATGTGGTTATTACCCCCAAGTAAAGATCAGCTTCCCCAAACAGTTAGACACATCTTCTCTGAGACTCAGTCACTTCTTACACCTTTAGGAGAAGTTTCAGCATTTATAAAACAAAAAAAAATATCTGTATACAGCAGTTGAAGCAGAACCATACTATATATGAAAGGATAAGTAACAAATGTTTTTTTTAATTATTGCAGATTCAATGGGTAGTTTTGCCAGCCAGCTAGCTTGGTTAGCTGGCTGCTGAGTAGGGAGACCTATACGCAACAAGCAATAACAGTTAACTGATGGGTTAATTTCTGTGTTTACGTACAGGCAGATGGCAAAATAAATGAAAATACAACATTACGTGTCTTAGTAAGGGGATGAGCCACTACAAGCCGCCAAAAAAGCTTCAATGCACCGTTGCATTGATTCTCCAAGTCTCTGGAATTATACTGGAGGGGTAAAAAAGATATTCTCTCATTGGGTGTTTTGATGGTGAAGGAAGACTAGTGCTGACTAACAGTCCAAAATCTCCCAGGCGATATTCACAGAGTTTAGAATGAGTGGGATCAGATTACGCCAACCTGACTGACAATATTTGATGAGTCAGCCCAATGTTACTGGCACAATATTTTGTAACTTAAAGACTTTCCGTTGTTTGGTTGAATCTAATTTATAAACTTCCCCAGTTCACATCATTATCGACAAGCATTTTAATCAAGTGTCAGGTCAGATACATCAACAATATTTGATATTACAGGGTGGGGTCGTAGGAAGCCGACGTTTAAGGTAACGCTAGCTTCGTCAGTTGGCTCAGTTCCTATGCAGCAGTTGCACCCGGATGTGTAACTGGCTGTGAAAATTTAGGAACAACTTACACCTAGGTGAGAAAACACTTTGTGTGGTGCAATATGTTTTAATTTAGTGACACGTAAATCTCCACTTAGTAAACATTTACATCACATCTGAGCTAAATTTTAATCCATAAACAGCTGGTGCAACCGGCTCCAGGTTGAAAAAACATTGGCATTTTCCTTTCAGCCAAACACGTAGTCATCAACTAAAGCGATACTGTTTAGGGCATCACTGAACATCGGTATTTAGCGTCTGCACTGCTGCTCTGTATTTATCTCTGTTCATGGAGTATGAACTGATGTGTGTACTGACCTCAAGAGCACTGACTGCAGCAGCGAATTGCATCTGTTTTCATGGCCCAGGTTCAACACTTTGGCTAAGATTAATGGACTGTTGCCAAGCAGCACAGCAGTGTAAGATAGTCGCGGTTAATGTATATGATAGGTATAAATTCAATAATATACAAGGCACTGTATATCACTTTTTGTGGAGCCTTTGTGCATCAGTTTCTATTGGTAAAATCCAAGTCCTTTTCAAGCTGCAGGCAGGTCAACGAGCAAGGAGCATAGCTAATGTGCAACCTGACTCTTCTCTGTAGCACACTGACAGTTTATCCTCCCTGGAATATCTTCTGAACTTATTCCACTTTTCATGACAAGGACAGTGAAAAAACCCAGGGAGTGGATAAAGAGAAAGTGATATGATTTCCAGGGGGGAGATAAAAATTCAAACTCCGTCAGTACCTGGTATTAACAGCAATAACAAACAATAATCAGGACAATTTCCACTCAGGGAATGCTTTTATTGACTCATGGGCACAACTAGACCATTTATTTTAGTACAAACGGCCTCAAGTCCCTCAGAAAGTGGAAGCACTATCATCATATTGGAAAAGGACAGGAAGCCATTAAAAACTTAATTTGGTTACAACAACAGGACACGGATCCAGGCAGTAACCTTCACATTAGAGCTGAAACAATTAACTGATAAATCAGTTGGTTGAGAAACAGAAAATTTATCAGCAGCTATTTTGATAATCAGTTAATCACTTAAATAATTTAACAAGCCATATTGGAAATGATTGACTTATTCTAGTTGTGTGTGTGAAACATCAGGATATTTCTTCTTTTGAAGTGAAATTTGATGATTTGCTACTTTTTTGGTGATAGTGTATTGAATATTTAGGGTTTTTGATTATTTAGAACATAGCATCTTTTTAGGCAAACTGTGACTGACATTTTTCAAAAGTTTGCAAGATGTTACAGACTAAAATATCAATCACTTACACAAATAATTTGTAGATTCATTGATAATGGAAGTATTTGTTAGTTGAAGAAATGGTGAAATAAGAACTGGACCATTTAAAGGGAAAAAAAAAACCAGTTAATTATTAATTTTAACAAAAGATGGCTATGTTTTAATTCAATTACTTCAGTATATTTGATGAAATAACATCCATACAGAAGCAACATCGATTCGACTGAAAGAGGAAATATAATGTCAGCAGGGAAATAAATAGCAAAAGTAGCAGGACAACTCCTTATTACAAAGTAGTTTATGAATGCAGACCAACATAACAACAGACATTAAGACATGAAGGTCTGAAAATTATTAAATTGCTCTTTATTTTTGAAAGTTTTTTGGTTGACTTTTGCAGTGTCTTACAAGCAACTTTAAGCTCGGCATAGCTGTGTATATGACACAATTAGGAAATACGTGCACGTTATTCTTCCTGAAGTACAGTTGCAGTAACACTGGGTTGGCTACAAAGAAATCCCCTGTATTTACTCTGGATAATGAGCTTTCTGAATTATGATGACTGTAAGATTCATGCATATCTGAATTGTGTAGCACTGTTAAGTCCTTATGCAAAGTATGTAAGATGGGAGAGGTCCCATGTGACAAGATTACATGTTTATGTTAATGAGACTGGGTCCCAGTGTGAATCTTCATTTCTCGCATCATAAAAAAAGGACTTCTCAGTTGGATGAATACCTCAATATCTACAGTATATAGCAGAACAATGAACCAGTGATACAAATTTGCCGCAGTCACGTATTCCCAGGCCATTAGGGAAAACCACCCACTCTTGACAGCACAGAGAATCTCCAAGATGATTAATGCATCTGCCGCTTGTCCTTACTTCTGTTCAGGATACAGTTTCTTCTTTTTTGGGAGTACCCATGTTTTCATACTGGTGCATTATCTGTTAGGACCGACCGTGAATCAAATACAATGTGTAATCCCCCTGGTAAGCCCACTAATACCTGAGATTTGAGAGCATAATCCCCCGTGCAGGTAACAAAAGAAAAAAAAAAAATCTATTGTCACAAATCCACGGGACCTTTAAAAATCAGCTAAAGTGGTCTTCTGCCAACAACAGTTGGGTCAGTAGGTTGGAACAACATCATGTGAGCTTAGGGGAGCAAAATATGACTATGCCAGTGAAATAAATCTTCAAAAATGAGTATTTAATGACAAGGATTACAATATTGTGCACTAAGATTTAACATGGTTTGTGGCAGCTGTCTTCCCTGTTCTCCAATTTACTGAATCCATATTGAGTTAAAGTGTGGCTTCGGAAGCTGCTAACTCACTTTCAAAGTTCTATTGTGAAAAATGAAATGTTACGACTCCACTCTGTCAAAACTCTGCCATAGGCCACATACTAATTAACTCCAGCTGAGACCTTTGAGCCACGATGTTGCCATTATAAGTAAAGGAGAATTAAAAAAAACAAAAAACAAAACAAAACCTGAAATATTTCAGCCACTAAAATGTTTTAATATCAGCAAAAACAATGATTCAGTACTGTTTTAAAAAAAAAAAAAGGTTACCAATTTATAGTTAAGATTTTAAAATGTTATAAATCATGTTGTAAAAAAATGTACATTGTTTTTTGTTCTATTTACTGATTACACCTGTTAAATCTAGTTTTCGGTTAGAGAGACTCCTTCAAAGGTGTTTCTAATGTTTTCCCCATCCTGTTTACAAGCAGCAGGGGGGAAGAATATTTGAAACATATCTTAACACACACTCACATTTCAGTAGGAGCAATTATATACATGCTCATTAATCCAATTATCCAATGAGCCAATCATGTGGCAGCAGTGCAGTGCATATATAAATGCAGATGCAGGTCAGGAACTTCAGGTAATGCTCACATTAAGCATCAGACTGGGTGAAGAAGTGGGATCTCAGTGGCTTTTGACCGTGACATGATTGTTGGTGCCAGATGGACTGATCTCCCGGGATTTTCACACACAACAGTCTCTGGAGTTTTTACACAGAATAGTGTAAAAAACAAAACACATCCAGCGATCGGTGGTTCTGTGGACAGAGAGGTCGCACTGGTTGAAGCTGCCAGAAAAGCTCAGATTATCCACTCTTTACAACTGTGGTAAGCAGAAAAGCTTCTCAGAATGTACAACGTATTGAACCCAGAGGTGGATGGGCTACGACAGCAGAGGACCACGTCTGGTTCCATTCCCGACAGCCAAGAACAGAAATCTGAGGCTGCGGCGAGCAAGAGAATAGCCTGATCTGATGAATCTTGATTTCTGCTGAGGCACGCAAATGGTGTGGTAAATTTTTTCTTGGCAAGCTTTGGGCCCCTTAATACTGGTCAATCATGGCTTGAATGTCACAGCCTATCTGAGTATTGTTGCTGACCATGTTAATCCCTTTATGACCACAATTTACCATCTTCTAATGTCTACTTCCAGCGTGATAATGCTGACAAAATGTCACAAAGCAAATGTCATCTCAAAGTGGTTCCATGAATATTACAATGAGTTTAGTGGACTTCAGTGGCCTCCCCAGTCACCAGATCCGAAGCCAGTAGAACACCTCTGAGAAGGTGCAGAACGGGAGATTGGCAGCATGAACGTGCATCTGAGAAATCTGCAGAAATTACATAATGCAATCCTGTTGATATGGAACAGAATCTTAAATGGATGTCGTGGAGTCCAGGCAGTGAAGAACTGAGACTACTGTGAGAGCAAAGGGAGGCCCTACAAAGTGTTAGCATGGTGTTCCTAATAAAGTGCTCGGTGAGTGTAATGTAAGTCCAGTACAAGAATACGAGACAAGTAATAAACATGTAGTTGGGTTAACACCCCTCAGAGAGTTTTCACTAAAACTGAGTATTGTCATCTTCTTAAATGTGGATTTCATTGTATTGGATTGCATTATATTACATTATACGTGTACATAATAAAGTAGCAAAGGAGTGTATATCTGCAAGAATCCACCTGGAGCTGGTTATGTGTCTGATATAATTTATTCAATTCATAAATGTTCAGTTTTTCTGCATTCCACAATAACTACTTCATGTTTCTGCAAAAACGTTTATTCTCAAAAAGCTCTTTCCCTGCTGCAAGCGACAATCCATATATGCATAGATTCTAATATTCTTAAAAAATATCTACATTCATGTGTATCTCTGCTGAGACAGAGTGAGAAACAAGGAGAAAGGGAGAGCGGGAGATACAAAGAAAAGAGATTCTCTATTGTGTTGCTGTCTTGCAGAAGATGAGCCCATATATCTTTATGAAAACCGAGCCCCTTTCTGAGCTCCTAACCCCATTAGGCATTATTGCGGTTATTGTTTATTATTTTAATAAGACATCTGTGTGTGAGCCTCTCAGCGTCTCAGCTTTATGGCGCTCTACATCTTTCCTAATCACTTCCTGCCATAAGCAGTTTTCATCACTTGCAGCATGTGAAGGTAAACTGACAACCGTTATTATACTGGACAGGCCATTTAAGTAGTGTAGATATACAGAGGCAATGGGATTGATATTTACAATGGTTTTCTGGGCTTTAATATGTGTGAAGGAGGGTGTGCTCCATATTTTTGAAGCCTTGATTGTATTTTTAGTGAATCATTTTCTTATTTATATATTACTTATGTGGACATTTTGTCCCCTGCTGCCAGTTGTATTTTCCAGTTTTTTGTGTAATATTCTGGGGTTTTGTTTCATAACCAAAACTCATCTCTGTATTTTCTCACCCAGAACGCAATGGAACGAAAACTGCTCAGCCACAATTTGCCTACTGTGGCCCACAGGCAACAGTTAAAACCATTCAAGTATGAGTATTTGACAAATCAACAAATTACTTGTCGACAGGGTGAAATGCAAAAAAGGGTCCTTCAATTTAGCAGAGGACAATTTTTTGGCTCCTCGTTTGCAATTTCACCGGCATCTTTTAACTTTCAAGGACATTTCTGCTCCATTAATTTTTGATCGGTCAGATAATGCTGTGTGCATATGCATGCGAGCATGCAGCCTAGGCCTTGTGTAAATGGGTTTACTGACAAGCGTGACTAGTATTTGTGTGTCACAAATACGGTTTCCTCCTTAGCCAAGACCTCTGCCTCTCATAGCTCAGTTATGAAGGAAAAGAATAATTAGAACCTGACAGATATTCAAGTAGCATTAACACAACATGTTTGAAAACATCCAGCACCCAGCCCTAAGGTAAGTGTGTTGCATTGGTTCTTTATTTCTGCAGCTTCACTGCATTTGTCCAATAACTGATTTAAAAACTGAACAGGTAACCATCACAAGTTTTTGCTCTCCAAGCAGCCTCCCTCCCCACAGGGACTCTCTTTATATTAAATGTAGGCTGGGACTGATTCAATTCAGACAGTAGTCTGCAAACTACAGGCTTTCATTAGTTCAGTGTGCCATAACTGGCATTAACAAATAGTAGCGCTGACATTTTTACTTTAAATTACATTGGCATTGGGAGAACTTTTTGTCTGAAGCGACTTATAATAAGTGCATTCAATCCTAATAGGAAACAAAGAAGTACATAACTATAAAAACTATTGAAATTTTAAGTGTATCCCTCACGTACAAGTGCAAACATCATTTATATGGCAGCGTTATATTTCTTGCCCTAGACAAATGTAAATCCAATATTTACTTTAGCTTTAGTGTTTACTTTATTTACTTTAGCTTTTTGTCTTTAGCTCTGTTTCAGTCTCTACCAAACCCTGACTGACGTATCTGGCTCTTTAACTTGTAAATACTGCTCCACTATATCCACCAGCTAAGTGCAAATTCTGTATGTCTGTCAGTGTATAGCGGGTTTAGTAGAGGGTGTTTATTTATTTATTTTTTTGCCTATTTCAGCCAAAAATAATGGTGTGAGAGTGGTGAATCATACAGTCACCTGAGCCACTGTTGATATAAAAGTATGGATAAGTGCATCTTAAAAAAAAAAAGTTAAAAAAAAAAAAAAGCGTAGATACACAAGATTAGAGACAAAATTTTTTCCATCAGCACAGATTACTGATACTGAGGAGGATGTGGATTGTTGATAACTATGATAAAGTGCAGGCGGCGACTGGGGAAAGCAGACCTCTGACTGGGAAACCGCTGGGTTAAATCACTGGCTGCCTGGGAAAATATAGGTGAGGTAATTGAATGGAAAACACTCATCATCTGCCATTGAGGTGTCCAGTTGCTTTCACTGCAGCGGCTCAGCACCTGATGGTAGGAAACTGTGGTTGTAATGCTCCCTGTTGTGGTAGTTGGCAGCTCCCTGTAATGTGTGCAGCAGTGTGTATATGTGTGTTTTTGTGTGTTTGTGTGTGTGTTTGTGTGTATGTGTGTGTTTGTGAGGCAGGGCCCAGTGGAAAGAAACATGTGTTTAGTCAATATTTACGGGAGTAAAAAAAAAAAAAAAAAAAAAGAAGTCTGTAAGGAAAAATGTAAAAATGTAAAAAATGAAACTAAATATGAGAAATATTCTAAGAAAGTTTTACACTGCCTCCTAAAGTTTCTTTGTAACAATGCTTTTAGCAATGACATTTGAACCATCTGGAGCCAGTTAGCAATTTCAGTGAAATACAGTAGATAATTGGAAAAAAAAAAAAGAACCCTGCAGATTTTGACAGTTCTTCTGAAATATTAATGCCACTAGTATCTCAGCAGTCTTGAAAGCTCAATGTGTTCTTGAAACTTTTTTTTTTAAAAAAGGCCTAGGGAAACCCTGTGCAAACACCTGTCAAATGGGATGGAAAGTGTCTACTTCTCACAGCAAAAGGAAGATGCTTAAATTTTGGTTACACTGTCGTGAAAATCCATGCTCATTCGTGCACAGGGAAGAAGAGGCGTAAATCTGAAATATCACTATCCAACATTCCCGCTCCTATTTCGAAGGAAACTGGGGGTTCCCGTCTGAGAGTCATTACCGAATTAGATGGACACAATCTAGAGAGCGTGACAGCTGCTCTCGCATAATCATTGTTGGCGGGCGTAAAACACAATATGGGTCATTTCTATGAATCTCTTGAGAGCCATGTTTTTAGCCCTGTTAGAAGGAACGAGGGGTCTCCGTGGAAGGTAACACTGATTGACAAAGCCAGGCACACTTAACCACTTTTATACGGGGGATAAAAGCCGCAGGGGAATGTTTTACACTCTTACACTGGATTCAGTCTAACATTCCCTCATTGACCTTCCCTTGTTTCGCACCCCTTGGGGAATCTCCGCTGCTATTGTAAGTGCAATTTAAAAAATTCAAATGGAGTTTGTGAAGTTGAGGCTTCAAAAGGCTTTTCAATCATTTTTCATTCTTTTTTGTTATCCGACATCCCCATTTTTTGTGCACAAGCCTGAAAACAATCTACCCAAAATAAAACTTTTGATTATAGTCATAACTCTGGTCCCAATCAATTAAGCAATAAAAAACACTCCGGTTTTTGACTTTTTCTCCACAACAACACATGTATTGGAATAAAGTTTGGATGCATTTTCTTCATTGGAACCTTGCGGTGAAAATGATGGGCAGTTTTTAGCACCTGGACACGTGTCTTCCCTCACGGAAGGCCAGAAAGATAAGGAGCGACTTTTCTGTGTGTGTGCTGGCCTGCTAAAGAATGAATAAAGGCTGTCGCAGTGATACGGGAATCCTAAAGTGCTTTACAAAGATATAATCAGGAGAGCTTTCAAGCAAACGTATAATTTGTCAAGGTTGTGTGACGACTGATTCCGAAAGTGGCATCCCTCAGGTGGGTCGCTGTATCTTACAAGGTCAGACGTGATAACGACATTAACTAAAATAAAATGTATGACTGAGATAAAACTACAGCAAAATTAATATTCTGTACACAATGGCTTGACTTTGGTTACTGGCATGTTTTAATACAATTCAGTAGTTGTTAGAAAAATTCTGTCACACATGACTGCCTCTCACTTTCGTCTTAGAAACAAAGGGAAACAGGTAAACTCACGTGGCGATTTTAAGGACATTAATTATGAAATCTCACACATGCACCTGCTCATGAACAGTTTGAGATTTCTTGAGGCTGGAACAAGAGATTTACGACAAAGATTGCGTTTAAAGAGAGTTTAAAAAAAATGAGAGAAAAAAAACAAGAGTTTTAGAAATGGAATATGATAATGTTCATGCACGAGGGCCAATGTATCAGCCAGGCCCTTTGCATCAAAACTCGATTCAAATGTCGAGTCAAATCATGGTCTATGATCAAGTGGTGGGAAAATCAGTTTAAAGAATGTCAGGTGCTTCTGTTTAAAAAGAAATTAGATAACATAAAACTGCCCTCAATCTTTGGCCTCTCCCTTCACGTCTCTTAATGCCTCTTCTTTTCACCCTATGACTTCTGCTCAGTTCCTAAGGTAAAACATAAATCTTCCACCTCCCCTCCTACCTGCATTTCCTGCCACCACTTCCATTCATTTTCTCCCTGCCCCTCTCATGCCTCTTGCTCTCCCTATGTCTTGTAGTTCCTCCCTGGTGTCTCTGCAGTAATCTGGTCAGTGTCAGTCTCTCTCCCTCTACATGCCCCCTGAAAACCAATTAACCCTATCAGCCATATCTGAGTATCGCCAGATAAATCCATTGCTGCTCCCTCTGTGAGTGTGTCTGTGTGTGTGTGTGAGAGAGAGAGAGATGAGGCCCTGCATATAACTTTCTCCCAGGTCACGTCACTGTACACACACGCTCACGACACACCTGAAATGTGACCGTGGAGACGGATTAAGACCCAAGCCAGCGCTCTGCCTGAACGATTGTGACCAGACAGCGAGTCGACGCGTGCATTTGAATGCTACCTGTGTACGTCCGTGCGCAAATTTCAAGTGTCCACGTGTGCGTGTCAGGATTTATCAGCGTCCTCCAGATAGATGGAGGTGGGGTTTCTCATCCTATCATTTGGTACGACATTGAGTGCAGGGAAAGGGAGACCACAGGAGACACAGAAAGGTTTTACCTTATCTCACTTAGTAGAAATTGAGTTGAATGCGAGAGGGTTGTGTGCATGGCTTCCTGTGTGTGCGCGAGAGCGTATGTTTTCGAATGAAAAATGACCGGACCCCCCCCCCCCGTAGTCAGTGATTGTTTAGTCATAGCTTAAAAGCTGTGATTAGGCAAGGCAAGTCTGTCTATCTGTGGCTCTCTCCACATTCTGAGGCGCTGAGCTTGAGGTCTTATTCAGAGTGACACTCCACGTTTAAGGGGTTTGGAAGTAGGTGCATTTTGTTTTCATCCTTCTAAAACCAAAAACACAAGACCAGAAGTTTAAGGAGGTGATTACGCAGTGTTTATCTGCTCTAACTTAAGCTGAAAACATTAGCACGTCCTGTAAACTAGTTTATCAGCTACAGTAGTAATTGAGTAGCGATTACCTTCAAGGCAAAAAGCATGTCTGCAGCCAAGTACATTTTGTGGAGTCTGTGGTGTTATAGGTAATGATGGGATCGCAGCAGCCTTAATAACAGGGCTTCTGTGGCACTGGGGGGGGCGGGTGACTAATTTGAGCTCTAGTGTTGTGCTTGGTTTTCTCGGCGCCAGGGGGAATGATGAAACACTCATGTACAGTCGGGGTCAGTAGTTGCCCCACAGCAAGTGATTGCCCCTGCAGCCCTCAGGGCTGACTTTTTGCTTGGGGCCTGTTAGCTTTAGTTTTTTTTGTCTTTTAGTACAGTATTATGCATGTAGCAATCAAGTGCATATTCAAGACCCCTTTTAAAACATTTGTGTTTTAAATAAAAGTCAGATAAAAACATTAAAAGGTTAGCCTTGACTGCATTTTCGCACAACTCAGGGATCTACTGTTAGCATAATTAACCAGCCAGCTACAGCTAATAAAATCTGCTAGTGACAGCTGTCATTTACGCCGGCAAAACAGACGGTCGCCAGCTGAGAATGAAAAACCTGCTTTTGTCCACCTCCGTCTAAAATCAAGGACCCACTGTTTAAAAAATGACACTGACATCTGTTTGGTACATTTCTGCCAATGGTCTCACCGTAAACCGGAGATGTGCTTCGTGAAAACAGAGAGCTGGACAGGATTAGGAGGATTAACCAAAGGTAAAGTTTGGTTCAAGTAAAGTCGGTAAGATAGAAAAGGAAAAAGAGAGCTGCTGTTTTCATTAGAGCCTGTATGAGCATTTGTGACTAAATGCATTCGGCCATGCGTTCTTAATAAAAGATGATGATCCCCTCATTCCCATGCCACCTGGGGAACAGGAGGCTCATCAAAGCTTGATTAGATACTGCAGTCAACCATGCACATACAAACACACACAAACACACACCGGGCTATGTATATCTAATTCATAACCTTACAGTCTTCAATCATATTCGCAGCAGCTTCTATTCTGCTTTATGAGAGCTTGGCACCGAGCACAAAGAGCAGGGAGGGAAGAGCGTGAAAGAGTTGGCTTGGGTCCAGAATAACTAATTTGCTGTAATGACTTTCCGGCAGTCCGGACACAGAGGAGCTCCCACATAAAGCGAAAGGCCAGGCCACGATGGGCAATTCAATTATTATTCCGCCCCTTGTAGCTGCTAGCCGCAGATCGGGGCGACGTCGACAACACAACCGGTGATCATGCTGCTACACGGCTGCACTGAAACAATGAAGTAAGTCATTTGTTGTAAGTAAATAAGCACAGGACAGCACTCTAATATAAATTGTACAGGAACTTATTGCCGGAACCTGGACAAAGATGTCTGTTTTGAAATAACGAGCGAAACTGCAGTAGAGTTGACTTTGTTATATATTTCTGGTATATTGTGTGGAGGATTCAGCACCGAATGAAAATATTATGAAATGACATATTGTACTACTATGTTTTTTTTTTTTTTTAAATGTTATGTGCAAGGGAGATGGGGAAATCACAATTAATCTGCCCTCTATATGAGACACTGACATATACAGTAAATGTAACGGTTTTATTCCTAATTAAAGGTTATAATGATTTGAAAGGTTCTCTGAAAAGGCCAAATATTCTCAAGAGGCCAAATTTGAAATACCTTCATTTACACAGACTAAAGCATAAGAAAAATTTGAATGCATTTTGTATAGGTTCTATGCTATGTGTTAAGGTCCCATTCCTGCAATGTTTGATCAGTTTCAAAACTTATATTTTGCATAGCCAAAATCACCTATTCAACACTGCCTGAAGGTATCACATATACTGCATTAGCTTGTTCCAGTTATCCATTTAGGCTATAGGATGTTAAAATATTTAAATTGATGACCAAGTTTTGTTTTTTTTTTATTGTTTTTTTACAGCTGCAAAATTCCATCAATACTACACATATCCTTTTATTTACATTTCACCACAGTCAGCATCACATATTTGTCATCTGGGACCAAAAGAGAAATTAAAATGAGGTTATGTGGGTCTGATAAATGTTTGTTATGATTTGCTCACTAACCATTACGGTATCTGACTCAACACCGCTATCAAAACAGTGTTTCTGTTTCGTTAACATTAGCCTCCTAAGGTCCATCTATATTAAAAAACTGAGTATATTTTGGCCTGTTTTGTGCCTCAAAGGTTCTGGATAGCCGGCGCTTGATATAACTGATGTATGAAACAAGAGATACAGAGAGAATACTCTGTGGTGTTGGATCACAGACTGACAAACCAGAGTGTAGTTAGCAGCGCCCTGAGATGACAGCATAAGTCAGAGAGCAAGTGAAAAGAAAAGAGTGAGTAGCATTGAACTGGATATATCAACATGAAAGCAAAAGCCAAAGAGGAAGAGGGTCAGAGAGAGGAAGAAAGAAAGAAAGAAAACCAGAACTAAAAGACTGACAGACAAAAAATAAAGGGAGATGGAGAAAGAAAGAAAAAGGAGGTCATGATGATGATGAAGATGATGATAATGAAAATGATGATACTGATGATGAGGGTGAAGATAATGATGATGATGATAGAGTAGCTGTCAGAAATGAAATGACAATGACAGCAAAGGTTAGAGCCGCCCTGTAGGAGCTGGCCTGCATGTGTCACTCATAGAAAAAGCAGACTCTTGCAGAAAACACACGCACACACACATATACACATATACACACATATATAAATACACACACACATACACACACACAAACACAGATATAATACTTGGGAGCTGCCACCTGACATGTGCAGTCAGAGAGAGACTGGCATGCCGAAGAAGAGTGACAGGGAGGTGAAGGGCAGAGAATCAAACCCACCTGACATTTTGAAAAATATGGGGCCAGATGGTTGCTGAGGCTCGTCGCTTTGACCCGACCTGCTCTAACAGACATATTGGGCTCTGGAGGTGACAAAAACAACTGTGATGCTGTAAAAACCAAAAGAGGGGTGCTCTCCAGAGGGATAGCAATTTCTATTACTCTCTCTCAGGCATCACAGTCGTAGCATGCCTCATCACATCTAACCTCTCCAGCATCAAGGGCGCTCAGTACACACAAACACTCTCAGCTGCAAACTATATTCCTGCAAACCACCTCCGTTGCAGTACTGACTCATTTCTAACAATTAAGCTCACGATGGAAGAAAAAGTCAAAATAAAAACACAAAAAATCCCCCCCAAAACAACCAGACTAAAAAAAAAAAAAAGCATTAAAATGAATACGTAAACATCTACAATAGGAATGCAGACGAGATGTAGCAGCAACCGGTTTTATTATGATCAAGCTTAAATTTAAGAAAGTGATGACAGCATTACAGCCACTCGGAAAGGGCAGGATAGCAGAGAGAGAAAGTTACGAACTGAGGCCAAGGAAAAAAGTAAACTTTTGAAAAAGACTTCCAGGTTTGCTGAAGGTGTTTGGCACCTCGGAGTGTGTTCCACAACTATTCAGTTTTATACTATTTTAACTATTTAATTTCTTCTGGTGTCTTTCTATCAACCTGTTTTAATGCATATTTTCAATCATTTTTTTAAAACAAAAAAGCCAAGTTAAAATGCTTTCAGTTCATTTACTACAAATTAGAGCAATAAAGCCTGGTGTGTGTTGTGTGACACGGGCCTTGGTGGAGGTCTGCGCTCTGCTGAGTGCCCTCTTAGATAATTATGGGATATCTGTATGAAGGTACATGATAGTAATCTGTACTGATTTGTTGTTTTTTTTCCGAAATCGCGGCTGAAATTTGCATCATGCCTCTCCTCTCCTGCTATGAAGTCTTTCCCTCTCCTGTTTCTTTGTGTCGGGTAAGATGCGCAGACACACAAAGGCCGGGCTACTTACGTCCCTCAACCCTACAGCTCGATATAGTCAGATGACTCATCCTTCCCCATTTCCCATCAGGACCAATATGGGACACCATCTGCCTCGCCCTGATAATTGACAGTCTTCTCCAATTTCCCCATCACTTTGAGATATTGCTGGCCCTGTGTGTGCGTGTGTGTGTGTGTGTGTGTGTGTGTGTTAGAGAGTCTGTGTGATTTTGCGCTCAAGCAATTTAACAATGAGTTATCCTCCAATCTCACTGGAAGAATCCGGAAACATATCTCAGGTATGGTGTTTATGGACTAAGCAGCAGACATATGAGGAGCTAATAATGACATTTAATGACTCTTTGCCTGGCATTCTTTTGTTTCTGGTAGGGGAACACTGTTTCGGACAGATTTTGTTGGAGCAGCCAGTAGCGTCTCAAATCATGAAATATCCCCTCGATTCAACTTAGATGTCGAACACAGTTTATACTTGAGCTTCAAGACATTTTAACACTGAGCAAAGGGGAAATTTCAGAGTATCTTGTGTATAGCTCCACTATCAATACCTCTACATTATAATTAATTGAATGACTATGTGTAATGTGAAGGGGCTCACTCACAGTGAGAATTATCACCTGACCCTCCTGCTTTGCTCAACTCTAAGGAGCATTTTAGCCTCTTTGAGCTCAGTGTTTTGGTCTAACCCCGTACAGATTCACTATGTGGCTGTGTCAGCCTTTTTTCAAGCAGTACACAGCTGTTTAAAAAACAAAAAAACAAAAACAAAAAAAACAACGACCGATTAATCAACTATATGCAAAGCACCAAGCGGCAGGCAAACAAAGTTAGTGACCAGCTGCCGAAGAAGTTGGGGCCTCCTAAGACAGCCAGACAAACGACTTCAAATCAACGCCAATGTCGCTCCAAGTCTGCATGCTGAATGTTAAATAAGCAGCGTGTTTTCTAACATAACAACTCTACAGGTGATCATATGTCAGTTTTGTGTGTCTGTCGGCTTGTTGTTGAGTTCTTCAACTACCCACTTGGGTGCGGTGGCAATAGCTGAAAACACAACAGTGACACAAAATCACCTTATTATGTTTATATAGCTAACATATTAGCGAACTGTTGCCTGTTATGTATCTAACAGTGACAGTGAACAACGTTATCATTGAGTTGGACTTGTGTGCCTGCCCACTTGCCTCTAATTATTAAATCTAAATCTAAATCTCTGTTTGGGTCTCTGCCAGCTTCTCAGGATAATTACTCACTTTGTCTGTTGCTAACTTTGTCACATTATGAAGAACCAAAACAAGGGGCTGAAAGATCCTAAAAAGCTTAGTAGAGCTGAGGGGAACTACAGAGTTGTGCGTCTGTCACTAAAGCAACCTTTTCATATTATACATTATCATCTGAAACATTGGTAATATAAAAATAGTAATTGGTGCAACTATAACTTTAGTATCACAACATGGCATTTGGTAATCAGGGGGTTTACTTATTGATTGAACTTCTGTCATGAAGGGAGACCAGATTTCTTGAGCTCGAGCCTTTGAAGCAGCAATACATTTCTCCGCCTGACCTCAGAGAAATAAATAAACAAATAAACAAAATAAAATTACCTTCAGGCGTCTCTCATGCATCTCAAACTTCTGTTGTGATTTTTTACAAAGCCAAATAATGAAAACCCATCTAGTGGGACGAAGCCTTGTGAAGCAGCAAACTCCTCATTTTTGTCAGTCAGAGGTCCCAATATTACAAATTTAGTCTCGCCCCAAAACCCGAGCTTGGGAGCTCTTTGGTAGTCAGCCTGTGGGATTCTGTCCCATGAAAATTTATTGTTGCCAGAGAGGAGGGTGACCCAACACGGAGAGATCACATTTTCCATTGAGAATCGCCACGGTGAAGAAACCCAGACACATAAACAACAAAAAGAGATGATCTACAGGCAGAGAGACTGTGGGTGAAAATTATATTATCTCATAAAAGAGAGGATAAGGCCATGTAAACTAACAATATTACTCCACTTCACATTTCCCTTTGTTTCTTTTCCCACTATCATTTCCTTCATTTGTCTTTCTTCTTTCCTTCTGCTTTCTCTTCTTTCTTTCTGCACATCTTATTTTCATCCCGCCTTCTTTGCTTATCTGTCTTCATTACGCCTTTTCTATCTTTTCATTTTTCTGTCTCTTCTTTCCATCCAATCTTATTTCTTTCATTCATTGCCTCTTTCTTTCTCTCTCTCTTAAGCCTGACTCTCCTGACTTCAGGCTAACATTGTCCTGGATGAAAACATTTCACGCCACAGAATCTTTAATGATGGGGACGCTTCATCAGACAATTAGATTTTGTCCTGGTTTTCCTTAGTTCAATAGCACATTTTTGCATAACTTTTATTACTCGCAGTCATTAACAGGCATTATCCCTTGCTGAAGTTTTCAGTCTTAAAAAGAGTAGAATTATTTGTCACTTCTCTCTGCTGCTTCTGAGCTAAAATTTGAGAGCCAACCTGGGGCATCTTGTTTTTTTTTTATTTTACCTTGAAGCTGGTGCAAGTTGCAGTACTTATAGACTATCAAATTAAGCTTACATTGCCTGTTCTTGCGATCGAGAGGGTGTAAGGACTAGTATGAAGATCTAATCAGAGCCGAAAGCTGTCCAAGGAGGATGTATTAATTAGTATGTCTGCGTCAGAAAGGCAAGCACAAAGAGCCTGGGAGTTGTCAAGGTTTTTTGGAAACACGACCACACTGTAATACGTTATGAATACCAATCAGCTCTAATTAAAATAATAAGTCATAGCAGCCATCAGGAACCTCTTCTTTCTTTATTTATTCTCTTTCATACCTAGTGATTAGATATCCATTTACTTTAATTATGGCGTTGGTTTCAGATAAACTCCTCAAGAGGGAGGCAGCAACATAAATCAGAATTTTAAAACAAATGTGCAGCAGATACACTCAGAAGTGATGGGCAGTGTGAGCTATTGGGATGTTAGAGCTGCACCAGATTACCCATAGCCATGTATAGCTGGGGTCAACACTCTGCCAATGAGAGAATGAGAGAGGCTGTGCAGTATCATTCATTTTTTTTTTTTTCTTACTTAAAAAAACTTATTTGGTGTGGATCTGTAACCTGACACATAGTGATGAAGCTTTTTTATATAAGGATAGCTTAGCGCTGAAATCTGAGCGGGTCTGGTGGTCTCGAGAGTAGTACAAAAGGCTTCTGTATTTTTTTGATCTTTGTGCATTTCTTTAATTTTATTTTTCAATATTCTGCTTACAGACAAGCTCTCAAGCTCTTTTTTTCCATCAAAAGTGTTTATCTATTTATTGATTTGGGATTGAACAATACATGCCGGTCTTCCTAAATGCATGTGTTTAAATGGTAATACAAACTGCTGCAAAGGCACTTTGCCTAAAAATAAAAATACAACACTGATAAAAGTCAACTTAATGTTTATCGTGTTCACCATCTTAGTTTAGTGAGTTAGCTTGATGAGATTTGCTAATTAGCTGTAAAAACAATGCACAGCCAAGGCTGAGGTATTAATGGGGTAATGCCAGTAGTTTTGCAGAAACAAACAGAAATATTTTCCTGATGGTAGCGCTTGACCAAAGTGGTGGACCAGCCAACACTACCACAGGGCCATGCTGCTATTGCAGCTAAAAACGAGTGAATAAGAAAAAGAATCTCAACAACCCCTCTTTGTTCCTGAGTCTTGAAAATTAATTGGTGAAAATTTTATAGTGAAAAATTCAGTTACAGCACTAAAAAGGTTTTGAAGTTCAACACCCTGCTCTAAATGTTTATATAAAACCTAGATGATTACAGTTTCTCCAGTGATTACAAATACTTTGGGGCCACCCGTGGCATGTGGCAAAGCTGCCTCTTTATTCACAGTGAAAGAAACTAATTCCACGCGGTTCACTGTTACAGAAAATGCCAAGATGGTTTTATTTGTGTCTTGGATTTGCAGTGAAAAGAAAGAGGTCAGAGGGAGAAGAATAATCTGTATTGATGTGTTTTTTAGTGAATAAGAGGCCATAACCTTTGACTCATAACTGGATGGAGGCATGTTTTTCTGTCATCCAATAAAGTAATATGCCGACAATTTGTCCTTGCCATAGGTTAGCTCAGCGCTGAGATAGGAGACAGAGTGAAGATAAGGAGTTTTCAGAATGAGCTCTGCAAGGATATAGAGCCCCGGGGGGCACGTAAGCCCAGAATGTGGCCAGTCAGCTTAATGCACAGCAGGAGTGGTGCGTGTTTGTGGTTGAATGTGTGCGTGTATGTGCATTAGGGGTAATGATGCAGTGAAAATAAGAAGAGGGACTTCCAATCATCACAGAATAAAAGTAACAACACAACAGAAACTGCAGCATCTAATCTAGAAACAACAGAAAAAACAGCCAAATAAACAGGAATCTGTTCACTTTAATAGCTTTTGCAATTAATCTTAAAATGCCTCTTGCAGGGTTTTGTTTTTTTTTTATTAACAATGTTTTGAATAAAGTAGTGATGCAAATATGCTTCATCAGAAGCAATGTCAGAGGCTGTTCTTTTTAATACTACATACACTGTTTGAAAGAAGTGCATATTAATTATAAGTAATTAAAAAAAAATCAATACTTTATGCTAAAAAGACAATCACAAGGCTAATGTCTGTCAATACTCTGTCTCTAATAGATATGTACCTGTTTTGTTGTCTATATTTTTATTTGTTTGACAGTCAGAGAGATACCTTGAAAGGATTAGGCAGATTTCAATAACATTTGGATAAAAATACAGCTTGACAAAAAGTTCTGAGTGCCTTTTGAAAACTACTCTTCAATTTTCTTGCCTGATTTTTTTCTTTTCTATATTTTGCATTTTGCTTTTTAAGATTTTCCTGAAAGCACTCACTTTTTCTTGACTTAATCAGTAAGCCATCCTTCTTCGGTTCGCCACCTTAGCACAAAGCTTTATATAAAAAAATAAGTAAAAAAAAAAAAAAGGCCTGAACTCTCCAGGACAAGAGTGGTTGTTTTTGTTTTAGAGTTGCCGGTTAATCTAACCCGCATGTCTGGACTGTGCGAGGAAACCTGAGCACCTGGAGGAAACCAATGCAGGCATGGGGAGAACAAACAAACTAGGTGGGTGACATGCAACAACGGTCTCCTGCCAGACTCAAAGCGGGGACGCTGCAATCCACAGTAACAGCATTAAAGGTGCTATTTGTACATTTTTCTCTGCCGACAAATGTGGTGTCTTGATGGGAGCGGATGATGGCTTACTGAAAGCTTCATCCATCATTGTGCTTAAAAGACTGGAGGTTATAATAAACCCCTTGAGCACAGTGACTTCTTCAGAGCAGCCTACATTCAACGACTTGCTAACAGAAAGTGACGAGACAGGCCGGCTGGGCAGGTGATAACCGGTTACCGTGCTAACTTCGGTAGGATAAACATCCCGTCTGCTGTCCGAACAGAGGCATAATATGCGCCGTTTGTTTTCTAGTTGAGAAATTAACTCGGTCGTTAGGAATACCAGCACTACAAAAAATGCAAACACTTATTCCAACAGTGAAACAAAGAGAGGAAAGAGAGCGTGACTGAGATAACTATTGCTGGCAGCACTAAGAACTTTCATTAAGCTGTTTAATTCATACAATACTTTCCCCTGAGCCTCTTTATTTTTTATACCCGGCATAATGACTCGAGCTTATGCTTGAGGAATAACTTTGTCAAACATGAAGTCTCTACTGAAGCAACCTGAGAGTCTAAATACTGCGATATCAAAGAACATTGTAACTCAATATATCTCTGGTGATACTAACTGTTAATTCTTTCTTTTTCCTCTGCAAGACAGAGCAGGTATTTGAAATTACCACTGCTTTAGAAAATATTAACAAGCTTGGGTTACAATAACACGTAACCAGAGCAACCACTCAAGCAATATTCAGTATCACGTGGTGATAACTATTTAATAATTCATGCATCAGTCTCAAAATTACAGTGGTTTCTGTCGGCAGCCGTCTTAACGACACTGACAAATTGTACCATAATCTTCCTCCCCTCTCACTGTCTTGAATATACACATGAAGAAATGGATTTGTAACCGGCTCCCTTTGAAGTACCTTAATAAGTTCGCATACTCTCACATTTCAAGTCAGAGCACCCACTAAAGTTTAAATACTCGCTAAGCAGTCTGCAAAAGTAGTTTCCACATCTTTCTTTTCCACCTAATATAATCTGTTTATATCATCTGCCAATTTAGAGAGCAGTGATTTAATGATGGAGATGATGGAAATCTACTTTTATGACTGTCACATGATCAAACAAGAAAAGATGACAGAGAGAGAGAGAGAGAGAGAGAGAGAGAGAGAGAGAGAGATTAGACTTCACATGCTGTGAAATGCAAATAACCAGTGGATGTTAAATTAATTGGTAGGTTTGTGAGATCATTTATCCCTCCTGATCACATAATATTGACCAGATTTTCTTAAAGATGTTTTCATGTTTCATGCAGGAAGGCAGATGTTCAAGGGTGGAAGCAGAGGGAGGAATGCAGCTCTTCAAAGATGTTTTGATGGTTTAAAGACATCAGTGCGCTTAGAACACACTCCGCCAGCACCTTAACACTATTAAACAGGATTTAAAAAAGCAAATATACTCAGCTCAGAGCTGACAGGTCAGCGATGCAGTATTTGAAAGAGGAGAGTTTGTTCTTGGTGGAACAATATCTGTGATAAGAAACCAAGTAACTGGCGCAGATTCAGACTGTTTTAAATGGGTTGAAAATAAATTGCCTGTCAAGCTAATGTGTTGCGCATGATGTTAAGTAATGTTATCTTATAGGGTATGATCCAGTTGGTTATTACCATTACGTTGTTGTACATTCGTATCCATATGTACTGGCAGCTGTTGTCACAAGCTGTTATTTCCATGAGGACCTCATGTCATAGTCAAATCTCCACTGTTACTGTATATAAGACTCTGCTTCGTATCTACTTTAAACGAGATACCGAGCGTAGTCACAAAATGATCTTGTTTCTCCATGACCACGGACTGCTGAAGTCCAGCTCTAGGTTAACTCGGCTTGTTTTATTTGGAGTAAATCACCACTTTAACCCACGTTGATTAGGCCACAGTGGTTTAGGGTTTACCAATAGAAATATGACCCTAGAAAATAAGTTTCTCCTGCAGTTTACAGAGGGTGAACGGTTTTAACAGGCCAATTAAGGCTTGTCCTGTCGGCATTGTCAGATTATCGCACCGACCTCTGACATATGAGATCAAGATGCAGTGAGTTGCAACGAAAGGGAAAAAGTAAAGCGGCGAAATTACAATACGAAAGGACAGAAAAGTGACAGCATAGGGATTCAAAATAAACCATTCCTAAGACAATGTTGAGCTCTTGAGGAAAAATTACGTTACCCCTGTGTGCTTTGGGTCTGCTGAGCTGGCTTTCTATAGTCTAACTCTACTCACACCAACATTTTCTTCCTGTTTCCTGAGGGAAAAGTGAAAAAATGGCCTTAATATACTTTTCCTACTTTACCTCTCTATTGTGTTCGATACAGCTGCCATATTTGCACGTTAATTAATCACCTTATCTCATCATGTTCTTTGTGTTTTCAAATTTTTCAGTGACATGCTGCACAATGTATAGAGGACTATATCTTATTTACAAGATAAAGGCTTTAGTTTCCTAAATTCCCTTGGTTTTGAAGGTAAACACACACTCTGTGGAACATAATTACATAGGAACAAATTGCTTGTCAGTTTCATTTGGCTCAACACCGGA
This sequence comes from Istiophorus platypterus, assembly GCA_016859345.1. Lineage (NCBI taxonomy): Eukaryota > Metazoa > Chordata > Actinopteri > Istiophoriformes > Istiophoridae > Istiophorus > Istiophorus platypterus. Next base: position 15,395,470 of record CM029113.1, on the reverse strand, counting down.
GCACTGAGGCTTGATTACAGAGTCTATAATGATAGACTGATAATTTATGCCTAAACTGAGGCAGAGACACAACATTATGTTCTGACAGAAAGACACTCACAGGAGCTATACAGCACAATAACAAAGACCATTATGACAATTGCAACCCTCCTTGAGTATTTAGGAACTAAATGCTGTAATGAAAGACGTGCTGTTGTGCTGGGAGATTAACAGTGTATGAAAGAAAAAAAATGGAAAGATCATTGTTACTTGGTAGACAAAATAAATTCAAACAACATGGGGGTCTGTCCTACAGACCTGCAACGACACTTTTCTTCGTAGTAAGATGAAAAGATTTGCGGGGAAAGAACTGTTTAAATTGTGCCCTGGTTTGGTCACTGCTGCGAGAGACAAGAGAAACAAAAAGAGAAACAGCAACAAGGGACAAGTAAATCCGATCCAACAAGCTACTGAGTTCAATCAACGCCTCTCCGCCACAGCCTTTAAAACAAAGTAATTAACGCAGGGCTTTTGTCTTGGACTGTGTTATATAGTACAGCTGTTTGTGTCATTGTGTCCAGCCCCCCCCCCCCGTGTGTCCAGCCCGCCCCCCCCGCCCATAGAGAGAATAAGGCACAGGGAAAGTCATCAAGCATGTTGGCAGCAGCGTAGGTTTCCGTGTGGGCCTCACCTTCACTCATGGAAAGATAATCAACCCACTGGAGTGTTTAATCTCGAATATGTCCGCTGAACCATAAACCACTTCGTACACCCGCTCCATGCTGCGCGCAGGCAGGGCCTGACGTATTTCAGTCCCTGGCATTCGGCTACATCTCCTCCGCCTTTGACTGACGTGCCGCTGCGCCAGAAAGGAGCCGTCCCCTCGGATCCAATTCGGTCATGGAGCGCTCTGCAACGGCTTACCGAGCTGTGATGTTCTGTATTTCGGCTACGGCTCCTCATGAGATGATGGAGTTGTTTCGGCTGGCAGTTACATTCGGCTGCTGAAACGCTCCTGGAGGATTGTTCAGTCAAGTGCCTCGGTTGGAGTTTGAACTCCAGCTGTCAGCACCAGTTTACCAACCCAGTGGAGTAGACTGTGGTGGAAGCAAATGTTATCCATGCGGAGAAGAACAAAGAGCTTCGGTCGAGGTAGGAGGGAACTCAGGAGGAAATGAAAGAAAAAACAGGGGGGCAGGCGGGGCAATTCGCTGAAACCTACAATCGTAGTTTATTGGGATATCGTGCAAACTAGGACAATCATGGCCAGAAATATACCCTCCTTGGAACAATGGCATGGCTAAAATATTAGTGTCTAGTTTGTTCAGGTGCCTCAGAGACAACAGAGGTTCGGAGAGAAGAAATCAAATGAACCACTTTTTAAATCCAAATGCTGTCATTGAAAAACAAGCTCACATTTATACCAAATAATATTTAATTTTGGTATTCTTAGCCACCAACCTTTATACTGACACCCACCCTGCTTTCCTTTTGTTATAAGCAGGGAGTGACTGCTTCAACGCCACTGGTGATTTGTGAGTGTGTGTGTGTGTGTGTGTGTGTGTGTGTGTGTGTGTTAGTGTGTGCGTGCGGGTGTTTTTAAGGTGCCTCCTTAAGCCTCCACCTATCTGCTGTCTTCATTATACCCTCTCTATATGATAAGCCAAATAGGACCAAGCCACCACTGTGAGATACTGAAGGCCGTTTGACTAAAGGTTATTTTAAGATAAATGTCAGTATTCCCTGTCGGTAGTAGGCTTTGAGTTTCCTGACTTATAACAAGAGAAAGGCAGAAGGTTCTCTTGCTGTAAACGGTATCACAAATATTCAGACTTAACAGAACTTTATTGTTTTGTTGTTTGTACCCAGAGGAGAAGCAGAAAATGGAACGCAACTGGGATAACTAGTTTTGAATTAAATTGCGAAGGTAATCAATATATCAACTTCCCGTTCTTGCTTCTCGTTACTGCGCAGTCAGCCATACATGCCTGTGCTTCTTCCAGTTTGATATGTAAATGCGACGACTTTGATTCAATTAATAATTCACAAGCATGTCACTGAGGTCAATCGCTCCTATGTTTTCCAGCCAGTTTTACACCTGGTAAGTGGTTTTAGAGGAAGCTCATGTTATTAAGCGCAAAGTAGGAAACTAGAGCACTGTTCCCAGTAGGGTTGGAATCTTGGAATATGATCAAGATGCCATGAGAAAATTAGTTTGCAACCATCTGCCTGCTCTTGTCTAAATATGTTAAAAAATGTGCATAGGAGGTAATTATACTCATTTGTGGCCAAAGAAATCCAAAACAGTAACAGACTGATGGCTATAACATCTCAAAGTGAGCATAATGAAAGGGGGGCCTAACATTAGCTAAGTGATTACGTTGCAAAACTCTCATCTGGGACTGGAACTTTCACTCTAGGCGAAAAAAGATGCCACTACAACAGACTTTAGAGTAGCAATGGCTGCTTTTGGGTTTTTTTATTTTTTATTTTTTTTTTTTATCAGGTTTGGAGAAGTTTTAATTTCTACAACCAGGGCTGAACACGCTACTGGAGAAGGCTTTACATTTTTCAGAAACCTAAGTTTGAACCTCATTCCCCAACATATTTTCTCGAAAGAGTTTAACAATTCCTTTTGAAAAATTCCAACTGAATTTCATTTCTCTCATTAATACTTTACTATAGGGCCAACTGGCTCTACCCTACTAGAATGCTGCTCCTTACTTCCATGTTTTAGCAGTGGATCATCTGCCTTTTTGCCTGGGGACTTAAGTCTAACTCTTTCAGTAGAACATGGATGAAGCCATTGTGAGCACATCTTTACAGAAAGTGAATGAGCTGGAAACCTTTAAAAAGTCTTCTGTGGACTGAGTCTTCAGCCAATGACGTCCGTACCAGCTCATGCTAGCTAACTACGGTGGATAGCTACTCTCTACTGTCTGTTTCGGATTTGATCTAAACATATACATATGGAGAATAAAAGCAGCTGAGCAAGAATGTCAGACACATATCCAGTTTTATCTTTCAAATAGAGAATTGACCCACACTAGTCAAGTAAACGTACCATCTGTTGCAGATATCAAGTTATGATATTCAAAGAGATCAATTTAATTTATCTTAAGTACTGTCTAAGCTGTGCACATGTGACTACTTTAATAAACGTATTAACATCTGAGTTTTCCTTCTCAGCTAAACAGCACTGTGCAAAACAATGGAGTTAAGGATACAAGGTGTTTCACTGCTGCACACACCTCTGAAACTTCTAATTAAAAATCTCATTAGTTTTAACATTGAAATTATAATGAAAACCAATCTCCAGAAGAAATTCAATCGAAACTCAGTTGAAACCCCTTTTTAAACCCAACACTGATGTCTCGTTTGTAGAAAGTTTGCTATAGTGGATTATAATGGATTTGATTTAATATCTTTGTTTTGGATTTAGAGGATCAAAATTGGTTTGATCATAAGAGGATTAGAGTGAATTAGTTCATCTTTGTAGTAGAACCTTCTTCTAGCCACACGCTGGGAAAGTCTATGGATTTCAATATTGGGCACAGGTTTGGGACCAAAATACTACAAAACACATTATCACATTTTTTATCCTGGCCTGAATTGAAGCACTTTTGATGAATTGCATCTTACTCTCTGTTTCCCTCTTTGCTTGGTCATCTGTCTGCTCACTGTAACCCAGCAACCGGAAATCAGTGGTCTAAAATCCTTGAATAATATGCATGGGCCCACTGTGATTTTGATATGACCTCGGGTCACTTTATAATTAAACCCCAACAGAAGCTGCCCTCGATTCTGCACCGTTTTAAAGGTCATACGTATGACTTTTTTGGGGGGGGGGGTGGCATGTTCAGAAGAATAGTGGAGGAAAATAGCAATACCCCACTGAGCAAGCTAACACAGCCTGTGACCTCCTTCTCTCTAGTACATATTTACCACAAATTAAGATCTTTCAGAGGAATGAACAGTACGCGGCGGCGATAGCTCAGGGAAACGGGAGCACTGTAAGGCAACAGAAGGCAGGTTTAACTCAGAAGTCCAACCAATAAAGTCATCAAAAACAATTCAAAAATCCCACCCCCCTGCAACATGAAGCAGTCTCTATCTTAAATTAACTTGAATATTTCTTACTGTTCTCAATTCTGGCTGCCATTTGAATTATTCTCTATTCTCTGTTCCCTAATTAATACCTATGTTTCAAAAGCTTGACATGGAAACTAAAAAAACAAAAAAACTAACAAAAAAAACCCATATATAAAACATTATTTGCTAAGAAGTTAAAAATGTGGATGAATAAAATAGCTATTAATGTGCTGGAAATAGCTGGAGCCATTAAATGAATGCTTTAGATCTCCCAATATCTAAATCATTCATCTTTAATTCTTCACAACAGTATGCCACCGAGATCTTTTCAAAGTAAACCCTCAACTTGCTTTTAAGATGCATAAACATCTGTAAAGGTAACAACATATTGAGTCTGCAACGAAGTCACCTTTCAGTGAGAAACATTTCCTCTGGAGGATAAAAGAACCTTTAAGATCTGAACCCTTTAAGACGACCTGTTAATCTCTTGTGATCATCTCATGTTGAATATTTCTTTATAATTTAATCTTTAATGTCAAGATAATAAATTACCATCTCAGTTATTTTAATTCTAATTGTAAACAGGATGTTTCGGAGAGGAAAATGTCAGTGTAATTAAGTGAAGTCTACAAGCTTTAATATTTGATCCGAGTGCTTGGAGAAAGTGTGACTGAATAAGACCATGAACTGGAAATTCGTTGAGATGATGCAAAAAAAAAAAAGAAAAAAGAAAAGACAGGAAAAAAAAGAGGTTAAACTGATGACCTGTATACCAAGTTCCCTTGTTTCCCATCCAGTATGTGCTGTAGGCTCCAGAGCCCTGTGACCCTGAACAGGACAAGAATTTCTAAGGATGATTCTATTTTTATTATTCAATGGGCTTCTCATTCACATTAACTTTTCCCATTTCAAATATGTTCATTCATGAGTGCTTATTCTTTCCTGAATCTATTCTTAACTTCCTTGTAGAAGCCGATTGCTAAACGCCAAACAAACTTACCTGACCTCCTTAATTGCTTTTTTGTTTTTGATACCTTTACATGTATTGTCAAAATTTCTAGATTTTAAGTTTATTTGCCTAAAGGCTCTGAATTTTTTATTAATTACTATTACACATATTTTCAGTCACTTCCATATAACTATGAATTAATGGGTTATATTCTGAGAGACATCTGGTGGAAACAGCACCAGACGCTGAAGTCCACAGGAAGCCTGCACTAGCACCCTTGGTTGATAAATTGTGAATTTTGACCGCTCCTGACAGTCCAGACTTCAGGAGTATGAGTCTAATTATACTTTTCATCCCTCGTTGTGCGTGTACAGAACTAAATCTACATCCTTGTAGACTGCTATTCCGTATAACAGGGCCGTAGAGGACAGTTAAAATTTTCAGAAAACTCTTACTTCCTGGAAAACTTCCTTACATCTTCAGTGGTACTAGTGGGTTTAATTAAGGAGTCCAACCAATAAAGTCATCAAAACATTTTTTAAAAGCTCCGAGCCCTCTGCCCGTCTTAGACAATCAAACAGGTTTGTCACCACAATCGCCAGGTCATCGGTGCACACATTGGATCGACTGCTCACTCACCTGTTTAAACACCTGCTTGACAAGTCTTTTTCTTTAAGACATTTGAATTCTGGCATAGCATTATTTTTTCCCCATTTTTTTTATTAGCGTCTTCCTAAACTACACGTATACTGCCCAGGGGACTGGTAGGTGTTTTCTCATTAATGCTAGTGACAGTGAAGACTGGTACAGTTACTGTAGGTGCAGGTTGTCCCAGTGGTAATCAGCACAAAGGAACTATGTGACCCAGGGTTGTGCTGACCATAGTGTTCCAGAAACAAGTTCATGCATGAAAGACAACCCTTTAATTTTGCTCAACAATGACTTCAAAATTCTGCTAACACGACATTAGCTCTCGGAAAAAGGATTATTTGTATCAGTACTCTAATTTCAGTGGCAATAGAGAGACACTCTTATATATACATAATCTATATACACAGGCTTATATAGAGCTTTATATATGATGCTATTCTTTAAAATTCAATGAACTGCTGTCAAAAGGCAAATCTTGTAGACTTATAGTGCTGTGAGGTGGTTATTAGGGCTCTGTGAGGTCTCCTCCCAAGCTCGTAATCCACCATCATGCAGGAGGACAAGGCAGAACGGCCCTCTAACACACACACACACACACACACACACACACACACACACACGCACACACAAACACACACACACACAAACACACAAAATCCCCTGAGTCATCATCGGCTACCACATTCTCTCTGGGAGATGCCAGGTGGTGGAGAGTGAGGCGAAAAGACGAGAGGAGAAAGGACAGGAAACAGGGAGGAATTTTCCAAAAAGACAAATACAGGCAAAGCGAATATAAAAAACAGAGGCGAAAGGCCAAAGGAAGAGCAGAATGCAAGTCTAGACTGAGATGCACTGGCATGTCACATACTAGTCAGGGCAGAATGCCTGGTTCCTCAGCATAGGGATGCACATTAATCAGGGATAAAACATTTTTTTCAATTACATCTTTAATTGAAATGGGGATTTACAGTCGATTTTAGCAATTTTATCATGATGAAATCAGGAAAATTAATGCTCTTACTAACTGTTTTTGCTCTTTACAGGCGTAGAAGCTTTTGTTTGGTCATTTAAAAGACAGGGCTTAGATGTGGCGTTTATGAATTAATTTCCCAGCCAATACAGAGAGAAAAATTTAAAATTATAAAAAAAAAACAAAAAAAACAAACATTGTTGCAAGGTAATTTCAATTCGGTGTCTGTCGTTTTCAGGGAGCTTGGCATCTACCCACTTTTCAAGCTACAGACTTAGGCGTTCCTAGCAAGCGTTCCGTTTAACAATATCATAAGTAACGTGGATCCATTTTAGCTAAATGTCTGAATCATTGTCTCGTTCATTAGTCTTGTTCTCCAAAACATATCCAAAAGCAAGTTGTTTATTTGCGCCGTAGTTAGCTTTGCTTGGTAAAAGGAAAATGGAACCACCGGGGGCTAACGTTCGTGGAGCTCAACTTATGTTGTAATCGTCAGCAAAATAGTAATGTCAGTATGATTAAATAAGTAGACAAAGAGCCCCCTCCAATTTCAAACACTTATTAGACCTACACAAATCACACCTACGATATATTCTGGATTCAAACCAGCAGTTTTTGGCAAATGGTGACAAGTAAAACGTCTGAAATTGCTGCAAGGTGCTGAAACAAACATCCTCATACAAATTCACACAACAAAGCTTATTCTTCTTATGCATAAAGACGCTTCAACTTTGCTGATGTGAATGTTTAAGGCAACATTGCCTTTCGGTCTGTAGCATATCTTTACGTGCTAGCAGGTGAATGGACTGAATGGAGGTCAAGATGCTCACCCTGAGCTGATCCCCATTAGCCCTGTCCCAGGTCCACTACTTTTTATTCCCCACTGGTGTGTCAAACGTCACTGAGCTCTGGCCTGTCCAGTGCTTGTGTTGCAGACTGTGGCCAACCTCACTAATAACATTATAAGCAGGGTTAACTTTAATTTACTCTTTTTACTTTTACTCCTGTGGACTCTATGGGTGGGTTCACTAGAAGGATTATTGTGTTTGTGTGCTAACTACAGGGATTTGATGTTGATGTCTCACAGGTAACTCTTTCTCCTGGCATAAAGGGCAGTGCATTTAATTTGATAGCAAGTTTACAAATTCATTTTTACAAAGCCTTTGGTTTAACTTTTGTTAAAAAAAAAAAAAACATTTCCTTTTCTGCTTCGTAATCACTAACACTGAATTTGTTGTATTGTATCCAATACTATTTTCACCCTTTCATTATTGCTTCCATTGAAAACCTATAAGACCTGCAGCTGCTGTCAGTGTTTAATGGTAGTGCGTTTATCTCCCTTCTGCACCTACACACATAGCGAGGGCAGAGGGTCAGCAGTACCGTAGCAACAATACACGAAAAGAAATCCTGATACATGAAAGTAAAAAATGAGGCGGAGGAAAAGAATAAGGATGTGAATTTTTCAGCCATATTCAATCATGCTTCCTGAGACAGTTGAATGATCTATTTTTAATACACTAAAAAGGTGGAAACATAAAAGAGAAGAAAGCGTAGTACAGAGATGCTAAGTCCTAGCTTTGCTCTGGAAATGCAAAGGAAAGGTTAAATTTTAAACTACCCTAATCTGAGGGTAGTTTCCCATGCTTTTGTACTCCTCGCTCATTCAATTTTACACTTAAGAAGATAGCAAACAGTGGACATTAAATGCATTTCTGAAAATATGAGCTGGATTTACTGGTTTATATTCAATTGTCTCTCCGCTACCTGAAGCAACACGTCCCCATAAACGTAAACGTGTTTCTGAATGTCCAGTAAGTTTTAAAGGTTGTTCTGAAGTCTGCAATTGTCACACATACTAAAGAGTATCCTCGTTTGTGTTTTAGTTAAATTCCACAATTTGAACATCCAGTTTTATCTTATTCTATCTTATCTTGTTTGATCTGCGTTAATGACTTTAATATAGGTTTATAACTCTTAAACTGAATTGTGACTTTATATTCAAAGACCTCCCAACACACACTCTCTTTTCATATATTTTTGCCATATCACCCATCTTTCACAGCAGTTGCATTTGTCTGAATGGTTTGTGTGAGGTGGAGGTTAGGAAGAAAAATATTTTTTAAAAGCATTCCCATCCCACAAAGCTGTTAACTAGGACTTTAGCGACTACGCTGAAAAGTGAACAAGCACAATAACAATTTCCTAACCAGCTCTCATCCTCATCCTCTTTGATATTACCTGCCCAAGTCCTGGTGGGATTGGAGAGTAGAGTTACATATAGTAAGTAAGACAAAAATGAAATAAACTTCCCCATTCTCCCCTACTGTAAAAGCGGTGCCATCACGGCATTTATCGCACTTCAAAGTTCAATTTTACATTTGAGCATTGGCAGAGAAACCTGCTCAAAGACAAATTTGGCACCTAAAAACCTTGTCCACACCTGTGCATCTGCTGTGAAATCAATTATTCTTTAAAATCTCAGATGAACCATGGTCCTATTCACACTCTTCCTCTGCTTTCCACCCCCGGTGGAGGTTAAAGTCAGTCTTCCTCTCTAAGTCTTATATTCCAGCTCCTTCTATTCAAAACTATACCACTGAGGAAAAAAAGGGATGCAGAATAGCTGAAAAAAGAGACAGAATGGCATCTTTCACAGAGCGGAGGTCAATGTCAGATATCTTGACAGCACGCTCCTCTCCCAACGCACAGCACAATTCCTCGCTTTGTTTAATTTTTCAAAAGGAAGCTTTCGCTGTTCCACAGCACCGAGTACAATGGGCTGCTCCCGCTGAGACCTTGAGAAGAACAATATCATATCCATTTTGCCGAATCGATATGTATTATTTTCAAAGATGCGTTAGCCGCTATTGACAGATAACTTTTTTTCCTACCCTCTCACAATTTTAATATGGTGCTTTATCCACGCCGATACCCTCCTGGGTTTTCTTCATCAAGCTGTCGAATACCTTTTCTTATTTCACAGAGATTCTGCGACTGCTGGGCTGCCGACACAAAGGCAAAGATAAACAAGTTGAAGGTCAGTCTGCTCAGAGGGACGGTTTTATATACTCCAGTATAAAACCTGCTATCACGCTACATCCCATGGCCGATCATGCCGAGGTTACATTATTGACCGCTTAAACAGCCATCACCAACACTGGAAACAGCCTTGTCCTTGATAATAAAATTTCAAACTTTTTATTTATTCATTTATTTTTTTGCAGCAGGTCACAGGGATGAAGGAGGGATGGGCATGACTACAATAATTACTGCTGTCTGACAAATTAAACTGCAAGTTAAAGCCAGAAAAATAAGAATCAAATTGTTTTAAAGTGGTATAACCTCCTGAGAAAACACTGTGGGTAACTAATTTGATCATTCGAAACAGAGCAACATTAAAAAAATATATGGAACTTCTTCATTTAGCTCATCTTTGCAGCAAAATGTTTACCTTCAGTGCATTTGTCAAAATCGTTTTCATATGCAGATTCCACCGATCAGCCACACCATTAAAGCCTGTTACATATATACAACATTGGAGCCGGTAACTGATTTTAATGGTGTGGCTGATTGCTTACATGATATTTAACATCACACTGTTGAGACTTTTTTTTTTATCATTGTCATGATCAAAAAAACATTTCATAATAAAGCACACTGTTTAACACACACAGCGTTAATGTATTTCTAAAACATATTATGAAATATGTGTCTTTGTAGAGGCGGCAGATTTTCATTAACTAATATATATATTCATGAAAAATAGCCACATATGTTTGAGGTACAAATACACCATGGGATATCCACACTTGCTCATGATTCTGATGTGTTCTCATAAGCCTGATCTGGAATGCTGAAGCACAACGCCGTCACCCGAGATGAGATGCTATGATTTGCAGAACTTAATGTGCTGCAGAACTGGGATCACACACACAAACACGCACACACACATGCACACACTTGCGCACACGCACACACACAGACACACACACACACACACACACACACACAGACACACAGACACATTCTCTCAAAGAGGAGACAGTGCTGACAAAGTTTTGTGTAACAACAGAGAGAATTGAAAGTTAGAGGATGTCTAACTTATCACGATCTTGCTTTGGAATCACATTCCGCCATCATTAGAAAAGAAACCACAATAAATGGGAAGCAATTTGGGGCAATTTTCTCCACAATTACGACTAACAGTACTTTTTTTTTTCCCCATTCCACTTCTGTGCTTTGAAGCTCACCCCAGTATGATCTGCACAATAATTTTTCCCCGCTGGTAATCTCTAATACTGCTGACATTATTACAACCTATCTTCAGTGCAGCCTCTTTTTGTCTTACCAGTGGTAGGCTCAAAGGAAAAAAAAAAAAACAAAAACGGAGAAGTGGGGCACAATGAAACAAAGAGAGTAGACAGATAACTACAAAGGAATCCTTTCATTTTTAAGAAAATGTATTGGGAGGTGTGAAGGTTAGAGAATATTAAAAACGTGTGCGGTTTACAATGGGAAATTCTTTTCAAATATACTGTATGACCCTCATTGAAAGGTTTTCTCTTTTTCCATCTGTTGAGCTTTGTCTCTCCATTTAAGGACACTTACCTTAAATGAGTGTGTGTGGCATATCCACAGTGTGTCAAGCTATGCCACATTCATACTCCACATTAATATTGATTTCCTGAGACCAGACTGAAATTAGATTGCTACTCATGTCTCCTCAACAATAAAGGTATTCTTTAAATACTTTACAGAGATAGCCTGCACTCAGGAAATGGAGCTGTAATATACAGTAAATAAAACATAGTCAGTGACAAGGCAGATTAATGCAGGATGTTGTTAAAGGTGCAATGAAACAAACAATAGCCATTAAAAACCGAGGCTGTGTTCAGAAAGACATTGACAGCCCCTTATTTGGGGGGGGGGGGGGGGGGGGGTTGCTGAAGCAGAAGGTCGTCGGCAAAAAAAGTTGAACCTGGCTCAACTTTTGCTGCAGCGAATTGCATTGTCACGAGGCAACGCGCGCCGCTGACCAATCAAAAACATGCAAGTGCATATTTCTGATAGATTAGCAGCTTGACGTGAACGGGGTAAATCTCCTGTTTACCTTGCAACCCCCCTGACAGAGTAGAAGAAATGATTATGGCCTTGATGACTTTCACGAGTTATAAAATCCTGTCTCATGGCATAACAAACGGCTGGGCAGTGTTTTGGGACCTGATAAGTCTTCAGTGGAACCATTACTCAAAGCCGTCTTCTTGGATCATATTTGATTGTCCCATCAATACCTGAAGCGACAACACAGACCCTTGTTTTTTTTTTAAGTTTTGTTTTTTTTTTTTTTCATTACAGGGCTATTTTCGGTCTGAACACCCAATAGTAGCCAAATAACCCCAGAGGCCGAACCCCTAACTTCAACCTATTGTACACCATGTTCTCCTAGTCGATTGCAGGTCTGACACATACAGTACATACATTCACTACTACGGGCAATTTAGAGCTGATTAAGCCAACCTGCATCCAGGTCACGCAGAAAGGCCCCAGCTGGCCTCGGGTATGAACCAAAGACTGAGTTTTAACCGTTACACTGTGGCCGCCAATCAGACCATCATTAAATTAATATAAGGTGCAGGAAATCTGACATCTTTGAAAACTGTCAACAATACCACTGGTTCATTCATGATATAGTCAATAGTTTGTTTGTTTTTTTTTTAAACATTGGCAATATCTGCGTTTGCCTTTCAGGGCAAACGTTATTTTTCTTCTTATTATCAGCCATATTCAGCCAACTACTGAAACCAGCCCCAGGAAAACTGAAATCTGTTCAATCACCAATACAGCAGGGGAGTACACTCATAATTAGTCTTCTCTTATAATCTTTATGAGCAAGAGGGAAAGGAAAGATTTATTTTTTTGTCCTTTTCTGCCAAATCAGTGTGAAGGAGGGAAATAGAGCAGAGCAGAGCTACAGCCAAACAGCTTCAGTATGAGACTGCATGCAGGAGTGGCAGCCAAGGTACAAATGGTTTTGAATCAGACTGACATTTCCAGGCCGTTTTAATGAGAGGTTGTCAAGGTGGTTAGACGGTTTCATACAGCTGTTCTCAGCTCTCTGAATAGCAAGGTCGTCAAGTTTGGCTGTTTGGCTGACAGCACAAGGGGGAAGTGTGAACTGTGAGGGGTCGCTGTCCAAATATCACAACACTGCGGCCCTGAGCGGAGTTGGAAAGAAAAAAAGGGATGACAACAGAGTATGAGGGACTAAAAAAACCCAGCTACATGTTAATAAGGTGAGTTATTACACAAACCTTTTTTCTAAAAAATCTAATTTAAAATGATGCAGCTGGGACTTGCTGGAGTATCCATACAGCATAAAAGAACAAGATCACAATGTATATTAGAAGAAAAACACATCTCTACATGTACTTAGTATAGAGAGGCAAAGTCCTGATGTGTCCTTAAAAAAATTACCTCTTGTGAAAATTAATCAAGTTAACCTTTTCTCTGCTGCGTAAAAACCTATATACCGCTGTTATTAAAAACATGTCATAACTACATGTGGACACTTGATGATAGTCTTTGAGTTATGGTAAATGGAATTTAATCCAAATGAAATGATTCTTTTTTTCTTTAATTTACTGTCCTTATCAAGACAAATGGAGCAAACCACACAACTTGCATGTTTTTTGTTATTGGTGTTATTACAAATGCAATGGAATTTTGAATTAGGTTTTATTAAATCTGAAATAGAACCTGAAGGCTGCAGTTTCAATTTGACTCTCTGTTCAAGTAAAAAGTAAGACTTATCACTATTCTTCTGATTTGTAAGGAGGGTTAGATAGAGTACATTACATAAAATACAAGGGAAGTATGAAAACAACGCAGATTAATTTTGAGTTTGCAATCTGTGGTTGCACTTTCAATAATTAAGAGCAGATACTGCACTTATTTAAATGCACATTGATCTAAAAATGAGACTGCTTTATGATACAACATAAAGCAGTCAATGCTAATTATTAAATCATGTCTCTATGCTTGTTTTTAACCATTCACCACCACAACTCCCTCCTTTTTAAATGCAGGTGTTTGGATTTGCTATATTTTCTCTGTAATATTTCTATTAGATTTAGACAAAGCCATCCATCCATCCATCCTTGAAAACCACTGATAAACAGCTGGAACGGCTTTACTGGCTCATGCCAGATGTTCTGCGAGCCAGTGTCACCATTGTCACTGTGGATTTTTAATTACCGTTGGAGTTTGTGAGTTTAATATTGTTTAACATTGACAGTAGTGTATCAGTGTGCCTGTTTACATTTACTGTACGGTGTGTGTACCTTTATGACAGCCAAATCTGTCTCAGAAAAGCTGCTCTATACACTAAATATTGATCTGAGCGAGTTCCCCCACATTTTGTGTTTGAACATCTTGTACTGTTTACTCTTGGGTCCATGTGGAGTGCTGTGTATTTATTTTTTATGCTTGCTGCAGTTCCCGATGCCCATTTGGGACAATGAGGTTGAACTTGAACCATGTATAAAAGTGAGACAAAATGTCACGGGTAAAATAACAGCCTGGCTCGCTGTATAATGGAGTAGTATAATGTGTGAACAGGGACCGTGCTTTGTCTTTTCTCTCCCAGTCTTTTGCTCTTTGAATGGCTCGGTCTTAATGGATGCTTGATTGAAAGGGAAGCTGAGGGAAGCTGAGGGAAGAAAGGGATGTTAAATTATGCATCACTAAAACGCTGAAATGTCAATTCACCGTTTCGCCATGCTTTAAATTATATCGCTTCACTTTATCTGCAGCAAACAGGCAGCTTATGTTTTCCTGTTTTTAATGCAAGGAGCACCAGCTCTTAAAAGTAATGACTGTGTTGTACTGTGTTTGACAGGTCCTTTGCGGTTCATTAATCATTATTTTTTGTTGATCGGTTGCTTAACTGACTAAGTTTAGGCTATTGGGTTTTTGTTTTGTTTTGTTTTTCTTTAAACTAAAAATAATTTGGTTTGAAAATTAAAAAAAACATTCGTGTTGAAAACAAGCTGCGTGGGCTGACTCCCATTCCATAGTGTACAAACTCTGATGGTTTGAGGGAGTTCATTTTCTATTGAAAAAGAAAAATTCAACAAAAGACCTGATAAATTCTGGTGGACAGATAATAAAATATTTTAATGGTTTGCTACCTTCGTCTCAACTGTTTAACTAGTATTTATTCTGATTTCTCTACTTTGGTATACAGTAAATATTTTTGCCAGTGATTTGTGAATTTTGTTGTGGCCACTGAAGAAAGATTTGATTGTGATAGATGTTTGAACTTGACTTTCATAATATCTGGACTACTTGTAGCTTTTATTGATAAATGAATTTATGATGTCAGGCTGGACAATGTCATATGATACAATAAGAAAAACTTAATTTATTCATAAAAAAAAACCCAAAAACAAAAACAAAACCTCACTGCAGTTATATCTTATCTTTGCAATCTTGTCATTAAAACTAACAATTTCTATGGTCTGGATCTACATTTAGCCTTGTGTTTATATTTATCGTGTACTTTGTGTTACCTCACACTACTCTTTTAATCTACTTTTCTTCACATAAAAAATGTATGAATCCTGTGTTCAACTGACCAAGCACACCTCAATTTGACAATTTTCACAAAAATAGTAATAATGAAAGGCAGTGTTACTCTTTGAAATTCCACTATAAGCAAGTTGAAAAAACAGAGGCGCAGATGCCCGGAAGATGCAGACAATATGGTCTGTCTGCTCTGCAGTGATATTCACACGACAAAGTCTCAGTCAAGATTAGGTTACAGTTAAAGCCATAAAATATAAACTACCCCAGTAATATTAAAACAAGCTCATCATAGTTTCTAAGAGATCTTTCCTGACATGCCGGAAACCCATCCCATCGCATAAGTGCCTGTTTGCTCAGGCGTTGTGACCTTTCTTAAACTTAACGTCAAGTAATCTGGCAGCTAAGCTGCCTGATTCTGTTGGGCCTGAAATATTTGAATAAATAATAGTTAAACTTGACCAGATCCGTAGACTGTGCCCTCTGCTTAAGGTTTATTTGTTTAAAAATAATAATAATAAAAGAATGATTTAAAAAATCATATATATATATATATATATATATATATGCAGAAATCTCACTTTTTGCTACTTTTACCTCTTACAATAAGTGCTCCAAACAGTTAGTGAATTTAGTACAATGTAAATACAAGCTGCAAGTAGTGAACAGAGGTTTGTGTTATTGGAATGTTAGAAGAGATGAGAGGAGAGGAGAAGAGAGGAGGAGTTTGCAACTAAATCTATAATTCATCACAGAACAGTCTAGTGCAGTCACATCAAGCACTTTACAACTGGGACTCAGTTGGTTCTAAGGTTAAGGAGCAAATGAGAACATTATTTTACCATGCAACTCCTCTACAAAACAGTACCAACGCTCCAGCAAACACTAAAACACAAAGTTGCAGAGGAGCTGGAGAAGGAGGATGAAGGAAACAGAATTGTTGCTCATCAGATCAATATCCTATTCCATGGTCAACTGCACAAAAAGTCCCTCAATTTCTTTTTCTTTTTTAACATTTTCAATTTCAAGTAGAGGAAGATAGAAAAGTACATTAACCATGCATGAGGTAGAGTGGGGGTGAAAGTGAAAGCGAGAGAGATGGAGAACGAAAGAGAAAAAAAAAAAACAAGGTCTGGCACAGCCTTCTCTTTATTCTAAGAGGTTTATGTCCAAATATCTCACCCAGGCCTGCACCCTTTCCAAGTAGGCTAGATAAGGAAATAATGGATGTTATAATTAAATAGGCTTTGTTCCATCTATCACCTGAATAAAAAAATGCTAATACTGACTAAAGATAAAGAGAAGCGTGAATTGAATATCCTATCGTGGTGCCTGGACTTCCCTATCGCACTCTCTCTAAATATCAAGCAGTGGCTCGTTACCATATTCACAAAGGCAGACATACAGTGCTTACAGTGTGATGTCCTTATGCTCTTTTACTCATCTCCAGAGGCTTCTTCACTCCAGCTGGTGTTGCTAAACACATCTGGGGAGAGTAGAAGTGTTTGTGTGTTTTATGTTTCAGAATGACACAAAACACTTCTACAAGACTGATAATTCAGTATTGACCTTCACTAGAAGGGCGCTGACATGATGCCATTATTTTACAAAACGGGGTCCACATGAATCATTCGGAGAAAAAAGTTAGCTACTGAAATGTTTGTTTTACATTTGTGAGTAATTGCATTTGATGTAATACATAACAATGAAACACACCAATTCACTGATCATCTCTGATTTTATGTGACTTTGCTTATATTTAGCATTTCATGATGTATTATAAAAATATTCTTTAAAAAAAATATAATATAATATGATATTGACTTTTCCTCCTATTTGCCAGCCCAGATTTTTTTTGAATCATTAAAACTACTGTTTCAGTATAATTACAACTTTTTTATGTTGTGACCCCTTTGTCATTTTAAATATTGTAATAATTATTGTTTTTAAAAGCAATCTTTGGCTTCAGATTAGGTTGACTACGTTTATTTTGTTTGTGATAATTGCCATGTTGCTGAAACACTGACCAATTTTTGATTTCTGTGATAATAGACAAAAATGTTGTGATAGAAATATACTGAATTCTACGTGATGAAGAGGGAAGGAAAGTGAATATAAATGATTGATTCTTTCAAGTTTGGATTAAGTAAAAGTTATACATATAAAAATAGTGAATATATCGATATCTATCTATATATATCTATATATATAGATATCTATCTATATATCTATCTATATATATCTATCTATATCTATATATCTATATACAGATAACTATATATATCTATATATCTATTTCTTCAATCCAGCTTGTCAGTTGTGAAAGTTTTTGTCACTGTTGTATTCTGTGTTGTAGTGAACTGAATATTTTTAGGTTTTCCAATGTTGGTCATACATTAAAACAATTTGATGTCATCCACCGGGGCTTATAAGAAACTGTCATGGACATTGTTCACTATTTTCTGACATTCTATTGACCAAATGATTCATCAAAAGGCAGATTAATTGATATAGAAAAATATTGTTGGCTGCAGCTGTAATTTATTTATAGTGGGTCAGACTCAAACCTGACACCAATTTCTTAGTCTTCATTTTGTATCCTATCATACAACGTGCTAGTTGTGCCATAAATTCCACACTGACTTGAACAGCAGAAGGGGCTTTTAATCTGAAGTTGAGAATCGTGAAAGGTGTCAAACTCCATATTAAAAACCTGAAGAGAAATCTGCATTTCTTTACAGTGAGTTCCAATTGACGCTATTTGTAGTATTTTTAGGGCTTTGGATTGCTGACATTACAAGAGCCTGGTCCCTTGAAATCTTCAGCAACTCACAATGGCAGCACAGCAAACATATATATAAATAATTTAAAAAACAAAACAAAAACGAAAGTTAATCTTTGAAATTTAAAGTTGGGCAAAGTGTTTTTTTGTTTTTGGTTTTTTTTTTTTAAATCACACACACACAAACTGTTTAGCTGCCTGTCAGGACATTCATAGACCAATAAACTGCCTGGTTCGCCTTAATGTGACCTTCACCAGAAAGCCCAAACAAATACAGACAGAAACACACAGAGCTTAATCCCTCCTGATCCTTCGGTGTCCACTCAGTTGCCGGACACTGTTGCAGTTGAAGTGCTGACATGGTGCAAACAGTGTGATGGCTGACTGGATTCTCCTCCCTTCACAACACAACCCGAAACTCCGGACAGATGCAGAGGAGTTACTGAACAGTCAGAGCATGCATGCATTAGGGGATGGCGGGGTGGCAGAAGGAGAAAGGAGGTAGCAAGTCATATCTTGGTGGATTAGTGGAGCAAGGCGCCCAGCAGAAGCTTAGCATAGTGTTGTGTGTGTGTGTGTTGAAACCAGATGTCAGTATGTTGCATTTTATCCTGCTTTCCTTTTTGTCCCCTCGATTTTCTACTGGTGCTAAAATGCCACGAAAATAGAGCTTAAGACTGCTTTAGACTCAAAAGCACCTCAGAACATTGGACTTAGAGCCGCGGGAGTACATCTTCCCACAGCAACCTAGAATAACACAGGAGGAAAAGGGTGTGGACGCTTCTGGAAAGGATCAAATATACATGAGGTGGTCGAAGATTTAAGGAACTTTTACTCAGGGGCTGCACTTGAGAAAAAAAGAGAGATAGTTGGACTTTACGTTAGTACTTTAATTTTATGTTACTTTACACTTCTTCTCTTGAAAATATTGTACTTCTTATGACACTGCGCTGGCATCTGTAGCTACTGGATAGAGTTTGCACAGAGAAAATCAAACAAAAAAAAACAAAAACGAAGCAAAAACATATGATTAATCTATCAAATACAGTAATGAGTAAACCAATCTTTTTGGCTGTTGATCCCAGTTTTGGCACCACTTGCAATCTTTTAGTTAATGAGTCTTTAACAGATCTATTAATGAGATTCATCCCCTCTAAACTTCTTAAATTGTTTTATTTCACTGTTTAAGGTCTAAAGGGGCAATTATCCATTAATTCTCTAAATTGTTCAATATTAGAGAAAAGTTCAAATAATGAGCACAAATCTGTGAAACACAAACTTGTTTCTCCCGACCTCTCAAATTTATCCTGCGACCCTTCAGAGGGCCCAACCCATAGGTTAGAAACCACTGATTTTGAACTACCCAAGTGTGGCTCAAGTAGTTAAAACTAACTTCACCTTGAACAGATGCAATAGTAAAATGTTGTTTACACACTGATGCATCAGTTTCATAAATAATTATATAGGCACAGGGGCCATTTAACTGCAGAAAAAGTACTTTTACTTTTGATACTTGAAGTATATTTAGCTGATAATAATTCTGTACTTTTAATTTTTGAATAAGGGACTTTTACTTGGAATGAAGTAATTTTACATTGCTGTTTTGGTACTTTTACTTAAGTAGAGTCTCCACCAATGCAGATATCTGGGAAGAAACAAGAAAAGGCAGAACATTATTGGAGTTTGCCTTATAAAATTCTCTTATGCCTGCAGAGCATCAGATGGTATAAATTAATATTGATATCCAGCTTGGATCAACATTAAACTCCCATAAAAATCATAACAGCAGATGGCTCTCCTTCCTTCTTCACTTCTGTTTCTCCCCTTCCTCTCTGTTTCTCACCTGCTTTTCTTTTAGCTTTGTCCCTCTCTTTGCCTCACTCTCTGGGCTTTTCTCCAGTTTACTTGATGAGCTGATGGCCAACAAACAAACACTGGCCCCCGTCCTCAGCAGGCAGAGAGGACACAGAGCAGCGGGGCAGAACAGCAAGGTCGCTATATCAGTTTCCGCACGATCCCTTTGCAACGCCCACTCACCGTGCCTCGCCGGCAGCAGCACCACTTTCCGGAGCAAAATGATCGCTGCTTAAAAGTGTCCGGCTGAGGCCAAAAGAGGGCAGGAGGACGGCGCAGCGAGCGGATAAACCAGTCCTCAACCTGTAGTAACGTTTGCAGAAACTCAGCCAATTTTAAAGGTAAATGACAAACAGTTTCTGTGATCAAACCTCGAATTTGTGCCATCTTTAATGAATGATTACAATTTTACAACTATTTTATATATTAGTCAAATTACTAAGAGCTGTAGACAGGTGTGGATACAACAACGGGATGGTGGAATTATAATCTGGAGGATAAAACTGTTTTGAAAGTATTTTTGTTTTGGTGCTATAAAAGTTCACTTTTTCACTTTTTCTGGGACTTTCAGTAGTTTGTACCGACTAAAAAAAAGTTTTGTGGGACGAAGTCGAAAACTCTAGAAAATGTATTAGACAATACTGTATTTTTGAGTCAGACATCAATATGTGACAGTCAGAAAAATCTGATAACAGATCGAATGATTAGATTTTTTTTTTTTTTTTTTAAACATAGACCCTGTTTCTGTTCAGGGTCAAGTAGGTCAGAAAGACAGAAGCTGGATATATAGGTCCCATAATCAAACATTTACTAAAGAAACATAAGGGAGTATGGTTCAAAGATCCCAGAGGAACTTGTACATGAACCTATACTTTAGAGTTTTTTTCCTTTTTTTAAATCACAGATATGTAATCCTAAAGTCAAGAATGAATCTACAAATCAATCTATAAATGGGAAATTTATATGCTGTTGGTAGGAGGAGATGGGATTTAGGGGGCTTAGTTCGATCTTTTGTTGTGTTTGGGTGTAGCTTCAACTCTGAATCTTATTGTATCAGGTTTGCAATACATATTATTTAGCTGTAATCTTTACACTCAGTCATTTTAACATTACTTCGATTCCCAAGAATACTGTAGCCTCTGAGTGGGAAACTGACATTCACTTGTATATTTTTGTGTCAGTGTTCATGCGTGTGTGTCCTTGCGTGCATGTGTCTGAAGGGCAGGTGTACCTAGGGCATTTTGTATTTATTTTAAATCTCCAAGGGGCCCCCCCTCTTTCTGCAAACGCCTGTTGTGACTCTAAGGACATGACAGCCATTATCTGTTAGCAAGGATGAGACTGGAGGGGGGAAATTATCACCCCCCCCACCGATCCCCCTCCAGTGACTCTGTGTTAAAAGGTTCTAGACTTCCACTCATTTAACACTCGAGCGAGCACGATAGAAAAGTGCTCTTCACGGTCCTCTCGGAAAGTGGCGCTGGGTGTGAAGGTTTAATCGCCTATCGTGTCAGATACATCAGGGCTTCTTGTCTTCGACCGCCCCCCCTCGGTTTTTCCCGCATCTGTCTGCCTGTCTGTCTGTCCGGTTTGTGTGTCTACCTGTGTCGCTGTCTGTTTTTTGGGTTTCCTGTCAGCTTGTCTGTCAAACCAAGCGTTCACATGCCCAGACCCTTTATATTTTAGAAAGTCTGCTGAGGAACCGTTTAAAAAAGGTCCTGCACTGGATGAGTTGGGCCCAGAAATAACTTTCTTGAAAAATGGTTTCTCAAAGAACCTATTCTTGCCAAAGTTCTTTGGGAGACAATGTAAGGTGGCTCCAACTTGGGAGATAATTTCAGAATTAAGCCATTGAAAAGAGCAACTGCTGGATAAAAAAAATCTACAACCTCACCAATTATATAAAGTTTAAATTTCAATAAAGCAAAAATGAGAAGAAGAAACCAAAACTATTTTACGCCTAAGCAGTTGCTGATGAGTCACTTCTTCTAGGAATGAGTAGTCAACAGTTTTTAGAGAGATTAACTCAGCAGTCATTATTTCTTGTGGTGGAGATGAAGTACATATCCCTGCCATCATATTTAAAACACTGGTAACCTGGTAACGAGTTTAAAACAAATTCAAAAACAAGAGAAGTGATTTCACCCCGCAACACAATGCAACCGCATAGCTGGCTGCACAAGCGATGTCTCGACAAGTTCAAATTTGTTTTTAAAAATACATGAGAGTGATTTCCACTTCAAACAGAGCCCTCCCTGAACTTCTAAAATGATAGAATGGGGTAAAAGTTTGATAGTTTTGCAGATAATGAAAGCCAGGCGATGGATAAGTGTCTGTTTGAAGTGCAGGTGAAAGAGCTGAAGATGCAACCGGAGCTCTGCTGACCACGCCGTCGACTGTGAAATCAGAGTCCGTTGTAGTATGACGTTACAAGAGGACTTTTACCAGCAGAAATACTACACAGGATTCAGAGTCCGGGATAGGTAACTTCTCCTACATCCTTCTCCTGAGTTTTTGCTTTCGCTACATAGCCAACCTTAGCATAAACAGCAGTTTACTTACCAGAGTATATGATTTGTTGATTCAACTTCAAACTTCAGTCCTCTACTGGCAAAACATTTGCCTTGTTTTGCTTCTTTTTCTGTCACTTCTCTTCTTCTACCGAAGTTAACATGCTGACCAGCTAGCCCATCTTGTAATGCCATTTTCGATAGTGAGTCACTGTAGCATCCAGGCTACCCTCAGTCCAACATGAGAGGATGAAGAAGTAGCGACTAAAGGAACTAAGTTTCTATGCTGAACTTGTGATCTTTCTTTTATAGACTGGTGAGTAAACAGCTGTTATTTCTAACAGTGGCTATGTAGTGATAGCCAAAAATTAAATATAGCACCGTTAACGTCCTATGCCAACAATCTGCACTAAAACACTGTCCTAGAGCAAGGCACAAAATCCCTTTTTGCTCCATGGTTAATGTCTCTTTGCTAAAGCTAATTTTGTGTTACATGGATCAACAAACTCTTTTATATCATTTACATTTTAAAAGTCAGGAAGTGGAATCTTTTAAATCAAGTCAAAAAGCAATTATATTAAATAAACCCATGTTAGCGCCAAGATTTATTTTCCAATTTCAATATATTTTGTGTTTTACTTGTTTATTACACCACTTTTTTTTCTATCTTATTCTAATGTTTGGCATTTCATTTTGTTCAATTCTCTCTACTTTAATGTGCCTTATTTTAGTTCATTGCAACACTGAATTGTTTTTACATTGTTCTTCCCATTTAAAGTGCTTTCTAACTTTGTTTTGACAGGTGCTAAATAAACTGTATTTCTATATTACCATTTCTTATCATCAAGGCCATTTCACTTTTGTAGCATCTCTAATGTTAAAATATTGGAATGTAAAACAGAAAGGGGATGAGTGTAACTGCAGTAATGGGTAAGATTAAAACTACTTGGCATGTGCCAAGACCTCTTAGCAAACTTTGTTGCTTCCAAGTGATGGAAATATCCAAGAGAAATGAGCCAAATCCATTCTTAAAATAAATCAAAGAAAAAGGGATGGTTTAGGTAAATATACCCTGAATGTTATGCCCAGCTCTACACTCCCTTAACCTTGCTCACATCTTTACAATCTAGATAAGAAGGATTTGGAAATACACAGAGAATGTGTGTCCTTATGTGTGAGTGTGTGTATAACTATAAGGGGGAGGGCGAGCGAGTAAGACAGTGGAACATCGCAATATCAAGAGCAGAGCACAGCAGGGCAGGCGGAACCAAAGGTCCGTTCCACAGAGGGAGTGATTAGGGCGTTGCGCAAGGCCCACAGGAGAGAGAAGGGGGCAGAAAGGAGAGCTCATTACCCATAATGTAGAAGAAGAGCACTCTCACCCAACACAGCGTGGAAGACTCGCACACTGTCAAAACATTGCTTAGAAAATCAGGCTACTTGTGGTTCTGCTGAGCTGAGCGCAGTGAAAGCAAATATGTAGATGATTTATATTACAGATGTTTTGTTTTTTTTTTTCAGAGGATGACACACAGAAGGGACAGCTGCTGTCAGGCGTTTAAATACCTGCAAATTGACTTGTTCACAATTTCAATATGTAGTAAGAGACTTTTTCCCGCCATGTCAATACCTGACGACGGTCCTAATGTTGTAATTATTCCTTCACAAAGGGTATGACTCAACATAAGCCGACAGATCTAGTTCATGTCTAATTCTTGTCATAATTTGAGGTTGGAATAAGATATTCCTAAGCTTGTTACTTGGCCTGTTATACTGTTTATCATTAAACAGAGTGTCTGTGCCTGCTGGCTTTAGCTTTTTTAAATGTGGGTAACTGCTGCTTTTCTCAGTTTGTTTTTGTTGAAAAATGAAAACCTCTGGGTTT
This sequence comes from Istiophorus platypterus, assembly GCA_016859345.1. Taxonomy (NCBI): domain Eukaryota; kingdom Metazoa; phylum Chordata; class Actinopteri; order Istiophoriformes; family Istiophoridae; genus Istiophorus; species Istiophorus platypterus. The sequence goes on along the minus strand of CM029113.1, from coordinate 15,371,212 downwards.
TGGATTGTTGGTCAGATGAAAACAAGGACCACATTAGGCTTTGGGAAACTGTGACGGTCTGGTCGTCATGTTGATGTCATCGCCTGTTGAGCTGACTACCCCCAGAAATGTTTACATTTTTGACCAACCACAAAGCCTGAACAAGAACGTCTTTGATAAAAGCGATAATGGAAACATCAGCTGTGTATCAGCATTCAGGCTCTCAGCTGACTGACCTGGTTGATGATGTAGATGCCGTAGTCAATCCTCTGCCGTCTGAGGATAGGGTGGAGGTAGTGGAGCCAGTACTTCAGGTGGTTTTCCCTGTGACGGAACGGGATTATGATGGCCACCTAGGCAGGGGAAATAGTAGTGGCTGGTAATTTGCTGGTATTCAACTGGAATCTTTATGATAAAACACGATTTTAACTCTTTTCCCTCAGTTGCAGAACAAGGCATGCAACAGTTAGTGGACTATCTAATTAATTCTACAATTAAAAGAATTGGAAACAATTTTGATATATTTTTGTGTCAATAATTGATATATTTGAAAAGCTGAATCTTTTGGGTTTGGGACTGTGATCAGGAAAACAATTAGCAGATGAATAGATAGTGAAAAATAATCATTAGTTGCAGAACTATTCATTTGAATAGTTTAATCAGTACTGAATTGAGGCGAAGTTCCCAGTAAAGTAGACTGACAAGTTTAATCTGTTAAGATGCTGTATCAGAAGCTATTCTATCGATATGGACTTAGACAATGAGACAGTGTTTCTCTTCCAGAGTCAATGAGTGTTTCTTTGATGAATCACGCTTAAATTAACGTTACTTCATCCTACTTTGAACTGTCCTATACCACAAAGTCATATCAGTAGAAATTCCTCCTTGTTAATGTCACCATGTACATAAATTATTTTAAAAATTCATAATGAATGAAGCAGCTCAAGGATGCAGCTCCCAGTGGTATCACGGATCTGAGACATATTGGAGGCTGTTCTGTATCTGTGTGGTTTCAGTGAGTCGTTCTCAGCTGTCCAAACAGTCCAAGGTTGAACTGTAATTGTACGTTCATGGTAATTTTGTGCTCTGATGAAGACTGGCAGCAAATTGACCTTGGTTTCTGCACAGTTAAGAATTGCAATGGGTGAAGCTACTTTGGTGTAATCTTCACTGCTGATGAAAGCACCCCTCACATGCACATATATATACATATCTATATACACACATCTCTCTCTCTCTCTCTATATATATATATATAGATATATATATATCTATATATATATATCTATAGATATAGATATAGATATATATCTATATATCTATATCTATATATATATATACATATATATATATATATATATATATATACATATATATATATATATACATATATATATATATACATATATATATATATACATACATATATATACATATATATATATATATATACATACATATATATACATACATATATATACATACATATATATACATACATATATATACATACATATATATACATACATATATATATATATATATATATATATATCTATATATATATATAGATATATATATATATATATATATATATACATATCTATCTATATAGATATATATATATATATAGATATATATGATATATATATATATATAAATACCATCTATATTTCTATGGTGAGACATTTACAGACCTTCCATCTAGGCCGACAGTCGGGAGGAGTGTAGCGACCTCCCTCCGTCACATTGGGGTTTTCTTTTTGCACTCGTTCCATCGTCATCTGGGAGCTGAACTCGATCAACAAACGCCCCACTGAGGAAGGAAGAAAAGAGGGAAGAGTTAGCAAGATGAAGAGGATAACAGAGAAAACGGAATAAAAAGAAATAGGAAAAAAAAGAAATAGATGATGGGGAACAAGGGATGTTGGGGGTGAGGGACAGAGAGTTTTTAGCTTCAAAGCAATAATGTATGTATATCAAAGCAATGTGTGCAGAAATTATGGTTTCAAGGGATATGCCCTGCATAATGCAACATTAAATACGATGCACAGACTTCGGAAAACATATATTCCTAAAAAGTAAACAAAGACTTTGAAGTGAGTTGGCGAAAACACAACATGAAAGGTAATTACACTGCTCAGTGATGAAGCCACACCATATGTTGTATCATCACAAATCTATCCATCATTCCTTTGAGTACTGACGGATCAAATCTACATTCATGTGTGCATTTATGTGCATGAGATTGCGGGTTCAGACTAATTTAAAAGAAGGGTTGGTTTTAAATCTCTGGCCCCGACGATATCTACAGCTCCTCGCCCTGGGAGCCAGGATCATTAAAATATATGAGCCAGCTTTGCTGCTTGGGCTCAAACCAAAGCCCTGCAACCACAACCCCAGTTTTAAACAAACCAAACTTTGGGTGTTCATGCAGTAGAAAAATACAAAATGTCACTCATTAGAGCATGTTTTTCATCAGGTTCAGTGCCAGACTAAGAACTCATTAGATAATTTTCAAAGCTTCATGTGTCATTGCATATTTGTCATTCAAAACTCTATAAAGTTTAGAGGAGCGTGTCTGTGAAGGTGAATCAATCAACCTCTCTCTCTCTCTCTCTCTCTCTCATATATATATATATATATATATATATATATATATATATATATATATATATATATATATATATATATATATATATATATATATATATATATATGGTGTTATATGTAAACATGCGTAATCAATCATTTTATATGGATATAATGGACACACGGATACCACAAATTCTACTTATATTCTGAAAAGGATAAGACTGGTGATATTCTATATTTCATCAAAAGACCAAAACCACCAAGGAAATGATCCAATTAACAAGTATTGCCTGTTTCTGAAGCCAAACACAGCTTATTCCTCCTCTATGCCATAGAGCTCCATTGTCAACATACATAAATAAGTCACAATGCTCCTTCATTATAATAAAGATGGGGACTGTAATTTATTTTGAGTAAATCTCACATATGCTGTCCTGATGCTGGAAATACTCACAATTACATTAATCTGCGGCTGGAAATAGTCCAAAAATATACTATTCACTCTTGTTTGAGTCATGTTTGCTAAATACTACAGTGCCCAGCAAAGCAGACTCTTCCAGACAGTCTCTCTTGAAAAGGCATTCACAGCGATTGCGAGCAGAAAAACTGACTCAAGTGTGAATGTGTGTGAAGAATGAAAAAGAGCTTAAAAGAGATGTTCACACCCTGCTTACTCTCTCAGCTCCACACATCTGGCTGGTTGCAGCTTGAAGGGGGCATGTTTGTTGGACTGTGCCTTTTTTGGAATAGTAACAAAAAAATTGTCAGCCCTCTGTGTTCTGACAGGCACTGTTTGACATTATACAAAAACTTATTTGATATATCTTGGCACCTTAAGCGCCAAACACAGGATATGGAAGTCAAGAAGTACTGAAAGACACATTGCCGCTTTTTTCTTTTCATGGGATTTGTTGACAAAAAGAAAACTATTCAGTATAAAAACATCAGCCTTATCCTCTAAGACATTAGATTATCACAACTACCAGAGCAATGATTCTGCTTCAACTGATCACCTGTGCTGCATGATATGTGTGTTAATACTCAGTACTCACTGCACTGCAGAGCTAAGGGGAGGGAGAGAGACAGAGACATGATGCCAACACAGGTATGTAAGCTAATAATCCACTTAGCATCGACTTGAGTTTTGTGTTGAGAGGTCCTCCTCTAAACAACACTACAAAGACAAGCACTGTGTTCGATGCCAACAAGGTTACATGTTAATAACACGCCTCTTTCTCATGCCACAAGAGCTGAATGCAAATAGCCCTCTCCCCATGACCACTTCTGCCGTTATCTTTCATCCTCCCCACTTTAATTCACACACACATGTCCCTCTGTCTCTATTCCTTCCTCCTCTCTCACACTAACGAGACAGCGAGTGGAAGGCGATGTTTTCGTTCCGTCTCAGTGAGCTGTTAGTTAGCTCTCAGGCAAGAAAAGAAAGACACAATAACAGAAAGTGCGAGTACTAGCACAGAAAAAAAAATCCTTTTTTCACGTCGTAGGTTGTGTCGTTTTGTGGCACTAAAATTCTGTAATTAATTGGTGCAGATACCTTTGAGCACCAACAGGTAGATGGTGCCGATGTTGTCTTTAAGGCCCCATATTAAAGATACATTTTTCGTCCACCATCTCTTTTATCAAAACAAATAGCCGACTTACAAGACCTTTATTATGCTGTTTAGGGTACGTCTTAAATACTCTACAAGGCAATTAGGGTGTCGTGTGTTTTTATTGCACTGTGTCTCCACAGTAGATAAGAATCCCTGATTATACTATAACGTTACTTCATATTCTCTAAGTAACTGTGTCGTATACTTTAAGCTACCTGGAATCACAAAGACCTGCATTCCAGTTATAGTTGTTTGCTTGCAGGAAGCATCTATCCAAAAAATTATATAGCAGTAGGAGTGCATTGTTAACAGGACAGTATTCGTACTCTTTCTTGAATCTCTACGGATAAGAAAAACCTATCCTCTTTATCAGGGGTCAAAAGTCAGACTCCTGCTTTAAGGTTGCTCTCAGTTGGAGAATTGAAGTGTTGTTCAGAACCGCCGATACCCAGCATTTTAGAGTCGGCTGCCAAGCAGCAATCATTTTAAAAGGAGACATTTTTGGATATACACTGATTATCCAAAGCTACTAGCATGGCCCCTCTTACTGTCCTGTAGCTACGCAGCCCCATATGCAGCAGGGTGGGATGCACAGTGTGTTGGGAAACACCCCTCTCGCACCATCCTTAAAATAATTCGGTTCGGACCAGACAGGATAGCCTTCATCCTGGATGCCGGTTCTTGGTTTGTCCCTCCTCAGTTGGTAAGGATACACCACTGTTGACAAGAAGCCCCCCCATAAGCCCAGCTGGGTCATCCGACCTAATGCATGTCGTCCCGTATCAAAGTCACTCAGGTCCTCATGAATGCCCATTTCTCCTACATCCAACACACTGACCATTAGAGTCAACTATTCACTAACTACCAGAACTAAACCAGACCTTGAAATGTGCAGTTATTATGAGATAATCAATCTTATTTCCCTCATGTGTAGTTGGTCATAATGTTTTTGGCTTATTGATTTTTACACTTTGTTCTCTGGAAGATTGTTATCTCTTTCGTGTCTGGGCAATAATCACACAGCGGGAGTCAGAAGGCAGTTAGCTTAGCATAGCATGAGGACTGAAAGCAGAAGGAAACAGCAAACCTGGTTCTTTACAATGATTAAAAAAAAAAAAAACAACAACAAAACATCTAGCAGCATTTCTAATGTTCATTAACTCACACAAATGTCATTTGTTCAATAAAAAGAAATGTAAAAATGTCAGCTTGTGGATTTTGGGGGGGTTGTGCACTGTTACCATCTCTTGGCAATACTTATCGTCACCATTAGGCTTAGTATGATGGATTAACTACTGTTTGTCCACACCTCAAAAACAAGTTATAAAGGGTTAGTCAATGACCTTTATAGGTGTTAATAGGCTTGATCTTTTTTATGTTTATGTATTGAAAAGAAATACTAGCTGCTTTTTTGTTTTTTTTTTTGTTTTTTCTTGTGTGTTGTTTAGCTAACCAACTCCTGGTTCTACCGAGAGGTATTGATCTCTACATCTAAAAAAAAAAAAAAAAATTTCTCCTGTCATGTTTTTTTTTTTTTTTTTTGTTTGTGTAAATGTTGTGAAAGAAGAAGAAAGAACGAAAAAAAAAAAAAAGAGATTGAAATAATGTTGATGGAGAGAGAAATGATAAATACGAGTTGTAACGTGTGGTAGGTTGACGGCGAGCAATTATCACACACATGCACGTACACACACACACACGTAATATCTCAGGCTTATCTATTTGGCGATATTACAGTAATACATTATAATCATGCTGCTTGATCACTCTATCTGGGACACCCGCTGCACTTTGGGGAATACATCACTGCTCTGTCTGCAAATATACACTGTACACAGGCGTCTACACACACACACACACACACACAAACACACTGTAGACACACAAAATTTCCCCCTACAATAATGAACCAAATCTCTGAGCTATTAGGTTAGCAGCACATGCACAGACACAATACTGAGAGCCGACCCGAGGCAGTACGCACTCTAAACACACACACACACACACACACACACACACACACACACACACACACACACACACACACTCCCAGAGCGTGTGCGCGCATGTGTACAGAGCGAGTGGGCCTATTTGAGGATGTGATTCAGCCTGGGTCAGACTTGATAACAAGGAAACAGAAATAGGATAAAATTGGAACACTCGAGAGTTTTGTTGCTGCGGAGGGACTTGTGTGACGTGGCATCCATTCACAGATTGCTGATGCTCCTTGCCTCTGTTTCTCTCTCTTCAACGTTCACACTTCTCCCTCCATCCCTGACACCATTACACTCTCAACTGAGCCGGCGGTTCTGAACATGGGACCCATCGGTAGAGGTTTTAACAGAACCACACGGTCGCGGGTAACCAAGACTTGATAAGCAGAGTCATATGGGGTGTTGATATTATGTGTAGGCTCTAATCCGAAGTAACTCGTGTGTCAATCACTTTAGGAGTATTGCATGGTTTTCGAGGGGAGATTGAGAATGTTAACTGTGAAGTGCGTGTTAACTGGTGGAGCATCATGCTGCTGCCACCAGGGCTGTCACTAAGTCTATTTATACAACCCTTGGTTTAGGTAGGTTTTCCATGTGTCCATTTTGGATTGAGTGCAGAATTTTGGATCAGTGAAAACCTCTAATGCATGTCCCCTAATTGTGTCTTAGAAGGTGGAATGCCAGATAGACCCCCAGCAAAATTCATGGTTTAATTATGGAAAAATCGGCTGTCGAGTTGCATTGTGGGCAACGCAGGCCGAAATAATAAAGGACTTGGAATAAAAAAGACATTATGTCCTGTTTGTTTTTTTAATGGTCCATCGTGAGTCAGACAATGTTAGGGGAGTAAAACGTTAAATCTGTAGAATACCCTTTTAAGAGTAACTACACTTTATATTGATTAGCTTGTTTAAACACAAATACACTGTTTGATTCTTCAAGCCTGAAATTAACCTGCACAGGGTTTAAAAACTCTAGCAAAGTATTCCTCTTATGCTGTATTTTCCAGGATATTTGAGGAAGAAAGACGTTATCTTGCAAAATACTATTTTACTGCTTAAAATTAAACGAGTCTATGCATAACAAAAACGGCAAGCTTTAAAATTATGTCTCTGTTCAGTGACAGCAATCAAATCTTTTATCTCTCAACACCATCACATCTCCATGCACAGTTAAAGAAAGACATAAACAAATGCCAAACTAACACCAACAAAACATCTTCCTGCACAGGATCCAGGGATCAAAAGTGAATAAGATGACAAAATTTATGTGGTTTAAGTTTGCTTGTTCTTGGCCATCTATGACATAACTTAACAGCCGCCTTCTTCCTCCGAAGTCAGGGTGCATGTACATGACACCGTGGCCCACTGTGTCCTTCTGGAGTCACCGGTCAAGCCATCTGACCACACACACTACATGACAGGCTGGTTGTTAATAAGCTTCTGCTCCGAGACATTTTTGTGCCCCCCGTTTTACTTAAGTGACAAGCGATGCAACGCCAGGAGAGGATTTCTGGGAGAAGTTTCTGAGCTCATAACGGAGTTTGGTTCTTTGGCCTCAGGATTTAGGGGAGCAATAAGAGTCAGAGAAAGTGAATAAATGGAAAGAAAAAAAAGAGGAGAATGAAGAGGGAAACGACAGAGAAAGAAGGAGGGAGACATTGTTCTGTTCCTCCTGCCTCCCACTGACACAGACTCTGTGACAATAGAGACTTTCAGCTCTCTGAATCTTATTAGCCTGTCTACCCTCTCCTTCTCTTCTCTTTCTCTCTCTTTCAATCATTTACAAAAGCCTCTACCAACTGCAGGCAGTAATTGCTATTCTTTCAGTGATGGGAAGAAAGAGAGAAAGAGAGATAGAGGTAGAAAGAGGCAGTGAGGAGGAGGGGGGGCGTGATGGGAGGAGGGAACGAGAGGGAGTGAGGAGTGTGTGAGAGATGAGGAGAAAGTGAAAGAGCAAAAGAAAAAAGTCTTCAAGTCAAACAACTACTTGCAGAAAACATTTTGAAAACTTCATTTAATCTCTTTCTCTTTTTCTCCTCATGTTTTTACCCGTCTCTTCTCTTGTCAGCTCTTTTCAAGAGTCCTCAGTGTGGATCCACCCTCTGAAAATCACTCTGAAAAGACTGTTAGACTACGAAACCCTGCGTATGCGTGTGTTTCTGTGTCTGGATGTAGTGTGTTTGTGTGTGTGTGTCTGTGTGTGTGTGTGTGTGTGTGTGTGTGTGTGTGTGTGTGTTCGTGTGAATGTACAGGCTCAACGGATTACTGGTATCTAAGAATCTCCTCGACATGCAAAAAATCCAGTCATCTGTTTGTGTGGGTGTGTATTTAAGAAAACAACCAGTATGTGTGTGTATATGTTTGTATGTGCGCGTGTGTGTGTGTGTGTGCGCGTGTGCATGTGTGTGTGCAGGGTTAACAGTGGTGCATTCACAATGAGCACATAAGGTTGCAGAGAACGCTCTGACTGATAGCTTTGTTGTCACAGGCCATGTTACCAGAAAATGAAATCCAGACAACAAAAAGGAAACATGAATTTTTACGAAAAGGATAATGTTCTGCAGCCATCTCTCAGACCCCATGTGTCAGTGTGTTTCCTTGACAGCACAAGAGATAGAAACAAGCACAGCCGCACGATGACTGAATTGTTAAGGAATGATAACATAACATTGACAAAATCGTGGAAAAATTGCACTGAAATGGACAGAAATAGATTTTCCTTGAAGGGTAAGAAAAACCTATGGTGTGCTTAAGAAATGATTGAATGCAATGTAAAATGCACATGGTTAAAAGCTTTAACAAGCAAATACAAGGTGCAATAAGAGACACTTAGATGACTGGCAGTTGGAGCTGATGCAGGTGAAACTATCCCAGTTGAATCTTCAGTATAAAAGAACAGTGACTACATTTGAAAATATTTCTTTGGTTGAAAAAAAAACCCCAAAACCTTTCAAGATACCAGCCTGAGTGCACATGGGCATAAGGAAAGAAGTCAACTATGACTCAAAAAGTGCATTTCTGTGAGAAACAACCAATAAAGAGCTCAAAATTCTGATGCATGTTCTGCAAATGCTGAGCTAAAATTTACAGCAGATGGATAAAACATGAATAAGAAATATTGTTACATCACACATAAAGACTGAGGTAATTCTATGTTGAAAACATAGAGGATATCACTAAAGTAGGAAACTTAACTTGCAGAACCAGGGGCTATTTAGGGCCCTCGAGCTTTAGGGAGCCCCAGGGTCTTGGTCTCTGTTTGAAGTGACTTAAAAGTTAAATCTTCTTGTTGGAAAGTTAATCAAATGACTACAAAGAGATGTAAAACAACCACAAAGAGACACATAACAACTACAAAGAGACAAAAAACAACCACAGATACTCAAAACAACTGCAAACAGATAGAGTGTTTCCCATCATTTCTTAATCTGTCTGCAACGACAGTGAATATATAAATAAAATGATGATAAAAAAATAGTTATTTTACAAGTACTCTTTGTTTTGTCTTTCATCAAAATTCTACTGAAATTTGTTCCAAAGTGAAATCAAAGACCACAGCTCTGCCACGGGCTTTTTCCCTCGCATCTGTTTTGTTCCCACGTCTGCAGCAACGAACAGAGCGGTTAACAATCTTTAATTATCAGGAAAAATATTTTTATTTCTGGCAAAATTACAAAAAAAACAATGTGTGCATGCACAAACAAGCCTAAATGGAAAATTTCATTAATGAGTGTGAATTTTAAGCAGGCTGATGAAAGCAATTATATCGTGAAAAGCCTCAGATATTCTGGAGAAGATCTTTGATAGTGCTGTTTCTCGCATCAAGTAACAGTACTTTTATCAGCATGTATTGAAGTACTAGTCAATGCTCTATTCAATACCACTGTTGCGGATCATTACCCAAACAAGCGAGGCAAAAAGCACTTAATGGCTCCAATCCATGTTCACAGTATGTTCACTGACTTGTTTTTGTTCTGAGACGGAAGAGGTTGGAAGTAGGGGGCATGAAACAGATGGAGAACGCATGCAACACAACAATGTACCCTGGAACAAGCGACTAGGCCTATGAACATAAAAAGATGGGCGGACATAGCAATCATCAGAAAGAATAAGAGAAAGAGAGCGTGAGAAGAAAGGGAGGAGAGTCAGTTACAGGTTTGAGACACAGACCGATAGACAGCAACGGACGAACAAAAACAGACAAAAAACAAAAAGCGAGAACGAAACAGCTGGAGACACAGGGAGTAAACAATGGAAACAAAGTGACGTCGCTGACAGATATTGCGAGGTTGCGAGCCAAAATTCCATGGCAACACAACACCGTCGAACTGAAAGTGCAGCTTCACTACACTGCAGGGCCGTTTCTGTAACTGTCAGGTTTCTTATTTTGTTTGTATCATAAGCTTTGTTCCACGGAAATAACCAGAGAAATAACCAGAGAATTTATGTCGCTGTCACAGTAAGGAAATAAAAAACAGTGCACAACAAATGATAAAGGGTATATTTGACTCAATTAGAAAATTTATTTAACACATTAACATCATTTAGTATTCTAGCCCTTATTGTCCCCAGCGGTTTCATCAGACCACTGGGGACAATAAGCCCTAGAAACATTTATTACTATATCGAAACTTTAGCAACAATACAAATCTTTGGGGGTTTCCTTTACCTTTCACAAACTGAGCACAAATCGTCCTCATTCGCACGAAAAAGAAGAGCGGACAAATTTTCTTTTTTGTTTTTAATCAAAGGGACTGCTGTTCAATTGCCTCTTAAACCAACAATTGCGTTAACGTAATCCTTGATTATCATCATCCTATTAATCTGGAATTAACCGATTCCGAGTAATCTAGGGACAGAAGCCACAGTAAAGATGAGTGTTGCACTGGCTCTACCAACTGCACAAACTTGTGTGTTTTTGTGTGTATTTCCCTAGATACTGTTTTTGGCGTTATTTGGATGGTTCTCCCTATTACATGTTATCAAATCTGCATGACTGGCAGATGGGATGACACTGGCACGCCAGCATGCGACTGTGTGTGTGTGTGTGTAAGCATGTGTGTATTTGTGTGTTTGGCGGTACAGCTACAGGTCTCACTGCCACTGTCAAGCTGGCATACTGATGTGGTAGTTGGCAAATATGCTGGGACACACACACGGACGCAGACACAGACACACAGAATCACAGACACACACACACACACACACACACACACACACACACACACAACTACAAACACTATTCTCGGAAGAAGCAATATCCTGAAATAGCCGTGGCCAAGTGCATGAAGACTCCAAGGTCATGATGCTGTCAGAACACGCCAAGGCTTGTTGTGGTCAGACATGAAATGGTGCAGAAAGCTGGTTTCACACTGCCAGAGGATCACAATGATCACGCTACCAAGAAAACGTCAGCCAATGATAACACTGCAAAATAAATTCAACATTTGTCCAGTACTCAGTTAAAGTCACGATCCAGAAGTTAAAAAAAAAAAAAAAAGCAGGAGGTAGGTATCACTGTTTTATATATCTGAAATGACCTGAAAGCTTTATTGATTTTTGTGAAGTCATTCAGTTAAAGACAGATATATAATGTACTGTCCATCATAAAGGCTAAATTTAGGATCAAATGTTCAGACTTAATACAATATGAATTTTAAGGACTATTGCATACGAAGTGAATTTAGAGAAGCACGCGGGCGTTGACATGCATAATATACTCTTAGTGGCAAGAACAGAGGTCAAGACAGTTATAATGTTGAGTGAGTTTATAAAGTTGAGTGAAAAATTCACACTTGACTCTACGACTCTGCAAACGTACAGTGACGACGGGGAAAGGACAAAATGGAGAAAAAAAAAAAAAGGAAAAAGAAGTTAAAAAAACAAAACAAAACACTGCAACAACAACCTGAATGCACGGAAAGTCCGTTGACGTCCAACAATCTTCATTTCCGAGAAGAAATGCATCCCCGCCCCGAAATTAATTCACATTTGTAAAACAGCTACAGAAAAATTAGTCCAATCGTATTTCAATAGATAGACTCAGGAAGAACACGAGAGCTGTTTTTAGGGTAATTGAAGGTAGACAGTTATTTAATCCTATCGAACCTTAGGATCAGAGCTCAAAATCCTAACAAGACATACAGGTGGCTGCCTGAATGTCAATCTTGACAACTGGATGTTACCATATTTTCATGTAGTGCTTCAAACGGTTTAAGAAAAAATACTCTCTCAGAGAGCGGTTCGTGTCGAGAACATGTTTCTATGTCATGTTTCATGTTTCTGGCGGAATCTGACATTTGACATTTTCTGAAGGCTGCACTTTGACACTGCATGTGTGTGTTTGCATGTGTTTTAGAACACACGCAGACACCTACACACAGACCCACATACATCCATCTGAGTGTATCAGTGTCCCTGTCTTCACCTCTTTCTTGATATTCCTCTGCTTTAATCCTCTTTCCTTCTGCTGTCCCCAGAATCTCTTTCTTCTATTCTTCACCATTAACTGTACGTCCAACTGTGTCTGGATGCAAATGCCAAACACACAAATGGACATCAGACACACACCCTGGTGAACCTGACTTCTTGAAAGACAGCTTGTTAGGAAAGCAGATTTGCCAACATGCAAAGAGGGCGGCAGAAAAATAATACGAAAATAAATTTAGTTTGAATCTTAAAGGTGTCGATAGAGTGAGAGGATTGAATACAAGTGTGGAAGGGGTCTCAGTCATTTTGGCAGGAAGAGGGCCTGGATCTGGAAACAGACAGGAGCTTTTGGTGAAATGACCTCAAGTTTCTAACAGTGAGAACGGGCGTTCAGAAATGTAAGGAGGGTATTTAGTTATTTGTGGACAGGAAACAAAATTTCTAGAACAGGGTGCCAGTGGAGGCAAGCGAGAACCAGACTGATATGGTTGAGTGAAACAAAAACATAAGGAGCTACAGCAATTAAAGGAGGATGGATACAAAGGAATGGACGACTGTCTGAGCTCACACAGGGACACAGTGGGACGCAAACGTACTGTGAAAGAACAAGAAATTGTCGAGGTAATGGAACAGTTTATGTCTCGGAAACCGATCGGGTCTTCGTTAAAAATGCATTTAATTCCTCAAATTGAGCGTAATCCTCCATTAAATCATCAATGTAAACAAAAAAAAAACATAAAAACAAAAAAACTCTTCTTAGGTCTTCTCCACTACAGCAAATAGTTTAATTTGACCTCTGTAAGTGTTTGCAATGTGACTCATTGTTTTTGCAGTCTATTGTAATTACACTGGATGTAAAATGACTTAACGACTGTGAGGGTAAAACGCAGGCTATATGTTTTAATTTAAGCACCTTGCAGCTATAAGGTGTGAGCTACAGTGTTTTTCAACTCTGCACCATATGGCGTTTTGTTTTGTTTGTTTTTTTTAACCTTCGCTCAATTACGGAAACAAAAAAAGAAAAAACTACAACTGAAGTCATCCATGCCTGTCTTGAATCTCTGTAGCAAACTGCAGCACAATGAATCAAAAGCTGCCTGATAAGTCAGGCCCTTGTTTGCTCCACAGTACATCAACATAATTAGGAGCTGCACAGAGTCACGGATGAATCCTCTTAGAAAATGGCAAAAGTAGAAAACAGTTTCTGAAAAAAACAGGATTTAAAACGTGCTGTGTACATTTCATGTTAGTATTATTATTATCATTATTATTATTATCATCACATGGGTAGTGGTAGAAATAAAAGTTTAAAAGTATTAAAGTAGCAGAGTAAGGTCTATAATTGCACACCACTCGTTGCATTTGTAAAAACTGCCAGGAACCTTTCACACCCAGTCTGATAGCTCTGCACAAAAACTAGTAAAAAAAAGAAACAACCCAACGATATTCACGGTAAATGCTGTCTTTGGGAGTCTGGAACTGTCAAACTGCAATTTTTTTTTCATTTTAGAGCGTTTTTGAATTTCTATGATGTTCATGTTCATGTACTGTTCTAAATGCCGAGGATGCCGGGGTAAAATATCAAGGTATGTTGTCATGGTGACAGCATTTCCTCGACTACGACGCCACAGGCTCCACCGTTACGGAAAAGCTGGTTTAAAAAGTGTAGATTATTTACTAGTTTTGGTTGTAGCAACAGCCCCTGTGAGGAAAAAACAAAAAAAACAAACCCGGTGAAGAACATATAAGACACTTATTTTGTGCCCCCCTCTCTCCTAGTGCTGGTTTTCTGCTGTTAACCCACAAAAAGCTAAAATGTCTTCCGACAATGTTTATGATTTTCTTGGAAAGGCCCACCAGCAATTTATCCAACTGACCACTCGTCTAAGAAGTTAGTCTCGGCTGCACACACAGACTAAGAAGTTTCCGAACCAGCAGGGCTTGCAGGACATTTGTGCTAAACTTCACAGAAATCCAGGCGACCTGAAAGATTCACGGGGCGACAATAACTAAGCAATGTGGGCGGATGCTTTTGGAGATTGTCCCCGTGAGACGCGTTCCCACCTACTGGAAATATTCTGTTCGGCGTAGCTGAGGGATGGTGCCCGGGTGGAGCGCTCGGGTGGCAGGATAGAGGCGTTATCAACATGCCAACCTACTCCTCCTCGAATTCCCCGCACAATGATCTGCTCTGTTCAAGAGTCGGCTCACTCGGAAATCACACAGACTTTGTGCTAGGGAGCTGTCAGGTCAGTTCCGTTAATGTCCGGTTCAATTGATTCACACGTTTGTGTTCAAACGTACAGGTCCCTGTATGACATCACCCAACAGCATGGGAGCAGCTTTAGACTTTTATGAAAGGACTGTGGAAATCAGACCAAGGTCGCTGGGCCCAAGGTAATAAGAGGATGGATTGTAATGAGCAATAAGTGCACTTCATAATGTTGAATCAGAAAGGCTGATGACTTTAACTGAGCCATTTAGAAAACTACGTGTCCCCAACTTTCTCCACAAAAAGGAAAATGTTCTTTCAGCTGCAGGTAAGGCAGATGGGAACACAGAGAGAGATCCGGAGGCAGAGAGTGGCTGAAAAACACCTTTAGCAATGAAGGAAAAGGTAAACTGAGAGAGCCACAGGGAGAGAGAGAGAGGGAGAGAGAAGGGAAGGCTTTCAGTCCCTCCAGCTGGTGGTGTTTACCCAGACAGAAGCCCTGACAGGCTGGTATGGTCTTTCCCACATCTGGGATGCTTACGGACTTTGAAGATAAGACATGTTCTGCAGTCCAGAAAAAAAATATATAAAGGTACATTTCTCTTATTCCGTAACCTCGACTGCAGCATACCTGCATATGTTAATGATTAATGCTTTGGGCAGTGGCTTAAATCAGCACTCAGCAGCTGCTGCTAAAAGCCGTTTGCATTCAGCCTGACAGCACATTTAGGGTCTAGTTTTTTTGCAGTGGCTCTACATTTATATTCAAATGTTACTGTTAAGTCTGTTGCTTTGTGGTTGAAATTTATATACAGAAAAAAAAGAAACAAAATGAATAAAATTCCCTAAACCTTTTTTCTTCCAAAACTGTTTCTGGCATGAAAATCATGATCTTCATAGCTTTAGCAGTTGCCTTCGTTGACCTGCAAACGAACAATGAAAAATGACTCTAATCTGCACACAATAACTAAAACAGCACGAACGCACGTACGCACGCATGCACGCACGCACACTCTCAGAGGAAGCGAGAAAGTGGACTTATTTACACTGATATACTGAGATATGACGCTAACAGCAAAATAATATAGACGTACTAACCCATACGCACAAAGTTGTAGACTTATCCTTAGCCGACCATAATCTAACCTTAACCAAGTCTTCTCCCTTAAACTTAATGATTTACGTTATAAGGATTTTCTCCTTGTTCCCATTGGAGGCCGTGTCCTCACGCTGGCAATATGTGAAAAGATTTATGTCCCAACAACATGAGTAACACAAGCCCACACACACACCGGCTGTGATGCGTGAGTGTGTGCGTGCATGCGCGCGTGTGTATGTGCACTTGAGTGGCTAGAAATTATGAGGACATGTTTCAGTTTTAAAACCACTGGAGTGAGGGACATTTCGGGAAAGTGAGGACATTTTGGCCAATCTGCACTCTCTGACACTGTTAAAGGGATGTTTGAGGGTTAAGGCTCGGTTTTAGGGCTGGAATTAGGTTTAGATTAGCGTTAGGGTTGGGCTTAGGCATTTAGCTGTGATGGTCAAGGTTAAGGTAAGGGGGCTTGAGAATGCATTATATCAGTGTGAGTCCTTGCAAGGACAGAAGTACAAATGTGGTGTGTGTGTGTGTGTGTGTGTGTGTGTGTGTGTGTGTGTGTATTTGTACAGCTAACAATGATATCTATCTGTGGGATAGGGAGAGCTGTGATTTCTTTCAGTTTTGTCAAAACACATACCTTGGCCAATTCAATTACTCAAACACACACACACACACACACACACACACACACACACACACACACACACACACACACACACACACATAAACACACACTTACACACACAAAAACACACGGCAAACCGCTCAATAACAATAAATCATAGCCTTCATAACAAATCACCTCTTTCCACCTCTTGTTCTTGTATGTTGTGCCCCAAACAACAGCAATCACTGATTCAGGAACAAAACACAATGGAGAAAACATGGCTGGCCGATATAATAGAATTACATTCTACACTTCTACGTAGGCAATACAAGGAAAAATACTGCAATACAAGGATAATGTATGTACAAGGAGGCAACAATGCAAAAGCAGACTTAAGCAAGGAGGGAGATTGTGTGTTCACCGAGACTTGAACATATTTGTGCACCAACATTTGAAATATCACAAAATCTAAAATGTTAAAGCTACATGTCATTTCACTAATTTATTCACAGCTCTGAGATGAATTCATCTTTTTCAATTAATGGAAAATAAAAAGTCATTTGAGAGCTACTAGTTATTCAGCCATTATGATGCTGATGATGATTTTTAGTGGGAAAACTGGTTTAATGTGTCCCCTATTATTTTTTATTGTATAACACATACTTTAGTATCTAAAGATTAACATTATAACACATAGCCACTTCCTTCTAAATTAAAACTAATGGACTTTTGAAGTTTTCAAGTATTTATCTAATTGCAGACTGCTTTCAACGTATGGACACACCAGAATTAGATTTGCGTATAATTTTGACCACAAATTTATGGTCTAGTGCCACCATCAGATTGATGGTTTTGAGTGAAATGTATTCACAGTTATTGGATGTATGGCATGATATTTAATACAGATGTTTATGATGCTCCATAGAGGATGAACTGAAGTCACTTTGGTGATCCCTTAACCTATCATCTAACAATATCATCAGGTGAAAAGTTTTATTTGTCGAAACTTTTCTCCTTGACCAAATACCAGCAAAACTAATGGTGTTCCCACCTACCTCAACTGTACTTCACACTAGGTCTTAAAAAATAAAATGATTGGATGTGAACCCATCCACAGACAATGTCTCCCAAAGGCACCTTCTCAAAATTACCCACTGCCCACACATGCAAAAAATACACATCCACACACACACAAACGCACACACACACACACACACACACACACACACACACACACACACACACACACACACACACACACACACACACAAAAGCTCACACTTTGGCTGTGACTCAAATGGGAGCAGATTTAACAGATATAACTGCAGTTTTGCTTTTCTGCTGGGTTGAAACCCCTGGCAACCAAAGTCTGTCTGTCTCCAAAGACACACTGACAGATCCGATGTCAACATTGTGATCTGAAAGACCTGAAAGACGATAGAGAGGAGGAGAAGGCTGCAGAGAGGAGGAGGGAGAGGTGAAAGGAGGGGAAACAGAGAGTTGTGGAAAGTGAGAGAGAATAATGAACTGAGGGAAAGCTATCGAGAGAATGAGAGGGAGAAAGTAAAGTGAAGAAAGTGCAGTGAAAGATAGTGAAAAATGAACGGACAGGTAAGAGGGAAGACGGGGGAGACAGAGATAGAGGGAGATAGAGAATGCATGGAGGAGGAGGAGGACAGAGGAAGGACAGAAGGCCTCTTTTGTTTCCTCTTCATCAGCAGCTGTCCTCTCAACCCTGTTCAACATGCTCTTTCATCTTCAGCCATGCAGAGGAAGAGAGGGAGAATGAGAGGAGAGCAATGGAGAGGAGAGGAGAGGAGAGAAAAGAGGAGATAAGAGAGGAGAAGAGAGGAGAGGAGAGAAAAGAGGAGAGGAGAAGAGAAGAGAGGAGAGGAGAGGAGAGCAGAGGAGGACGATACTCTCATCCTCAGCATCTCTCGTAGTAATCTGATCTTTCTGCTTTCTCTCTGCAGCGTTTCTTCTCTCTCTCGCTCTCTCTCCCTCGCTCTCTGCTTTGGAAAACGAGGGTGTTGTGCTGCAGCGACCATAATGGTAAGTTGTCACTCATCCACCGAAACCTGTCAAACATGGTCAACATGTGAATGAAGCACTGTCGTACCCAGTCTTCCTGTGTTTTATGCATTCACACATGCTATGCTGTTAGAAAACGCACATGTGGATATAGGAAAGTGAAAAATATGAATGGAAAAGACAAATTCCTGCTTTAAAATAGCACAAACCTTGTCTTAAGCAGAAGGCACTCCTTCAGTGCATATTGACTTTTCAATCTGGTAAATGTTTCATCCCAGTGATCAGCTCCCTTTGGAGAAAACTGTAATAGCGCCGCATCCACTGATCAACCCTGCCTCCTGCAAAATCTGTTTTAATACTAATAATTTGCTTGGACACCAACACTTGTGAGGAAATTTAATTGCTGCCTGGATTATGTTCTCTGGCAGCATTTGTTCTAATCAGTGTCTTGTTACGACACTGCACAAAAATCATGGGGAGGAGGATGGGCGCACTTTAGGCTCTAGCATCCCACAGGGTTTAGGCTACTAAATACTTGCTTAAGGTGAGGGAAATGTCACGGTCTGACAAAGTCTTGCCTCAAGTTGGTGTTAATGTTGATGTCAATTATTTAACCAAGACAATGATCATTCTCTGGTTTGAGTTGCCAAAACATAACTGTAAAAGCATTTATCGTGTCTCCTTTGCCAGTGATAGGGAAAATTAGAGAAAGCTGCAGAAAAACATTTCTACTTTATCAGTACGAAAACTCTGTGATGCCAGGGAACAGTTTGCAGATTCCTTCAATATAAACAGCCTTTGCCGCTAATTCAAAGAAGTAGATTGAACATTTAGATGGAAACACAGATAAAGAAAAAACCATATCTCTTAGCCACTCGGGAGCCGTGCAGTAAGCTGCAAACACAAATTCACATACTATCACCTTCCAGAGTTCTAGCAAACCCATTAGCAAACAGCTGTGTGTTTACACAGATATGAAGCAACATCAGCATCAATCCAATATTCAATCTCCTTTTAGCTCCGTTTTATTCCACAAGAGAATAATGCATGGCTCTTTAGCTGCTAAACGCTTCACTGTGTTCACCAGCTATCCACTGTCTTTTCCGTCTGCAGTTATGTCAAGGGGCAGACAGCTTCTAGTGACTCTATCAGAGCTTTTTTTCCCCCCTCTGAATACAGCTGCCTGTGAAACCCGGCGAGAGAGAATGAAAAGACTGAACCAATGAGGTAAAGTCTTGAGCCTTAAAATCCAAACATTGAGATGAAAGAAGCTAAGCTTTAAGTTTGCTCACTTTTGTTATATGTGGACAATGTCATGTCCACAAATTAGTAAATCTATGGGGCCCTACTTATCTCTTCTCCACTGACTTTGTGATTCAGGCTGATAAATGGGCTGTATTTCAGCATTCCGTTTATATTAAAAAAAAAAGAAAGAAAAAAAGACCAAAACTGTACCAAGCAAGAAATGTATGACTGTACGTTTTAAAAGATTTATCATCTTCATGCTGCTGCTATGGTGAGAAAGAAGGAGCACGTGGAGGGAGAGGAGACAAGAGAAACTGAGAAACATTTAGATACTGAGAGGAGAGGAGGGTGATCCAGTTACCAGCACATCTCGTGGTAAACAGATCTTTCTGCCCCCTGTGCTGCGAGCTACAGTTGCTCCTCTCATCAACCACAGCAGCCTTCAGGTCTTGGGTCTCTCTTGTTTGTACAAAAACTGGATTCTGATACACAGCGTGAGGGTTTGTTTATCTGGGACTGTACTCCTCCAGTTTCTTCTTTTCTCCTCTCATGATTTTGATGAATTATTAATAGTGTTTCTTGTACTTTTTCCCATCTAATACTTTTCAGGATAAATGCATACAGAATTTTGAGGCAATATAATACAGTATGTGCTGCTGAGAAGAAAGGCAGACAGAGTACGCAAGATAGCATACATGCAAAACTTTACGTGAAACTTTCAGAATAAACTCAGGCTTGAACAAAAAGGGAGAGTCATTAATCTAGAGCCAGCAACACTCCATAAATTGAAGAGTATGAAAACTGAAAAAAAAAACCCAAAAACAAAAACAAGCAAATGTAATTTTGAGAGGATTTTATGTTTTTGTCTTACGCTGACTCGGAGAACTGGTCAGCCGAGGTTTGAAAGAAAAAAAAGTGTTTCCACATTTGTATGAAATAAGCCAGGCAGCTAGATGAAAGCAATAGGAGTAAGGAGGATATTTTGAATGTGATGTATTGCCAGACATTTGCTGATGCAGGTGTTTTGGGACCGATATTCAAATGCCAGCCTGCCACATAGCGCTGCTGCTGGAATAAATCATGCTGCAAAATTTTGTAGTGACAGATTTTCTTTCTTTTTTTTTTCCTTTTTCTTAACAGTATCTCTGCTTCATCACAAAGCACTTTTGACAGTGCGGCTTCATCTTAAATGAGGGTCACTGTCGGCGAGAGCAGAATGCTTAAACTTAAAACTGAGCAGGAGTTTGTTGCAGGACATGTCAATAGGTTTATATACAGATATGAAATATCTGCAGCTGCTAGAAAAGCACAACACAACAAAAGCACTAGAGGGGATTTCATCACTTCAGAAACAATCAGCAGTGAAACATCTGCATATGGGATGGAAATGTAACCACAGATGCAAAAACAAACTACAAAACCAGAGCTGGAGGTTTGAAGGAAAACAGATGCCAGACATGTGCAGGGGTTGGTAATGGGGCATCACTCTTCTTCTGCTAAGCCATGCAAACAGGGAACAGAGACTGTTTATGTCAGCGCAAGCATCACATTAGCATAGCTTGAGCTCTGTGAGACTTGATAAGCTACGTGGCAAATGCTGGCTGCATCACAGACGGATGGGAAAAGGGACTAACAGGCAGGGAAGGAAAGTGAAAAAGGTGATTAGAAAAGGAGAAGGATGCAGGAACAGAGAAAAAGAGATGACTGAAAACAAGGTGAACACAGCGAAAAATGTGTCAATAAGGAAATAGTTAATGAAAACCTTAATCTAACCTTAATTAACTGAATAAAGGTCTTACTATATTTGCTTTGTACGTGAACAACCAAGTATATAAATGGTCCCCAAGTTTTTTTCTTGGAGCCCCTTTTACAAAACAGTACTTGTGACCCCAGATCACATGTCTGTGGTCATGACTCTGCACAGCCCACTATGAGACTGCGAACTATCGGAGCTGACCAGTAACAACAGAGTCAACTGTATTTTACCACTATAGTAAACTACGCCAAGAATGTCTCTCATTGCACTGGCAGTTTTACTCCCAGTGTTTAAAAAAAAAAAAAAGAAATCATAGTAAACACCGACCTCTCCACGGACAATAGCTTCAGAAATGGCACCATGTGTCAGTGCAATACTGCTGGGAGACACGGAGGCCCCTGTTTTAATCACACAAGCGCGGCGACAAGCGCTAAGGCTGGCTAAGGTGGAATATAAATCGGAGATTGTGGTGATGAATAAATTCTAAGCCAGTCACATCACTGGTCTCATTGCTCTGAAACAGCTGTGCAAATCACAGTGACGCATCATAACAGCCCATCAAATGGAAAGAGGCTTCTCCAGGAAATTACATTGCTGACTGGATGGTGCGGAGTGGCACAATCTGAACACAAGCGCCTCAAATCAGCCGTTTACGTATATGACCACATCGATCTGACGCCATTTCAGTTTCATTTTTACTGTGTCTCACATCATAAATTGTCCCATCAGACTGTAAAGTGTGACACAACAGCATTTGCACCGGAATGCTTCTCAAGAATAAAACATGAAGTGTTATTTTTGATAAAAAGATAGTCGAACAGGAGGCAATGACACATAGGACGGATGAGCCACTGTAATCTGACCCCCCCCCCACACTCAAACAACTAAGCAGAAGACCAAAGTCACAACGGAGCGGTCTGATGTGTGTAGTGTTGTATGGGGTAACTTTGAAGCTGCCTGATGTCATCTGCACATGATTAAATGAAGGTAAGCACAGTAGAGGGCCGTGTGTCTACTGTGGGGCCCTGTGATCTGGCACAGCCCTTGTCAAATCATAGGGCGCAGATTTATCAACATTTGTGTGCTGCTGCCTTCACACGGTGCAGGGATTTAATGAACTGAAGCGGAAGCTTTTCATACATTATAAAGTCCTGTGGAAGACGGTGCTGTAAGAATAACCCCTGCTCATTTACTCATGCAGACTGATTTTCCGACGTCCTTGCTTTAAACATAATAAACATGGATGTTTAAGTCAACTTAAATGCCTCTTCTGGCTGGGGAGGGATCGGTTAAAATGGTTAATTGCATTCTAAGCATTAGACCGTCACTGCTCAGCATTTTGCTCCGTGTATATAGTTTGCCCTTGTTAATACAAATCACCAAAGTTGCAGGAGACGGCCTTCGCCCAAATAACGGATGCAGTTCTGATACTTCAATTTGCAACACAAAGTGTGATACACATTTTCCACCCGAAATACCAACAACTTGCTTTGTGCTGCCTCATTTGAATACACTTGCTAACTGTTTTGCGCCTCTCCTCTGCACAGTGCCCAGAGGGCTTGGCACCAAAATACCAAACAGAGGCGCAAAGTGAATTTCAAGGTGAAAAAAATTGCCATGTTGAAATGACTGCGCTGCTTGTGCTGGTGATTGCAACGCCACCAAAACAGGTATATTCAGGAAGGGTCATATATCATCTAAGAAAAAAATCTTGTTCTCATCTTATGACCACCGCTATGTGGAAAAAAAACCCTGACGTTTAAATATTTGAGCTGTTTTGAAGGAAAGTATGACTGCAAAAAAAAAAGGAAACAAAAAATTAATCAGTTTTTCAATTAACCAGTTTATACATGTAATAATATGAGATAGGATATTACAACACTGGAAAGTTATCACATTCACAATATATTTCTCCTTTGGCTGGATGATTGTGAGGCGGTAGCAGTAGAAAATGCAACATCAAGCGGCAATGCATGTTACGTTTCTTGTTACCCCTTGAAACTAAGCCGAGCTGCAAAAAATTGGTCGATTTATTGATTAGTCAATGAACAGACAATTAATTGGCAACTATTTGGATAATTGAATAATCATTTATTATCGTAAACTGAATCAAAATGCTATTTGAAGTATTCACTTTGAAGTGAAATGTTCAGTTGTCACTATTTTGCTAAGTAAATAACTACTTCATTTATCCAGAAAATAGCTGGCAGCTTAATCAATATTAAAAAAAATTAAAAAATCTACTTGTGACCCATCATTACAGGTCATGGCCCTAGCATGAACATGAGGAGTTTATTCCAACGGTCATTTTTGGTTCAAGGCTCGTTTCGTTTGAATGTGTTCTGGATGCCCAACAACATCAAAACGAACACAATTCCGTGTGAGAGAAATACTTATTTCCTTTTTTATTTCTTTAATCCTCTTGTTGGATGGTGTTGGCCGAAATGAATTAAGAGTCTGCGTGTTTTGATCCATTGCTTAGTTTGGTCTGAAAGCAACCACTGCAAAACATACCAAAAAAACAAAAAAAAAACAAAAAACACAAGCAAATAAAAACAGTAATGTTCTGGCAACATAATTTCTTTCAGTGGCAGAGAGAAAACACATCTTGTAATTTCACCATGTTGACGCGAGGTATTAATTATGTATTATCAGCTATTTTCGTAATGATGGGCAAGCAATTACAGCAGTTTTACAAAGTTTTAATTTTTGGCCCCTAAAGCCCATTACGGCTTCTTGACTCAACATTTTAAAAACTTTTTTTTGTAAGTAACTGAATTATATTTCAGAACTGCCTCCAGCTGGCTACTTTTCTGCCAATGATGCTGGCAGAAGTGAACAGTTTCATCATAGTGAAAATCTGGCTGCTGGATTTCATGGCCAAAATGCAAGGGCCACATCCGTGGCACAGTTTCTGGTGTTTATATTTGTTATGCTACTTCATTTAAAAAAAAAAAAAGACAAAAAAAAGTTCAAGTATTTATTTACTCTGCTGCTTTTTTAAAAAAAAATAAAAATTCTTTCTGTAGATCAGTGACGGTAGAGTTGTTCATTGAAGGTCAAATTTTATTACAATATCAAAACCAGACTCCTGAAAGACACATTTTTTTCAGTTTTATGTTGCATTGGGCATCAGACCTTACTGAAAATCTGAGCTTCTGATAATTTAAACAAACGCTATCCATGAATAAAAGCTCGGCTTTATGTTTTTCAAATCGACTTGGGAAAAAAAAAAAATTCCTGCAGTTTCAAGAACAAATACAGTTGATCTCATTGGTCGCCTTTTTTTTTCCTGTTCTCCATGGTTGAGTTAACACACCATGCCCCCTCCCAGCAGCGTAGATGGATCCTTCTGAGAAGATAATGATTTCGCATAAAGCCAAGATCAAATGACAGATACTCATCTTTGTATAATAGTGGGGTGTCAACATGCAGAGAGCCCTAGAGGAAAACCCACAGTGAGCACGGCTACTTTGTTTTTCTGATGAACACAATGAACAGAAATACAAGGAAATATATTTGATGGAGTCAGTATTTCAACTTATTTGACTTTAAATTATTAAGAGATCATAAATAAATTCCCTTCTCTGACAAAACCTACAGTGCTTCAGTTCTTACTGTGAATCATTTAGTCAGGCATAATGCTCCACTGTGATGTGTGGTACTGTATTGAAAAAGCTGCTGATAAAAATAGAAAAACTTTCTAATTTTTTCAGACTTGTTCATTTCAGTCACCTACTGAGCGCAACATTGCCCAATTTAAAAGGACTACAGATTATATTAGTTACACTAGGTAATGGCACACAAATGACATTTGTCCTCTAGTCCATCATAACCAGTTCAATATTCAATCTCTTACGCATTTGTAACCTATTTAATCCCCATAACTGCAGCGTTATGTGGGACCTCAAAATCAGACCAGACTCTACTCAAGCCTCCGCATGTTCGGTCCACACCGACTGTTGCAGAGTAACCGTCCTCAGAACCAGCTGAGCAAACTGTCCTTACCTAAACAAATATTCCATGGATCAAAGTAGTTTTCATGCTGGTTTC
This sequence comes from Istiophorus platypterus, assembly GCA_016859345.1. NCBI lineage: Eukaryota > Metazoa > Chordata > Actinopteri > Istiophoriformes > Istiophoridae > Istiophorus > Istiophorus platypterus. The sequence continues at coordinate 15,345,594 of CM029113.1, read as the reverse complement.
ATTAGAAGTTTACCAGAAAAAAAACCCAACATTGCATTTTTCTTGTTGGTTCAAATAATTTATTTTGTCTGTCCACTGAAGCTCTACATCCATTGCAAAACTGAACAACAGTGAAATTGGCGGCCATTATGAGTCACCATAGATAAAGTGAAAGGGCTATAATTAGCATTTCTATAGGAACAATGGATCATAAGACTGGTTGTATTTGCAAGGGGTTGTTTGTTCTGGGATTCCTGCAGGGTCCCTCATAAGCAATTTTATACTCTTTCAGCTCATCGTTTTTGTTTAGAAAGGGAAACGTATCAGTTCCACGAGATAAACGAGTGACAGGCGTGACATGCGTCTGCAGAAATGCATCAAAACATGCTCCAGGTGTGGATCGTTTTTAACCGTCTCCAGATGACTACGATAATAACCATCTGTCTTGGCAGCATACGACACCCTCTAGACCTTTTGGCTTAGATAAGCTGTTGGTGTGTACAGAGTAGACGGAAATAACAACAGTAAATTTGGAGGAACAGAAAGACAGTATAAGATTACAATGGTACATCTGCCTGCATTTGAATCATTCAGACATTTATTAAGCATTATTCAAATGTATTAATCAACAGTGAAATGCTTTGTTGGTTTGTCACACACATCTGTTGTGAATACCATTGGAATAAGTGAGTAAAGTGAACTATTCAGTACCTTTCACAGAATGGTAGTCAGAGAAGATTACACACAAACCTTGATGAAAAAAGAAAAACGGCCTTGGAGACCAACAGGGGTTTGTCTATTTCTCCCTTTGATATCAAATTGAATTCTTGTTGAAACGAAGTGTGAAATGCTTTCGAAATTCACAAACCCACAGTGCTGAGCCTACCATCTGCTACACTACATAAAAATGTATATTATATATGTGTATGTGACTGGACAAAATTGTGTTTGTCAGTAAAGAGCACCAGTTAAAGATTGTGTAACCACCAGTCACATTGATCAAAACAACTATTTCTCTCTTAAACGTTGGAAACGATGTAAAAATGCTTGGAACTGCAAAGCACTGAGCATGACGGTATTCTGGTTACATTTCTGGCTTCTAGTGTGATCAGTAAAATTGATTTTTTTTCTATTTCCCTTATGTAACTGGTAAATATCTCCTCGAGGTTACACATATCTTTCTTAAAAAAAAAAAAAAAAAAAAAAAGGCAGCATAAGAACAGCAATATGACCGCGAAACAAAATAAACACAACACGAACGGGCCCAACATAACTGTCAGACTGGACTCAAAAGAACAGAGAGTAACAATCAGGTATACTGAAGACTCAAGGCTGAGGCAGAAATCCTAAAGTCACAACACAGTTTCTTTCTTCCTTTGTACTTCCCATCATTTACTCATTTGTTGCTTCTTTAATTGATGCATCCTTCTCTCATTTTCCTGCCATTTCTTCTTTCATCCTCCCTTTCTCACCTTCCATCCTCTCCTTCCCGATTATCATCACTACTACTTCCCTTTCTGTTTTTCCTAACTCTTCTCCTTCCCCTCCTTCTTTGCATCCTTACCCATTCTCTCTTTCCTCGCTCATGAGGCATTCCAAGACTGCTCAAGCCCGGGAGCTAGAGGCCAACCGTAATTAATAATTAGTGAAGTATACAAGTCAAGTTAGCAAATCTTAAAATAGATTCCTGTTTTCTCAGATCAAAATAAATAAATATCTGTCAGACTCCTTGGCTGCCCTGCTTTACAGAGAAAATATGAAAGCAAAGTACATCAGTGCTCGAAATGTAAACCAAAATTGCTGGAAACATTCCATGTTTTGTGGGCTATAACTTAAAGATGCCCTGTGGGCTTTTTTTGTAAACAAGCAAAACTTACTGTTTACATTCCATGTTTCTCACCAAAATACACTGTCTCTTCGTCTGTTGACAAAAACCTGTTGAATACATTTCCTTTTTCATACAACATTTGCAAAGCCAATCAATTCGCATGCATCCTCACACGTCCTTGTGCTTATTACAAAAAAAACATAAAAAATGGGGACCCACTTAAAAACATTGCTCTGTAGTGCCAAAAACTCAACAGAATATCTATTACAACTGATTATCAATAACTCTGATGGTTATTTTCATGAATAATCATGTGGTGTGTAAAAAAAAAAGTCCAAAACCTTAAGATACTGTTTACTGTCAAATATGACAAAGAAAAACCATAAACTTTCACATTTATAAAGCTGAAACCAGAGAATAATAGGCATTTTTCCTTGACAAACTGCAAAAATGATTGATGTGATTATCACAAACGTTACAGATTAATTTTCTTCCAATCAAGTGAATGCAGCTCTAATTAATTACTCCTAAACGCTGTAGTACTTACATAAATTAAGCTTATGCAAACAAAGTACTAGTGCTGGAAATTTGAGTTTAATGATTGGAAACTAAATGTGACAAGTGCCAGAAGACAAAAGCAGTAAGAACTTAAGAATTAAAGCTCTGTGTGTACTGGATTAAGGAGGAACACTAGGAAAAATAAAATACCACAACACAATACAGCAGAGGAGACAATATGCAGCCTCTGAATAAGAAGTCATGGCACAGGAATAACAGATCTGAACACGCAGATGGCTGAGTCTGAGTCCAAATGCTGTGAGGCTGATCCAGTATCTCTGCCTAATTGGGGCAGAGGAAAGAAGGATCATTTCCAAAACAGACGGTTTTGTCACTGGTGTGGACGAGTCCCAAACACAAAGGTCTGGGTCCTTAGTCTCTATACATCCTCAGCTAAATATCATAAATTGAAATAAATTTAATTCAGTTATAATGTCATTTCTCCAAATGACTAGAAGATACAGAGGGGTTGGTGATCTTGGCGAAACTCTGGCATTATTCTCTATTTTTCTTTTCTACCAAGATTATATATAACATATGTGACATTGTGTTTTCCTGTCCCTCCACACTCTCCAGACTTTCCTATCCTACTGAGTCTCTTAACCTCATATTAGAAATATAGTTTCTTTATAAAAAGATGCTAAATAATTTCTTAAAACAGTTTGGCGCTGCAGTTCTGACAAACAGTGTATTTGTTTGGAACTATATTCAGACGCTGCTGGTATTTACCGCAGCAGGAAAGTGTGTGGGGGGATTAATTCAAAATAAACTACCGTGACCATGTTCTTCACAATGTAAGAACACGTCACCCAGTGCAACACTGTGGCTTATTGCTTTGTTTTTAATAATTTATTGGCAATAATGGAGATCTATCGCAGAGAAGAACAAGATACTGTAAATCAAGCTTCGGCTATTCAGACAGTCCTTGTTAGTTGGATCACTTCTTTCAGAGCTTTAGCATTAGTGGGATAAGTGGGAAACATGTAGAATACAACCAGACTCACACTTAAAATCTAAAGGATCATTTCAACTACAGTATATGTATGCTGGACAGGAACTTACAGCAAAAATACTAAAGAGCAAGTCATAGGATGCTGCAGTTTCATACAACCTTCCGCTTCAAGTCTGCTGTTACCGATTGCTGCAAATGCTGATTGTTCCGAACAGTTTCCTGGGAGTTTTTTTTCCCCCGTGGCATGGACCCAATACATGTGAAAGTGTAAGCATACTTTGCATTTGTACCGCGTATGTGTGCATTATAGTGTGTGTGTGTGAGAGAGGAAAAGATAAAGGCATTCCACAGTTCAAAGCGGTGACCTAAATTCAGGTACCATGGTAATGTACCATACTGGATATTCTCTCAATAGCCTGAAAAACCGCTATTGAAATAAACCAAATTTGGAGCCATTTCATTTCCGCCTAGCACTCTTTAGTGTGTAGGGTATTTTGCAGTTGCAGCCTGTTCTCCAAACACTAAAGTGTACAATATCTTAGAGACAAGAGCAGAAAAAAAACATTTGTGTGAAAGCTGCATTATGTAAAATACAACAGGTTGTGCTCTCAAATGATTAAAAAATGACGTCTGTAGGTAAAAGCTTTAGCCAAGTACAAAAAGACAAGAATCACAACATGTTTTTTGGTCAGGTCTGAATAACATGTGAATTATGTGTGCTACATCTGCCAGCCCCTCTGTCAATAGACAGAGATATAGAGCACAATGAGAGACGTAGGATGAGGTGACAAAACCAGCACTTAAGCTTCTGCTGCCTGCCTACACTGCAGAACAATGCAGACCATTGGCCATATGTGCAAAACCAGAGAACGCCGTGACGACAGTGGGAAAATATGGCGCCGTTTGAACTGTTGCCGTTTGTGTGGAATATAAATTAAGAATATCTCAAAGAGCCAGTGAATTCATTCCTGCAGCAATGACAATTTCATTATGGCTTTGCCTTTGTTGTATGAGATATGAAAAGAAAGCAAAGTGTATTTAAATCATGCTCTAATTTTGACCATTAAGCAGCTTTGCTGAAACCATCCTCTCAAGAACAGTAATCTTTACTAAACTCCCCAAAACAAATATTCCTAAGTTTGTGTGACATATAGAAGTCAGAATTTATTAGTCTCTTCCATCTGAGGCAAAAGAAGAAATATTCTGATGTAGATTAGGAACAAAAATGTTTGCACAAGGAGAAATTCAAGGTGGAAAGATGGGTAAATAGAAATATTCAAGATTTGAGATTGCATATATTTTGTTGCTTTCCATTTCCAAATAACACTCAATGTTCTGTTAACCATGACCATGACATTTCCTTAACCCCAACCAAGTAGTTTCTGCACCTAAACCCAATCAAATCCAAACCATAGCAGTGATATTATTTTATTTTTCCCCATAGTGATCTACTTTAGTTCCCCCTGCTCATATTTGTTGTTTTTTGGAGGCTGGTGAAAAACAATTTTTCAGTGTAGAGAATAAAATGCTGAAATTAAAAGATTTGATAGTTGGGAATTTTAGGTTTCATGTGATTTTTGTTTGTTTGCTTGTTGTTTTTTTTTTTAACACTACTACAGGATAGCATTATCGCTATGATTGACCTAAGTTACCATGTTGGGGGGTATTTCTTTTTAGGTACTTATTCCAATTTATGCATGTAAAGAATATAAAACCATTAAAAATGAGAAACCAAAAAACTCAAGTTTTTTGCCATTAAGAATACAGTATAAACACTAAATACCAAATATCATTTTTAAAAACCCCAACAAAGACATCAGTTTCTTGAGAAGAGAAGAACAGTTTTACTGAAATGCTTTCTATGGAGGTTTTCGACCAAATAATTACCTCTGCCTCTTTTGGGAAGCAGTACAATTGCACATAGTCAGTAGTTTGAACACACACACATACACACACATACACACACACACACACACACACACACACACACACACACACACACACACACACACACATATCCCCTTCTCTTTTCTACTACACAGGAACTTAATTCTAGTAAAAGAGTGACAACTGCAGGGGTGAGTGACCAACTTAACTTCCATATACCGCAGAAGTAGAAGAATACGAGGTCGTAGAAGTAAGCAATAAAGGTAAGTACAGAAAATAAATCTCACTGGCAGAGCCCTTTAAATACAATTACCTCATGACCGGTGGGCTGTGGATGAAATCAACAAGCTCTGGCAACACACTGCTACCATGCACGGCACATCATTTCAGGGTGCTCGTGTGGTTGTGGGTGTCTTTTCAAATCTCTTCTCCGCTTCGATTTGGATGAAAGTGGTGGGTTGAGGACCGTTTGCCCAAAATATTGTCGTGCAGCATTTGGCTCCAAAACAAACGTGGAAATGAACACAGACAGTTGCTGAACCCTGTGCTGAGCATTTGAATAAAACAAACAGAGGGAGTGGAATAAATAAATAAATAAATGAACAAGACATTGTCTGAAAGCGACAGTTTTCCTATTTTTTGTCAATTATTCATTTCGTTTGCGAGTTCCATGCCACTTCTGTGAGACTGCTTTCTCAGAAAACATGACTCTACTTATCTTGGATTTCTTATAAAAATGCTTTTTTAAGTAGAATTAAACACTACGGGGGAATAGGGTAACATTTTAACCAATAGATATCACCATGAAACTTCCTCTGTTGATTACTTACATTAAAGCAATTGTTTTTTTTTTCGATTAAAAGTTTTCAGAATTTTTATATCTAAATATGCAAATAATTCAGTATGTAATTAAATATATAGTAATTTGCATACATTTCCAGAACAGATATCAAAACACTGGATTAAGCCAGATTCAAAATACTTTTTCCATTTGCTTGACGTATCAGAGACAAAAGGTTTTTACAGACGGCTTTTTGATTTCTCTTTTTAATCACTCCATAACTCAGAAAATACCATCAATCATAAAAAAAAAAAAAATGTTTTCACCATTCTCAAGGAATAAAACAAAAATTACATAAATTAGGCTATAAATGATATATGAAAACACCCCTCTGTAGAAACCTTTAGAATATAGATAGGAATAAAAGTTTTGTGTATGTAAATGCTACTTAAGTGGAGTTTTGAGAAAATGGCCTTGAAAGATTTGTATTGCACTTGAAATCTGCACATGCAAATAGATATAATGTAGTAAAATAAATTCCTAAATGTGTATTTTTGACATCTTTCTTCTTTTTCTTTCCAATAGTCTGAAAGAGAATATGGAAGCAAAATATCCCAAAATCTCAAAACTGCATGAAAACTGCTTGTAGTTTCTCACCCTAATATACACCAAAGACATCAGGATAAGAATATAAAAGACATAATGATTATACCGTGAGTCCATCACATCTTTGATGGATCACTTAGGAAGCTGTTTCCTCATCACTGTATTCCTCTGACCCACACTAACACACGCTCATCCCAACCACAAGTCAGCTGAATTTTAAAGGGCTCATCAAAAGAGACAGCCCTAACAGGATGCCTGGAGGGTGCCAACAAATCCTTTAAATGCGCTTCGTTTAACAGATGCCCAGTGCATCTGCAGCGTTTATATATATAAAAAAGGTCTTAATCAATGAGCTCCGCTGTCTGTGGAAGGATGATGTGAAAAGCCACATCACAAAAACACATTCCAGGTAACAACGGGAGAGATTTTTAATCCTCGCAGTGATCCAAGCACGATGTGAGATATCTGAGGGCTGGATTACCAATCGAGCAAAGTGGGCCACTGCCCAGGAGCCCCAGACCCTTAGGGGCCCCATAAGCTCCAGGTTTACTTGTCTCTATTTCTGTCTATACTAATCTCTTCTGTCTCAGATCCTCCATCCCCCGTCTCGTAGCTCTGTCATGTAAATTGACCTTGTTTTTAAAATCTATATTTTAGAGCTATTGTTGTTTTAGTTTACTGCATGATTATTTGTTGTGAGTTGTTTTATCAAACTGCTTTAATTTTTCTGTGTATCAACCGATTAACACACAGAAAACCCCAGGCAAGGTGGTATTAATCAACAATTCAATTTATACATTTTTTTAATATCAGTAAATCTAACAATTGTTTTCTTTAATAACCTACTGAATTATTAGTCTATAAAATGTCAGTGAAAACTGCTCACCATAATTCTCTGAGGCTAAAGTTTAGTTTTATTAAGTTTTATTAAAATTGCTTTGTTTAGTGTGACCAGAACTCGTAAGCCCCAAAATGTTGACTTTAAAATACAAAGACACAGGAAATTAGAAAATATTTGTTTTTAGAGGTTGGTATCAATTTGATGTCTGAACATGAATGGCTCAACATGCACATGCATATAGATTTGGATAAGATCCAGATACATAGTATACACGGATTGAATCAGGCTTTAAAAGTGCAATAAAAAGTATAAATACACAAGTTCTGATTAGTTGTGACGGAGATTGTTCACTTTTTCCTGACATTTTAATCGAAGGAAGGGATCATCTGCAGCCCTTAAAGGAAAGCTTCTTTCATGCCCCCCCACCTTCCTGGGAAGTCGGAGCACAGCAGTGCTCCTGGAGTTTTTATCTCACTCACCAACTTCCTTATTTTCTTTCACTGAACCTGTAGACTGAACTAAAGATCAAAGGTTTTTTCCCAAGAGATGACCTCAATGTGGATTTCCCCGCACATCGCTGTCTCATCAGTCGACAAATATTTGTCAAATATTTATCATGCTAAATGAATCAAATCAAAGAGAGTTAATTTTTTGCTGTCATCCACGGCTTCAGGAAACTACTTCCACGCCGCATGCTTCAAGCTTCATCACTTCTAATCAGCTGAAATGCCAGGTTCGACCCGACCTGCTGCCTTGTACACCAGCCGGTGCTCCTCCTGATACTGAACATTTCAAAATGACAACAACAACCCCAGGCTGTCCAACATGTTATGGGCTAATTTCAGATTAAACAATGTTGCACATGCCGAGGCAACTGTCAAGCAACAGCGGCTGATCTTCCAGAGGGAAGTTGAAGGCTTTACAAAAAGAAAAAAGAGAAAAAGACACATGAGGCACAGCAGGAGGGAAACTGAATTTTAACAGCATGGGGACAGAAGACATAAGAGGTTTAGGAGACAGTTGGGAGACAATCTCTCTAGCAAGCTATTTTCTGACAGCTCAGAGGACTGGAAATTGGCAGCCTCAATACATTAGCAACAGAAATTTTAAAGCATGAGGCACAACTGAGGTAATTTGTATGCCCAGCAGTGGTATCTTGAATGTAAAGGATTTAGATGAAACATAAAACATGATGGCAAACCATGTCCATGTGATGGCTGTAAGCTTTGGCAGACTGCTGATCAAAGATTCCAGGATTAGTACGGGCCACATTTACCTGACTTTACTCCTGATTTTATCTCTGCGATCACTGGTCGGTTATGTGAGCTTTAATTAACTCTGACACATTCATACGATGCTTGGACAGATGAAGTCTTTATGATGAAATGCACCCAATGCAAATCGTCTTTCCACGCTGAGGCATGAAGGGCATGAGGGGCATGAAGGGCATGAAGGGCAACTTTAATTTCCTCTGTTAGGAGATCAGAAGATGTGATAAGATGAGACGAGCTGAGAACAGGTTTTGTTGCTGTTGCAAAGACTCTGGACTGACTAGTTAATTCTAATATTTGTTGTTTTTCTTTATTAAGTGATGCTACGGTAGCACATGCAAAAAATTTTCCTGATAGAAAAGGTTCTTTGTTTCGGTGTCTTTGACTGAAAATAAGCACATACACCATCCAGCCACAGCATTACAAGTGATAACTGGTTTTAATGTTGTGGCTGGTCGGGATATATTCTAGCTAAAATTTTGGTGGCAGAGCAGGTTTGCTGCCGGTCCCTAGGCTGGCGACACAATCCCCATCGGCCCTGAACCCAGGTTGCGACTGGAAGAGCATCCGGCACAAAACCAACACCAAGTCAAACGTGGGAGCTTTCGTGTATTTGGATCTTGTAAGGACAGAGGGTGTCGTATGATGTAGATACTGTAAACGCCTGTAGGCAAATTTGTAGTTTGGAAAACAGACTTGACTTCCTCAGCGGATTATGGTTTCTTCTTTGTAGTGGTGCAAAAACAGTGTTTTTTGATAGTTTAAGAAAAAATTGTCAGCTTGATAAACCATTTAAAGCCCATTGGGGGTATCTTATAAAAACACATCTTCATAAAACTGTTTCTCCTAGCTCATGAAAAGTTGCAAATACAAACACAGCCAGATTTCAAATATTAAAAAAAGAAAACAACAGCCCAAACACCAAAACTGTTAGTTTACTATCACAGCAGACGCAAAGAAGCAGCAAACCTTCACAATTTAGAAGCTGAAGCTAATATTTGGCAGTTTTGCTTCAATAATGACTTTAAACAAAAAATGGAATAAAAGTATATTGGAAACTGCTTATAGTGATCACGTCTGTCCAGATCAAATTCTTCACTAAGATCTTTTTAAACCAGTTTTTCTTTTCTTTTTCCTTTATTTCACATGCAGATTACCATCTGTTTGACATTTGAACATTTATTGGGCTACATGACTATAAAGTAATGAAACAGACACCTTTGTTATTTAGTGATTTGAAGATAAAATAACACAAACTCCATTCACAAAACATATCTGTTGCTATGAGACAGTGGTGATAATAATCATTACAGGTGGGATTGATGTGCAAGCTCAGGTTCAAACTTTCTTGCTTGCTCGCTGCTCTTCATTCTTATTCTTTATTCTTGAGTCATTATTCCTTATTCCCGATTTTTTAGTCTTACTCTTTATCGTAATTATAATTCCACCATTTTTTGCATGGTAACTCCTACACACTTCATAATCCTGAATGGATGGAATGGGCAGAACTGGCAGTTTTTCCCCAGTTTGTCATGCTTTTTGCAACCCCTTCTACTCATTCATACTCTCAGACGGAAACTCCATTCTATCATCGAGATGTTCAGAAACTTTATTACATTTTTTGTTTTACTGAGCTTTGCATTCATACTTTTAAAATTATTCAGCCTTGTTTGAACCTTAGTTACAATGGGAGTGGAAGGATACACCTTCAAAAAACCTTCAAAATGCACTCACTTTCAACCTCTCCCTTCTCATTCATAGATTCACCTAGAAACTTCATGGAAAAGGGGACTTTGACATATCAATTCAGCCCTTTTATGCCATTCACAATTCTGACACAGTCACAGTTCAACTTTCATGAACTTTTCGGCCTTTTCCAGGTTTTTACACCGGTGTCTATGGGCTGGGTTGTTCAGAGGCTACCTCGTCCTCAGCGCCACAATTTTCACATTTCACCCATCGTTTTTTGCCAGAATTTAGGGGGAGCATTTTTGAAATGGTTGCATCTTCCACCTTTTTGACACCACAAAGACAGGCTTTATACCACTGCATTCAACAGAGCATCCACACTTGCACCATATAAAACTTTAGGTAACAGGAGTTACGATCTTTGACTAGTCAGCCTGAATTCGAGAGGTGTCTCTCGGCCTATTCCCTGTTTAAACCAGCTGTAACTGAGGAGTCACCATCATTGTGATTATGGGAACCGTTAACTGCAGCTGGGCACACACACCTGACTGCACAGTGAGCATTAAGAGAAACGTATGCGGAGGCACGCAAAAGACACAAACTCAAAAATGTCCGAGCAGCCTGGCACCACCAAAAAACAAAAACAAAAAAACAACCCAGAGCCCCACTCATCCAGTAATCACTGCAGTTTAGCTGCAGCTGTACATTAAACAGTGAAGTTCAGCTGCAACTGAAGTCACAGATAAACTTTCAAATCAAATGTTATTCATCCTCTTAAATTCTTTTAGAAACCTTATTCAACCTTTAAACAGTTTATGCAAAGTTAAGACTTTCATGGACTTTAGCTTCCATACACTCAAAGATTGCGGAGCTATTCAGCTAGACTTTGCCTCTTTTATTTTCTCTTTTCTTTTCTTTTTCATTTAGTTGCAGTTCAGTCCTTCTCCTGGTACTTTAGCTCACTTGGAAAATATGAATCGCACTTAAACGTCTTTCACTGCTTACATCATAGTTTACATTCCTCATCCCTTTGTTACATTTCCAACTCTTCATTCTACTTCAGTTGCTTGTTCATACAAAATCCAAGGCGGCAATTCAGTTCAGCATCAGCTTTTCCGGAAGCCAGTAATCCCACCGCAGTTTCTTCAGAAACTGCATTTTCTGGTTTAAACAGCATTTGTATAGGAATTAATGTGTCCCGAGCTTCCTGATTCATACGGTTGATCACTGTAACCATGATCACTGTAAGAGGCTTCCACTGTATTAAAATGTATGGTAAGTTACAATTTATCACTGTGCCACAGGGCACACTTGTGCAAGCAGGAGCCCACAGCTAAGGACATGTGTTAAGGAGACGGAAGCAAACACTCGGGCAACTTAAGGCAAGATCAACAATGAGGACGATAAAGGCAGAGCTGCCACCCACTAGCTGTGTTGCTAAACACTGGTGGGCAGTGGCACCCCTCACAGGGAAGCCAGCAGCTACAAGAAAGCAAATCACCAAGTTTGACTGTTTATGTTTGTACCCACATGTGACATTTTAATGCCAGAGTGTTTGGATCTTTTCAGTGAATACTCGGTTATTAGGAGAATGAGACTAGTGAGAACTCGACTGTGAAAAATTGCAAAATTTAGGTATATTTTAACATTTAGGCTCAATAAAACATTTAGCTTTTATACCTGAATGGAAGACTGAGTTAACATCCAAAGCACTGATGGGGAAATGTTCCTGTAACTTCCATCTTCCATGGTAAGTACATTAAAGGTTTTATTTTATTTATTCATTTATTTATTTATTTTTTTGGGGGGGGGTGTTTTTCAATATACATGTTAAGGCATGATGAATCGCTGGAGGACACCTCAAATTGTACTATGAGAAGAACCAGAAAAAAGTCCCAAAATAACCACAGCTGAACGGAAGTAAATAAATAAACAAATAAACAAACTTAATTCAATTTAAGTTTTATCATCAAGAGGCCAAACTTTTAGTTAATATTCACCTGACCTGACAGCCTACAGTAACTCAAGGGACCTGCCTGGGCTGCTCAGGGCATTGATTTTTTACTGTCTGTGAGTGAGTCACTGTGTGTGTGTGTGTGTGTGTGTGTGTGTGTGTGTGTGTGTGTGTGTGTGTGGGAACAGAAAGAAAGTCTGTGTCTTACTAACAGCCTACATGAACTCCTCACAGGTAATTGAAGAGAGATTGAGGAGATGTAATTGGAACTCAGTGTCTGAAGCTTACGGACAGACAGACAGACACACACACACACACACACACGCACACATGTGCACACACACACTGGGACAGGCGAGGTGAGAGGCTAACGGTCTCAAGTGGGTCAACGCTCAGAGCTTTTGCTTTTGTCTGGAAATTGGACAGCTCAAAAATAACTCTCCTTTAAAGTGAGGATTGCTTGCATGTGTTTTTTTTTGGGCTCTATTTAACAAAATGCGTTAAGTCAGAATATTTGCAGCTACAGTACATGCTCATGTTTGTGTGAATGTTTTTGTATGTGTGTGTGTGTCTTTGCACTGACAGTGCGGCCAATGAGCCTGTCTCTAGAGGCAGCAGGGACTGTGCACTTATATAAAGTGCTGCTTTGTAGAAACTGTATAGTAAGGGCTCTTGTGCGTTGGTCTTTCACTGACAAATATTACTGCTCACAATGAAATACTTGATTATCAATAAGGATCACATAAGCTCGGTCAAGTAAAGGACAGCATTATATATTCAAATGGAGCAGTGGTACAAGAAGCAGCAGCCACAATGAACTTGTTATGAACAGCTGCAGGGGACAGGTGCTTACTTCAGTTTGAGTCAAATCAATCGTTCCATCAAGATCATCCAGATGTGGAGCATCTTTCACGTTGCCGTTTCTCTAGGACTGAAACCCATTCGAGCTGCACCAGCATCACTTTCTCTGGTCATGGATGCTCGACTGTTAAATTCTGTGGGAAAATCTGAAAATCTCGTTAAAAAAATTATTATTTGCAGGACTGAATCTACTACTTATTGTCATTTTTATCTTTTTTTTAATTTCAAAGTTAGTTAGGAATTAGAATAACTGCTCGTCTAAAGTTTCAAGAGCCCAAAGTGTCAATTTCCAATAGTTCCCCCTAGAACAAGTATTAAAATCCCCAAAAAGTTTTAGTTCATAATCACATGAGTAGAAAAAAAGTTGCAAGTCCTCAAATTCAGAAGCTTAAACCTACAAAAGTTTGAGTTTCATTCAATTTATTTTTTTATGAATTACTTAAAATGATGAATTTCCTGATGACGGTCTAATCTGCGAATCATTTCAGCACTAATCCACTTCTCATTACGTTTTTTGACTAAATTAAAAAGAGACGCGGGTATCTTCCTGTTTGATGTTTTGGCTCTTTTTTGTAAATGTGAAAAAAATAAAAAGCTTTCAGTGTTAAAGTCTGCTGCTTCTTATACGAATGGTAATTTAATCCAGAGCAGATGAACCGTTACATGTCTTCCTTTAGGCTCTCGGAGACTGGAAGCAGGTTTGGTGAATAACACCCGGATGTACTTACATTCCTTCAGCTAATCATGTACACCGCTCTGCCTTACAGTAATTCAGCACCTCTGGGAGTCGCTACTAAATCCTCATAGAGATATACTCAAACATAAAAAGGCTGGAAAAAGAACTTGATAGATAAGCAGGGGTACCAGGAGGGAAGTGGTATTTATCGGTTATGTACAAGTCACTGCAGAGAAAGAATTTTTACCATGTTTAGTTACATCTGAGTGAAATTTCAGCCTCATCTAAATTGATCTGGCTGTCACTGAAGGGACTGAAAAGACCATCCTTGAACTGAAACCATGTACCTTAACAGCACTGTATCATTTCAATTGAGGAATAAAATGTGTCATTAACTTTATGGAACTCCCTGTTTGTCAGTTTTATCATCACTACATAGCCACTTATTATCAATCAGTGGCATTGCCTCCTTATTACCGCCGTGTCATTTGTTTTTATACCGACAGTAACACTTTAGATTCATGCTGTATCTACCATGCTAAAAATACATGTACTTCCAGCATAGTGAAAATGCTAAAAGTGGTTCTGATTACGAATGCACCGATCCAGGTTCTTCTCTTCAATACCTTGACTCAAGGTACCTGCAGACAGAGATCACTGGTCCAATACAACTGCTCTCTTACTCCTACATTTAAAAATGTTTATTTCACTGCATGGAAATCATCTCATTAATATGTAAGGTAACATGAGGCCACGGATCATTGTGGCACTGAAAACTGAGTCAGCAGCCCTGAATAAAAGCAACTGATGGGAGAAACACTGATGTTTTTATGACACGGACAAAGAAACTGTATTTTATGTGGACATTGTGGCAAATAAGCAAGGAGTCTTAAAAGGTCAGTGACAGCGCCAATACCAATCCAGCAGATTGGAGTGCATCCCATCCTCTGACCTTCTCTTCATAGCTGCAATGAATAGCCTATTAACTGATTAGTCAATTAACAGAAAACTAATCCGAAACTATTTTGATAATCAAACAACCATTTCTGGCAATTTTTAAGTAAAAATGCCAATCAACTTCTGGTTGCAGCTCCTCAAATGCAAGAATTTGAAGCTTTTCTGTGTAATAAATGATTCAAAAGTGAATATTTTTGAATTTTGGACTGTTTTTCAGACCAAATCTGGCATTTGAAGGCTCTAAGAAATTTACAGAGGCAATTTTTCCCTGTCTTCTGACATTTTATACACAAAATGATTAATCTGTTAAATCGAGAAGATAATCTGCACATTCATCAGTAGTGGAAGTAGCCATCGGTTGCAGCCCTACTCTTTGCAAATCCATGCAGCTAAACCTCTTCACATGTATTTGTGCATGTATCAGAATCCGAGTTTGATAGGGAAGATTTCCAAATGGTTCTGAAAAGAACTGGGGAATCATTAAAAAAAAACAAAAAAACACTAAATGAAAGTTTGGATCCTCTCCACTTCCGTCTGCCAAGCAGGTAACAGCTTGTCTATAGTTTTTACAATATGGTGAACAGGTGCTAACAAAGAATCTTAATAGACAGAGGTGAAATATCAGAACTGACTCACAGAAACAAAGCTCGATCTGGTGAGAAAAAGGGGATCTGATGTGACAGGGCAGTATGATGCACCGCCAATTAATGAGAAGCAATAACTTAAGAATTGATGTGGTAAAAAAAAAAACTCAATCTGGTTCTGTGATTATAGACACGCTAAATGATCGGAGCTGATATCATTTCCTCTAGGCTCAATTTGGGTATTAGGCATATTGACATTAAATTACACCATTAAATTATGAGAAGCCGTCATCAAGAACAGCAGCAACATCTGACTTTCTGCACTTTACAGTTCGTAGTTGAAAAGCTCATATTTCTCCTGAATTGTTTATGAAGGCACCACATGATCCTGAACTGATAAGATAACCTGCTCATGTCCACTCGGGTGTTAAACATTATGACACACAGACCTGAGGCTAAACCCGACCTGATTAGAGACTGAATACATTTTTGATCCAGTCTGAGTCAGGTCCCAGCTCGAGTCTTCAGACCTCTGAAGACCTTTATAGACTGCAATGTTTTTCCTAATTCCCTGAATGTCACCAGTTACAGAAAAAGTACAATTCCCAAGAATCAGGTAATATGCGTGTTCAGGTTCAAGTAAACTGGGGTGTAAAAGAGCAAACAATTAATTTGTACAAGGACGTATTAAAAAACAAACAAACAAACAAACAAACATCTTTCTTTATTTCAGAACTCAGTCTTTTGAGACATGACTTTCATGGCATACAGCTGCCAGAAATGAGGGGGAATTCTTTTGACTCTAAATTATTGTTTCTCTTCTTACTCAATTATTATGCAGGGAGCTGCAACCAATAAGATCAGCATTGATGAGGTTTAAATGATATCGATACCTAACAAGCACATGACCGTCCTGCACCGCCTTTGACTCGGACGACAACTCGGACTGCTATTTGACTAATACGGCAGACGTCTGTTGACCTGTTGAGTAAATCTCAAACCTTCAAAGCGTGTGGGGATGACACATCAAACACTGGCCTCCCCGTCCAAATATTTGCGGAGCTAAATAAATCAACTTTCATCCTCTTTCCCCCTCACCTGGGAATTTGTGTAAGTCACCTAATAGCCTGAATTGATGTGCTAGCTGATGTATTAGCCTGCTCCATCAAGATGAATCACCAGATGGCATCACAGGAGGGAAAGTAAAACACTTACATTTTCTATATTAGGAAAAAGTAACCAGAACTTTTAAACTGGAAGATTAGGTGTGATGCCAAATCAATTCAATACTCTATAATAGCTATAAAGGCACACTAGTTATCAAACAAATATCCACTTAGCCATTTATGTGTGTGTGTGTGCGTATATGTGTGCGCATCCTCCTGAACCTCTAAATGGATCTATTCATCCTTTAGAGGATGTGGCTTCTCCGCAGACGCCTCGCCGCCGCCGCCTCTGGCATACTAAACTCTTCTTCAATCCACCCTCCTTCTTCATTTTTTTTGCCACCCTCCTCTAACGATGCCCCCTCCCTTCTTCGTCCACACCACCTCCTCTATTTATCTTTAATCTGTTCATCATCGGCTCATCTCTCTCTCCTCCAGCTCCCCTCTTCTTATCTTTTCGTCTCTCCGCTCATTTTGTGCTCCCCATTCTCATTTGTTTTGTCTCTTTCCCCCTCCATCGCCCATTCCTCTGAATTATTAACCGGGAAGTCTTCCTTCCACCTAACTTGAAGCATGAAGCACCAGAAGATACAATATATTATCTGGTCTCAAATATCAGGTCCAGTTATTGAGTAAAATCAGCACATAAAGCTTTAAACTGCATACACACTGAAGACAGCTGCACCACACTGAGCAAAGGGTCACTGGAGTGAGAAAAAATTGCAACTACAGTCTTCATTTTTTCTTGTTTTGGTTTTTTTATATGCTACACTGCCAGTTGATATTTGGGATTCTTGGTCTCACAAAAAGTATTGGAAGTATTCCCATTGATTAGTTTTTTCATACAGTACATAGCAGTTATGGGAACATGCCCATCCAAGTAATTTCTGAGATCTGGGAACATGTTGAAACTGCCATAACAAAGTCTAAGAGCGCAAAAAAGAAATAGTGAGACGATCAAACACGTAATAAAAGACAACAGTTCAGCCTGATAATCTAAACTGCTTTATTTGGAGGTGAAACTGAAAGTGAGTTCACTATGTCAATAACCCTGATTCCACACAAAAGCAAAACATAAGCAAGTAAGGAACCTTATAGTTGAGGCAGGCAGTCACCTATAAACTGTGATAGATATTTACAACCATTTGGGTAATAGTTTTACCCAAATATGTTTGACTAACCCGGGGTTTGTTCATAACTTTAATGGCCATACTTAAAAGTACAATATCTTTATTACAGTTAGGGCAGATGGCAAAAAACGCAAAAATAAAGACCTAAAGTTCCAATAAACCATCATGATCCTTTAAGAAGACTAAGAGTTCACAGATACACTATAGCAGCCGTGTCAGGCTGTACCTGAGCAAAGTTCAAAATACTTGCAAACCAGCGCTAAACAGGAAATACAGCTGAGGCCGAATGGAATGTCGTTAGTCTTGCAGGTATTTGGAAAAGGGGCAAAGTCTTTACATGAGTCAATACACGAATGTAACAAATGGCAATAAATCCAGTAGTTGCAGTGCCATTTCAATCAAAACCCCAAATATACCTCACGATGGCGCTACAAGAAGCCAGAAGATGTCTGTCCAAAATTTCATGTCAGTCAATCCAATAGTTACTGAGATTTTTTTTTTTTTTCAGTCTGGACCAAAATGTTGGACTGACTGGACAACCAAGCAAAAGGGGAAAATAGACAGTGTTATCCCTGGAGCAATCTTGCCAGAATTTAATATCATCATGACACTTTTTTAAAGCACTACTTTTATACATCTTTGACACTTTCCAAAAAAAAAAAAATAAATAAATAAAGCTGACGGAGAAAGTCATAAATGTCTGAGGGGAATTTAAGAGAGCTATAGTGTTTGTAGTGGGTGGCAATAACACAAAGAAACACCACACAACACTTGATGGAACAGAGTAAGTAGGACAAGGTGACATTTCAAATCATATCCGTATTCTTTAGTCGATTCTCTTCCCTGTGATGCAGCAGCAAGTGCTCGTCCCATTCATTCAAATTCCAAATATATCCAAACCCCTTCTTTGTAGTCCACTGGTGAAACCACAACTAGTAATAATCCTTTTAACTAATCCACATCAAATCTCTTACAATGCTAATCCGTCAGGCATGATGGTCCACGGCAGCAATTCATCTGTAAACACTTATAACTGTGCTCTGGCATGCATAATTAAATTGTGATGGTAATTTGTTGTATTGCTAGGCTTGCCAACGGCTTAACTATTCATGTACCGAGGGTTCACACTTTTACGTAATGGGGTGGGAATTGGTGCAATTGTGCATTATGTACAAGACAAGCATGACGTGACTGAGAATTGGGGAAATAGAAAATTACAACATGCCAAATTAAAGAAGTCTTTTTCAGTGTGCAGAACACAATATACATAATTTAACATATACAGATACATTAGATACTACTGCTTGGATGGTTGAGATAGCAAGATGCAATACCAGATGGCATGGATGACAAAAACAAATAATTAGAATGTAAGGCTGTTGATTAGTTAGTTCTAAAATGTACTACTGATAATATAAACACAGACTTTTATTTTGGTACCATAAGCAACACTGGTGTTTATGATTGATAAAAAATTTAAAGAAACAAAATGAAGGCTTTGTTTTTTCTGGTAAGGCCCCTTGCTGGCTCTTCTCCACCAGTTGGTATTCTGCGCCCGAAATTATTTTCTCCTCTTTAAGCCTTCTTCAAAAATAAAGTTCCTAATTCAATAAAGACGGTAGGATCAGGTGGCAGCCACGACAGCAAAATCAAACATTTGTCCAGATCGCAACCCAGTTTAACGAATTAGACTTCGGACTGAAAAATTACACAGCCCTCGTCACAAACATCAACTATATCCCATCGATTGAATATCTTTGTGGAAGCACGGTGCCCCCCACCCCCATGTAGTGTTCAGAGACTTAAAGAATGTGAAGTATATCAAGGAGCAATAAATCCGTTCTGGATGCTCGTGGTGGCGCAGTACCTTAACTACCTAGTTCACACATTGTAATTTTCTTTAATTTTCCCCTGGATGCAGCTTACCAATATGTCTCCGTCCTTTTTTCACAAGTGCCTGAAGTTTGTCAGCTACTCAAGAGAGCTAAAGGTGAGCCAGTGCGTGAATGTTTAGGTTTTGTTTTTTTCATAGTACACATGCTGCTAAGATACAACTCTAAGTGGCTCATGCAGGGCTTCACCGTTTTATCTTCTAGGCTCAAAAAAACTAAGTTAAATATTGATTGAGAAAAATATCCAATTACGTCTAAAAGCGCATTCTTAAGCATGCCTTACTTTTACTGTAATGAAAATGTACTAGACTGTGACCCCAGTGAACCACATAAGATTAAACAATACATTTCGTGACACGTGAAACAAACACGAAACCCGCCCTGTCTACCCCGACACCCATATTAGCTGATGCTACTTTGTTCTGTCTGACCTCATTCCACCTAATAAAGGTCTTGAGTCTTTAATGTGGTGATGTAACTGTCTCACAGGCTTAGGCTTATATCATATTAGAGAACTACAGATGGAAATATTGATAAATCCTGCATGCCTATTCAGGGTTACATAACTCGTGCACTGCAGTTTTTTTTTGCCACGGACGCACATTTTGCTAGGCAGTTGTTACTGTGGGATCTTTACATTGCAAAGTGTCCTGCATAATACAGCAGCAGTCCTCTGCGAAACAAATGAATATATGCACAACGCATACTTTGTAAGCTTGTTTCAAGGCAAAGCGATTCCCTCGTTGAAAACACTGAGATCCACCTACTTAGACACGGTAAAAAAACTAACCTCACAGGGCGGTGAACATGACAAAACGTAGGCCCACTTATGAATTCATAGTCTCTCTAAACCACAGCAACGGCAGGAACACACAGGGGATTCAGCAACATGATGCAATTGATCTTAACACGAGTTCTGACTTTTGAAACTGGTACTTCTCCCCTGCTGGTGCCCAGGTAGTGCACCTGCTCTTTAAGATCATGCTAATCAAAGCAGGTTAACATCAGTGCGTGCACGTGTGTGTGTGTGTGAGAGTGTGTGCGTGTGTGTGTGTGTGTGTGTGCAAGCATGTGTGTGTTTTGCAATATGATCTATGGGGGATGTATTAGAGTTTCATGCCTATTATTAGTCATCTATCACACAATGCCTGTGGCTTCACGTTGACATGATGGGTCTGTTCTTTACATTTCCATGTCAAAGCAACAAAAAAACTTGACTGTGCAGCCAATGTCAGCTGCCCTTAGGCACGGCAATGCTACCGTGCTCCCAGTGACAATGTTAATATACCAATGATAGGCACGCAATAATGTTCTCCATGCTCAGCGTCTTAGTTTACCTCGTTAGCATGCTAATATTTAATAATAAGCACTAAAGGCAAAGTGCAGCTGAGACTGAGAATGTCGCTACCTTTTAGGTATTCGATCGTAAACCAAAAAATTTTAAATTTCGACCTGATGATGGTACCAAAAGGGTTCATCCTGAGAGGGACATGAATGTGTGCGGAAAATAGTTGTGATATTTCAGTCTGTCCCAAAGAGCAAAATAAACAAACAGAAAATAAACTTTTTTCTTTTTCAATATTTGAATGAGAAGGAAGTGAGCATAACTTTATCTACATACACAGCTTGCTGAGGTCTCGTGGTGTGAGTGCTGCAGCTGTTGGGTGACTAACAAGTTATGCCATTTTCATGCCAAATACATCAGCTGTTAACAACCACCCTAATGTACTAATATCCCTTCCTATCACTAACTCAGAGTAACAGGAGGACCAATAACACAATATTTACATGTCTTTTTTTAAGACAAATCAATTTCAGATTGTGGTCTGCAGGCAGAACTGTCCAAAAAGGAAATTAACATCATAATGATTAACAATATAATGTTGATTACTACAATGTATCAGTGACATTTAAGTGCTAAATTTTTGTTACTAAAACTTTCGCAGCTACATAGTTGATTGCCTGTTTGTCTCAATCGCAAAAGTTCCAGAAGACTCTTTGCCTGGCGCCAGTGATAACTCTCATTCCTGAGTAGTGACCTTATTAATGATGTCAACAACAGCCAGCTCCAACATCAACTGCAAAAGCTCTTAAACATTAACACCAACCTTGTGGGCTAATCAAGACAGCTAAAAGTCAGCTTAATTAGCCTTTTAATCATTTAATTTTAATTGCAAGTTGCTACAATATTGAAAAATGCAGAGTGTGTAGCCATGAATATGATAGAAGAGACATTAGATTAATGTCAGTGGATTATAGTGTAACTTTTGCCTCTCATCCAGTTTCCCAACACACCAATTTAGGACTCTGTCCAAAACCACTCATTCACTGCCCCCTCATTCTGTGATAATCACCAAATATTTCTCTTTGTGGTGAGTCTTAATAGAGGTTTGATTTCAAATCATCATCATTTTCACTGACATGAGCATTGCAATGTTGGAGTTTAGCAAAAACTCTTGTCTGGACATGGGGATCTTTGAGGGCACTACAGTAATTAGTGCTTATTCAGAACACTCAAGGAGAATAGCTGAGAGTAAATACAGTGCACCAGATAGCGAGTAGGTAACGATGCTAGAAAGGACCCCAGAGTCACACGCTTAGAACTGGGGAACGCTGCAGAAAATAATATGGGTCATACTCTCAAGCTGGCACAGGTAGACACTGAAAAGTGGGCAGATAATGCACAATTCGACAAGAGAAATGAAGAAACTAACGTAAATGTATTACAGTGTGCGAAATTCATCGTTTGATATGTACAAAGTTTCGAGTCATGGTTTGATACTAAACTGATTAAATGAGGACAACAGAATATAAAACTTCTACAATATTAAGCAAAGCATACTCAGAGACGTCACTTTGCAAGCAAAACAAGACACGATGCACTGACTACCAATGCAATCATAATCAAATGATAAAATATTGGTCCCATTCTTCTGTCTTCATGACCAGTCGGATAAACCTCCTGTATTAGCAGGTTGAGGGATTATCCCATATGGATGTCAGCTAATCTCTTTGATCTTTTCAAGCATTAAGCATTCAGCAGTTATCTCATTATTAACAGGATGCAGACCTGTATTGCACAAAAACACACAATTTTCATGGACACAACTGCGAGCATACCCACACATTTGCAAACTCTTTTACGGAAACAAACACTCTGAAGGAGAGAGAGCAAGACAAGGTCTCACTATGTGGCTAAAGTAAAGACTTGCATTGCCCAGCCTTTCTCAAAATTGCTATTGCTACTAAATGGGCCACAGAGGCATTCAGAATTTTTATGGGGAAGGCATGTGCAAATCTGCAAAGCAGTTGGTGTTTCAAGGTGGCCCGAGATGCAAAACATCAAGGATCAGAACACAGAAATGTTGATGACATTTAAGTAACAAAACTGAAACAAACAAATCAAAAAGACACATTAAAGCCAGTTAACAAAATCAACAACACATAAAATAGACAACACAAAGGCATAAAGTAAGATATCTTATAGCACAATGCAGATGTCAGATCTTGCTCAGTTTCCCTTCGTGCACTTCTCATCTTCATTTGTTTATTGGCACTAACTTGGTTCCGCCTGCAAACCCTCAGGGATCATGCTGATTTGCCCATTTATACATTAAGAGTATCACAAACAGAAAAAGCAGTAAATGGCAATAAAAATGAGGGAAAAAAACAACATAAACTGAACTGGCCCGACAAACTGAAACCCAATTTTTAGCAACTGACACAAAACGTTCCCACCTGCAGCAGAAGGTGACAGTGCAGGTTTTATGTTATACCATACTCATGAAATACAATTGATATCTCTGCATACATATATATATACAGACATATACACAATATATATATATATATATATATGTATATTACCATCATCCTGGGCAGCCACACAGATACTACCTATGGAAATATATTCTCATCCTACATTTGCTGCAGCTGTGCCTGCTGTTCTTTTTATTTGCTTTGTGAAATGTTATTATCTGTTTGATTTATTTGTTACCTCCTGTATTGCTGGGATTTAGTTTTACACTGAAGGGCTACCATTGTTGTTGTTGTTGTCGGTGTTGTTGTATGTTTCCAAAAAAATCTTTCTTCATCTCATCTTCCTATTGTCTATATCTGTAGATGTGTGAGAGACTAAAACAATCAAATATCTGAGAGAGGAAATGAAACTGAATTAAGTGAGCGATAGTGTGTGTGTGTGAGTGTGAGAGTGTGTGTGTGAGAGTGTGAGAGTGTGTGTGTGAGAGAGAGAGAGAGAGAGAGAGAGAGAGAGAGAGAGAGAGAACCCACAGTGTGTGTGGGGCAGTATGTTTTGTCATTTATCATTTGAAGAGCTTGCTTGTTAGAGCACACACATCTTAATAGTCACTCTGAACCGGGAGAACCCAGATGAGAGGAGGCATTTTATTATCCCGTCGAGACTGCAGACACACACAGCATACAGTATGACGGTGTAATGTGACAGACTGACATACGGTGCCAACAGCACATTTAGGATACACACACAGACACGCAGAGACACCTGTCAAAATACCCTCAGCAATCACCTAAACAATAAGCAGAATTATGAACGTAATGCACATGCAAGCATGAAGGTATCTTTGCAAACGTGTCAGGAAATACAAACATTTGTATAGAAATGCACACAAATGTATGAAAACGCAGCCATTGACACAACTATGCTGTAGCTTTGTATGGATTTGTTGCTGCTGTAAACCAACAATCCTGAGTATTACGAGGGCTGCAACTAATGGCTATTTTCATGATTGATTAATCTGCTATTTATGTATTTCATTAATTGATTAGGTACTAAACCAATTATTCGTTAAAAATCACTTTCGAAAAGTCTGTCTGTATTGTAATTTGACAAAGCCACAGTTAATGTTTGATTAGTTTTAGGCACAGAAAATATTTAGCTGTTTTTATTAGGTTTGGGAAAAATGGTTTGGGTTTATATTGATAACTTGTTGTCATCATGGTTACAATAATTAGTAGGTTGGTGAACGATCAAGTTAACAATTCCAAAACGTCAAACAAACAGGCAAACAAACAAACAGAGAAGCAAACAAACAAACAATGCTGACTGTATATAAGCATCAGTTATTTTGGGGCACTTGCTGTGCTAAAATGATAGATAGTCTTGCCCACATACAGGAGCATACTTTCTCCAATAAAAACTTGACCTTTTTGTTATAGCTTATTATTTTCACTGCAATTTTAGTCATTTTCCCTCTGTGCTGCATCTGTCAGTCTTCGGCCATTCATCACTGTCCACAGACACACACTTGAAACACCAGTTAAACACTCGA
This sequence comes from Istiophorus platypterus, assembly GCA_016859345.1. Lineage (NCBI taxonomy): Eukaryota > Metazoa > Chordata > Actinopteri > Istiophoriformes > Istiophoridae > Istiophorus > Istiophorus platypterus. The sequence goes on along the minus strand of CM029113.1, from coordinate 15,320,673 downwards.
CCTCATTCATTCCTGAGCGAGCCCTGAAGGTGTCCTCTCTAGCGTTATATCACATTTCCTACATCCACATTGTGTTTGTGAAGGACCTCTGTCCCAGAGATCAGCAGGAGCGATGAAGCTGCTGGGTCAGTTGCTACAGTATCACTGTGCAACGACACAGAGGCCACAAGACCCACTGAGACAAGCCGGGACGTAAGGTTTCACCTTTTTCCACGGGTTGAAAGCCGTTTCTAATGTTGCACGAAAGCCTGTTTACATTCAGTGTCCTGTGATAAACTCTGTGGAGAAGATAATGATTTGCAAATAATTTTCAGAAAAGGAAAGAGAGAAAGAAAGGGCAAACATCCAGCTACCAAATATTTAGAGAGACTGATTATAAGAAAAACCAATTTAAGCAAGGCCAGAAAAAAAAATTCAAATTATGCATCCACACATGGATGGAAACTCTCACACACAGCAGAGCGATTCTGTGTAAAAAGGTGAATGGCACTGAAGAAAGGAAGCAGGGCCATTTTAATGAAGTTATGGCAGCCATTATGTTGTCAAGAGCCCTTTGCCTCTGCCGCCATGGCTGTGTTGGCTCGCTCATCGTGGCGGAGTGCAGGACAATGAGTTTCTGAAGGGAACGAGCTTGTTTATTGGTTTGATTGAAAGCTGAGAGGAAAATAGCCTGTTTTCCTTTCTCACCCGCCTGATGTAATTTCCTGCCTAATAAACACAGTGATAGGTGAGGAAACACTGGCACAAGATATGAATCTATTTTACTTCAGTTTAGCTTGAGGCTATTTTTCATCTTACTTTCATGGTTAATTCCTAGCATTTTTTGGTTGTTTATTTTGAGTACAAACTTACACTTGTAGACTGCACGCTTCAGTGATTTGTGATTATACCTTACTACTAGCAGTTTCTGGAAATAAAGTTACAGACATAATACATGAAAAGTTAGTGTAAAATAAAAAGGTCAGGTACCTGATAAAGCCTTTGCAAAACCCTTGAATTTTTTTTAACATGAACTATTGAAATGCGCTGATACAAGCATCCTAGTATGCATCAAATTATTCTCATATTTATTCATGAAAAACAACAAAACACAACAACACAAGCAACACAGACCTATCCTGTTTGGTGGTGTTCGAACTAGCCCCGGTGCATTCACCTATTCAGCTTGGTTTATTAAAGCCGGCGTCTAAGCTGTCAATCAAACTCTGGTGCAGACTAAACAAACTGACCGGTAGAGCCTGGAGGTGGTTCTCAGTTCGGTTCAGATCTACACCTTATGTGGTTTATTTTTGGTGTGAAAACAAAGCAGGAAGTAAAATGCAAAACTACTTTTATAACCCATCACTACAGGTGTTATCTACCATTGTTTAACTGTCAGGAAAGTGCGCTCGGAATCCATATAAAAGATGTATATTATATATTCATACAAGATAATTTTGTAAAAATAGTAGCAAGAATGTTTATATATCAAAAAGTGAAACAAGTAAAACAGAAGTGTGCTATGTTTGGGTCGTCCTCTGAATATTTTAGAAGTTCCTAGTGAAATCGAAAAACACAAGACAAGACAGACACAGACGGCGATTAATGATAACAATGTCACCAAGCAAAAACAGTGATACTGGATGATTCTGCAAAACATGCCAGTGTCTTTCAAATTGACATTTTCTCTCATATATGTGCATGGAAAATTTGTTATGGTTATAGAAATAACCTATGGTTATAAGATTTTTGTTATTGCCTAACCATAACAAACAAAAACAAACAAACAAAAAAAACAGGAAAGATCGAGGTCTTAATTGCAGGTCTGTGAAAGAACACGATCCCCGGTCTCCTGGGTAGCAGTGAAAGTTGGATACTGTACATGCCCATACACAGCATTTCTTACCTTCTGCCTGTTTACATAATGGGCACAACACTTCTTGTTCTGGCATTGAACGTTGGCACCGGACACAGATCGTGAGGTGCAGAACTGCCCAATGTATAATCACTTTACGTCACGACACTAAAACAATGAACAATGAACATAATCCCACTTGTATTCACTGTTTGAAAAAAACAAAACAAAAAAAAAAAAATCAGTCACTGGCAAGAAATCTAAAAAAGCTGTGCGGTGCTCGACACATCGTCAACCTTCATACTCATTTTTCAGAAATACCTTGTTTGCAGTTCAGAAATATTCATTACTTAAATCCTTTTTTAGTATTAACCACCTGTACACCAACTTCTTTTTTTTTTTTAAAGGATGGTCTGTAATTACATTTGTAATGACTTGGTGGCAGCAAAAAGGAACAAAAGCTATTGTTCAATTACATTTACTTTCGATTCTCCCAAGGCTTTACACTTTGATTCACATTTCCAAATTAGTAGAGCTTTTTCCCAGTGTACCTGATAATGTACGTGTTTGGGGCTCCACAGAGCTAACACGTGGTGTTGTTCTGAACCTTAGCACTCCTATTTAAATCCTCTATTAAAAATGTAAGAGAAAGGTCATAAAACATGCTGTGCCACTAACTCACCGTTCATTGAGCACTGGGAAGGTGAGGGTATAAGAACAGGAGGAGGGCTGCGCCTCCAGTCTCTCAACTGAACAGATGTATACGAAACTATTTGGGATTAACATTTGTGATGTATTTACTGCAATTTCACTTCATAATCCCTTATACTCCCTTCCTTTCTTTTGAGAATAATTGAATGACTGAGCCACAAGCAGCAAAGATGAGCCAAAGTAAGATGTTGGCTCACAGCACAGGATAGATGAGCAGCTCCATGACGTAGCAGGATTTCAGTATCGAGTCACTGCTTCTTCTCAGCGTCTCTCATATATGGAATAGGCAACTCTCTATGGACGCAACACTGGAGGAATTATAGTTTCCAACTGGTTTACCCCAGGAGGACGTTTGCAGCTGCTCTGTTTTCCACCAAGATGGGGATAAGAAACTCAAAAACCGATTATTTTTTTTTTGATCAGTGGTTTTGGTGACAGCAGGCTGTGAAATTCAACCCTGCAGGGACAGGGAGGCGGCAGAAAATTACAATGTCAAGACAAAAGAAAGCTTTCAGAAAAGGCAGAAAATGTGCAGCTATTGAGTTCCACCCTTTTACAATAAAACTCCAATGAGCAAATGTTATGGAATCTGAGTTAAGAACACAGAGAGGTGATGTGCGCTACAGTATGACCTGGCATACAGATGATGTGCTGTGAAATAATTTCTGGTAGTGTGTTTATTTTGATAAAAGCACAGCGTTTTTTTGTGTTCAGTTCTTAAAGTCTCGATAAGGACGGCTCATGTGCACCCTGTTCTGCATATAGTGTCTGCAATTTTATATAATGGAAGAAAACAGTTCATTTTCTCTAATTACATTTGATTGGGAAAACCCTGTAGAGAATCCAATTACAGCAAGGCCTGGAAAATAGCTTTTAACCTCCCCGAGTTGTGTGTTTGTGTGTGTGTGTGTGTGCGCCTATGCTCCCCAGCTTCCACGTGCCTTTCGTGTAGGAGGAAGTGGTTAATAGCAGGAAGGAATAGTTGGGTTTAAGCTTCAGAAGACTATGAAAACACAGGCACAAACACACATGGATGTCCGAGCATCCACTGCTTCCGAGTAGACAATGGCCTATCAAAAAAACTAAAAAAAAAATAAATCAAAAACAAATCAAAGCTTGTGTCACCATCCTGTGTAGCCTAGATTCAACACCTGTTTTTTGCTGGTCCCACATCAAATAATCCACAGGACACAGTGGGAAAGGGCCTTTATAAAGAGCTCAATCATCTCAAGCCTGTGCAAGAAGAATAGGCTGACATGTCTCTAGAAACAGAGAAAAAGCTGGAGGTGATGTGATGTGATGTAACATCGAACCATAAATAAAAAACAATAATAGGATGGTGGCACTCTATTGAACGTATGATCATCCCAACATAATGACACACAGTATTTAACACAGAAACAATCAGAAAATTATATGTCATTATGCTTTCTTACTTTTACTTACTTTATTTGATGGCCAAATCAAATTAACCCCTCCATCACCCAGAAACTGACTCTAGAAATTATGTTACTATCAAACTAATTATATACAACAGCAAATAAGTTTTGCAGTAAATGTAATGCCAGCTAGGTTAGGTTGGGTTTTTTTAAATCAACATCATAGGGATAGTTAGTTAATGTACCTGTCATGTTGCAAAATTCTGAAACTGAACCTATTAGTAACATGTTCACTGACAAGTTCAAAGTGACACAAGCGTCGCGCTTTGCTAAACCTGCAGACCAAAACCTAAGGATATTCAGTTTATATATTCCGCCAAGGCATGATTCAAAAATCATTCACCAGGCTTCAGAGAAAAAAAAATTCAAATTCATGGTAAATAATACGGATCTGCCCCTAAAGTAATGGGTTCTTCCCTGACCCGTACCACACTCCTCCACCAAGTTAGGTCTATCCAGTAGAGTAGTTTTAGCGTTATCCTGCTGACAGATACGTCAACAAACAGGAAAAGGTGAAAACATAAACTCCTTGGCGGAAGTAATTAATTTTCTGTCAATCAACTAATCAATTAATTGTTTCAGCACCACAGGACACGATATGCTTGTTACAGTTACAGTGTTATTAAACTTTAAGATCATGGTCTGGTTTAATAAATGAACATTTATCTCATACTTCAATCTTTTCCCAAACCTTACCCTGAGTAGTTGGGATACCTAAACTTAAACTGTAAGATATATATCAGTATATCAGTAGGATATTATTTCTAGAAGACAGAGTTGAAGTAACCCATAAAAAAAAGAAAACAAAACATTTTCACTCCAGATCTCTCCATTTTTTACTGTGAAAAAGCAACTCTTCAGTAACAAAGAATACCATGTCTTTTGGCACTACTTGTCAGTACCTGGGTGACATTTTTCGACGTGCAGCTGACAAGCATATCCCACATGCCAGCCCCACTAACACGTGCTAACATGCAAATACACGCAGGCACACACATGCAGCCAGGATATAAACGGTGGATGCGAGCCACTCATACAGCTAGCACCTGTCAGCTGGTGCTCTGGGACAGCCAAGGCTTGTTTGTTTGGGTCTCCCTCACTCCCACTCTTGCTTTCTGTGTGTGTGTGTGTGTGTGTGTGTGTGTGTGTGTGTGTGTAAAACTCCGTTCAAGGTCTCTCTCTTTTTCCCTCAACACCCCTTCACCTCTCCACCTGCTGCTCCTTCCTTCACTCCATCCCACCTCTCTGTCTGCCTCACTTCATATCAACTATCATACTGCCATCCATTAGCTCTCTCTCTCTCTGTCTCTCTCTCTCCCTGTCTCTCTCTGTCTCTCTGTCTCTCTGTCTCTCTCTCTCTCTCTCTCTGCACCTGTGCCTGAAAAACAGACTCGCTCAGTCTTCCTCTGTCTTCCCGCTCATTACAGGCCCCGGGCAGCCACTCCATCACAGAGAAAAGGCAGAGATAAGCTACAAGAGTACACCTGTGCCTCGTATGAATGCCAAATCCTGAGTCAGTGACAGCCAATTCCAGGCCAAATAATGGAATCAGCGAACCTCTGCTTCAGACAAATCAGACTGACAGCTTTATCTTCTCCCGTTTCCACTTTCAAAGCACGTTACAAATCTCATTATCAAATGAGAAAAGAAATCAGTAAAAAAAGGGAAAGAAAAAAAAAGGAGAAGAATGTTTACACTGACTCGACGCCACTCGCGAGGGATTACGTTTATGAAGCTCATTTACAAATGGAGCAGGTGGGAGAAAATAAGAAACATGTTTTCATTTCATCAGTGGAGTGCTGCAGAGTGTTGTTTGACAAAAGAAATATAAATCTGTATAGAAAATCTACATTAACAACCACACAATATAGATACACATGAATATATCTGAATAACAAATAACGCAAACATATTCTCCATTAATGACCAAAAGAAATAAAGAATGAATGACTCTATCATGTAGATATTAATCCACATATTATGAATTATGCAGGTCACAGCTAAATGTCACGCCCCATCTTTTTTAATGTCAACACCTTGCCGACCTAGTCGAGGCACTCTGAGAAGACAAAAACAGACCGCTAGTAAGGGAACAAAATGAAGATCCCCGAGAATGAGACATTCCAGCATGGTGGGAATGTAGTAATAGTAGTTTCCTACTAGTTTCCTAAGATGTTTCCTGGAAAGAACTATGAAATCTGGGACTCACTATGGAGGAACCTGGAAATCCCTTGAAAGAACTGCCTTATACATATTCCTTTATTGTTCTTAATTTTTCATACTTAGATTTCTGAATTTAAACAAATTTGTTTAGTAGACACATCAAACATTTTTACCTCATCAGCTAGCCTGTTGGGTACTGACTAAAAGAACTGTATCAATTGAATATTGTCTGTTTTCCCAAAAAATATTACCAAATGACATATTTCTTTTCCAGGAGACATCTTGGAAATTATGAAGAAATTACTGACACAAAAAATAAAGCATGACTGAAACTGGTAATCACAAAAAAAAAGATATTTAAAAAACTTAACATGGCAATTAATTCACTTTTATTAATGAAGACTCAAAGCAGAGTGAAATAAATGTTCATCATCAGCCCCTCCACTGTTATATTTCTGCCTGTCCAAAATCAGAAGCCTTTCTTTTGCTGCTGATCAGACTTACTGATGGCTACACTGCAACAATCAGCTTGTTCAGAGGAGAAAGTGCAGCAACAGTTCTAAAAGTATGTAGAGCGCTGAGTAAAAAATTTTAACTGCAATATTTTTTCAACTCACTTTCTGTATCTATGAAAGTCCCAAGGTTTCTGTGAACCCCGACGATCCTTTCCAGGGATGTTTTAAAACAAATTAAAATGATCCGCTTTGAGTAAGAAAATAGAATAAAAGTCTTGAATAAAAGAATAAAAGTTCCCTCCTTCGGCGGATGCGTGTGAAAGCAGCCTTCTAGTGTCGAACGCGGCGCGCAGATCATTCTGCACTGTGAAGCTCAAACTTCAAAATGAACTAATAGTAAGCATAACACACATTTAAGCAGAGCGGGGACTTAATGTTAAAGCTTGTGTTTAATGTTAAAGAAGAGTTTTGCAGGTTTAGTGGGATTTTTTTTTCTCTCCCTCCTTGGTATCAGGATCAGTTGACTGGTATAACAATGCTGAGACAAACAGGACGCGGGTCAGGCCTACTTTAGCTAATGTGAAATAATGACAGTGGTTAGTTCCTCCTGTCTGAGCTCTGTTATCAGTGAGTGGTCGTGACAGAGAGTAGAGCTGGAGAGAGTGTGTGTCCACCGTGTAATTATAGATTTAGTAAACCCGGGGCTTATTGTGACTCAATCAACCTCTGATTTGTTGGGTGGATGGATACTGATGATAATGAGCTGTGTGTCCATGAGTGTACACACAAATGTGCTGTACACACGCACACACACGTGCACACACGTGCACACACACACACACACACACACACACACACACACACACACACACACATGCAAGTCCTATTGTTACAACCTTTTCCAAAGATACATATAACAAGTATATGTGACTGTTTGTGCGAACATATCTTCTTGTGTGTTTGCGCGTCTGTACAATGTCACTGCTGGTTAATTAAAAACCTTTTACCCTGATGAAGATTTTATACCAGTTCCTGACACTGTACAAACATGTGGCGCAGTTATAATGATGATTTCTTAGAGTTAAGTTTTCAAAATGACAGAATATCGCTTCCTTTTTTTTCCTTTTCTGGCTTTACTTTGATTCTCATTTAAAGTAAATTGTACGATGTATTTTTGCAAGCACTGTGTTGGCTCGTTCAGGGAATGCAGATTATTACAGATTGTAAAACACTGAATACATAACATTGGAAGAAAAACTACCAGCCACAGTGTCACTCCCTCTAAACACACCCTCTAAACCTAGCAACCCTGCTAAACTCTACTTTCCAACCTCTGTGTTCCTTTAATTAGTAAAAAGACAAAAGACGTCTCACTAAATCTTTGTTGTGTACCTTTGCTGCTGCTGCTGTATGTTTTTGTAAATGTGTGCTTACTTGTCCGACTGCATGAATCTCCACTAATAGCTCCGCAGTGGGTCTATAAGGTAAACTGTTGACATTAAATCCATTTTATGTTGCAGGCTGATCCGGAAAAAACAAAATTATGGCTACATTTGCTATCCTGCTAATTGGGAGAAGACTGGAGATGCGTTTATTTACTGAATATAAAATAGTACCCTCTAGCATCGAGCTCAGATCAAGGTCTCATCTCCCCTATTTATTACACCAATCAATGAAGTGCAAATCCTCCTGGTTTACGGTATCGGGCACACAGTATATACTGGCCCTGACAACAGAAACAACAAGCTGATAGGATTAACAAATAAAGCGAGTAGGATAAGGTGATTCAGCAAGGCAGAGAGTAGGTAAAATAGAAAAATCCTCTAACTTTATGAGCTCTGATCAACTATAATGGGAGTTTACAGCCCAGATTGGAAGCAGGATAACTGTGGTACAAGTTTAAAATGACACACTTACCCAAACAGATTGTACTCAAAGCACAAAACACAAGAGAAAAACCCTCTTTGTTTCCATTTGGTTTTGTTTTAAACATAAAAATATTATATGCAATGTAGGTCTGGGCAATATGGCCAAAAAACAATTCTGGTTTTGGGACCATTCACAGTTTAAAAAAAAACAACAAAAAAAACCATGATTGAATCATATTTTTTTGTGACTTTATGTGTAAGACAGTTGATTAAGAATTATAAAAAGACCTGAACCACTTGCAAGCCTGTAATATGAATGTTAAAATGTTATACCATAAAGCTGTGGACTGTCAGTGCTAAATACCTCAAGTAGAGCACAGATGTCCACTTTAACAATCAGTTTCAGCACAGAAAGAGCTTTTTTCAGTCCATCACTCTCATGGAAGCATCTGTAAAATTCACCACAAAATAGCCTCTGCCAGCTACCCTGAAACTGGGAGACATCCGTCATCACGACTATTGTGTTAACTACGGCAGGTTCTCACATAGAGCAGCTACTCAACTCCAAGTTTACAGGACTTAACAGCACCAGAAAATGGAGGGAGGAAGAGGAGGAGGACTCTGACATTGTTACTCACCGAGGCCAGGTGGGTTCTCAGGGCAAGGCGGCAGCGGCTTGGGGGAAGGCGTCTGATTGGTCTCCGGCTGCACGCTCGGCACCAGCTGCTCACCAGTGGCCAGGTAGCTCGCTAATGTTGCATTTGGCCTGGAAAGGTTGTAATAGTAATAATGATGTCCGCTCCCTGCTGCTCCACTGATGTTATTCCTGGATCCGTTGCGACCGTTGTTGAAGCGGCTGAAGAGGTCGAAGCGCTGAGAGTAGACGTCGAAGTACAGGATCATCATGATGAGGAAGTGGAGCAGGCAGAGCAGCAGGACGCCTTTACAGATGCGCTCCAGAGTCCGGCCCAACATCAGCCGGGACATGGCCGAGGAAAGCGACCGTCCTGCGACGGCCAGCCACGACAACGCAGGCGTGGCGCGGTCACGGGCATGCGCTCATACCAACAGCCATGTGGGCAATATCGGCTGCTCTTTAATCTCTGTTAAGAACATGTGGTTAGCTGATTCCTGACTATCTGACTTCATGGGCTCATTAACGAAGATAGGGAGGCGACACCATCAGCTCCATGTGAAGGCTGAGTTTCCAGCTCGTATTGTGCATGCCCAGGTTCCCTGCATGACAAAAGCACTAAAATGTTTTCATCAGTCTTGATCCCAGGAGGTTCTTCATAACAGAAGTATTATTCTTTCATTACAAGTATGGCAAATGTGTTCTAATGACAAGTTCAGCGTAATCTAAGACATAAGGCCCCGATGCAGATAGGAGTTAGCTGATATGGACATGTGATCGTATGTTAGACCCTATCCCAGCATCATGTTGCTGCTGCAGCACCATGGCATCCCAAAGTTAAAAGATAGTACCAATCAGTCCAGGAACTAGAGCCCAAAACTTCCAAGCAATATGTGATCCCAGGAATAGCACCCGACTGGCTGCCACTAAGAAGCTTTCATCAGTTTGCTGAGTAGAGGGTCCGATGACGTTTCAGTCAAGATTTCCTCTTCTAATGGAATCAGATCAGCCAAATATGAAGTTTATCGGTTGCCGATCTCCAAAATACTGGGCTCTTAGCTGATATTCTTAAACCAGGAAAGTCTCAGGCACCTGAAGGATAAGAGACACAGATATGGAAAAAATAAATTAGGAAGAAGCTTAATCGATGTTAAATGATATTTAATGACACTACTTTAGCAATTTTTTAACCAGAAGGACGGTTCTCTGTTGTTAAATAGTGTTAATGTTTTGACCGCTTACTTAAACCAATCCAGGTGTAGTGCTATTGATTATAGCTGTGCATTTTTACTCTGTGCATTGACTTTTATTACATTATTTACTGTATAAAATCAAACCAAACATCATCGATCTTATCCTGGCATTTTAAGAGTGTTCAGTGATGTTTTTCTTATTCGATATGCATGGTTGAATAGCAGTGAAATAAATTTAGAGGTTCACTCTCAGTAGAAAAAGGGGCACACATTTGAGAGTTCGACAGAAACAAAATCAACAACAAAAACATCTACAAACGCAAACAAATAAGGAGACTTGACTGTGGAGCCTGTTCAGCCGAATTGACATGCCAAGTCAATTTTCCAGCCAAGTGGTTTAAAAAGCATTTATGATGGAATGAGACGGCAAGTGGGAATACACAATGCCGTGAACATATGAGCAAAGGAGAGAAAGACGGAGCACTTAGAGCTTTCCTGCGGGCAATGCTACCTGTAGCTTTATGGTTTTTTTTTTTTTTCCGATCAGCAGGAGAAAAGAAGAAGATGAGGTTGAAGACGACGATAAAACACCAGACTTCCTGCAAAAAATAAATAAAAAAAAACAAAAAACAGAGACGGGAGAAAGCGTAAGAGCGGGAAGATGTGATGGATGCGGGAATTCTAATCAATGAACGGATTATCAACATTGTTGCTGTCTGTCAAATGACTAATCAATGTATTGATAAATCATTTCAGAACTGTCTTATATCTTAAGCCTCTGATATGGCTGTTTTTGTTTAGACAACATTTATTATTCCAGAATGTTGGAAATTGTTGTTAAATAAAAAAAAAAAAAAAAAAGACTAATTTTGTAGATTTCTTACTTCTTTGTTGAAAAAGGGGTCTAGGGCTTCTCCTAACAATTCATTTTATTGTCGATGAATCTGCCAGTTGTCTTCTCACATAATCATTTGGTCTTTAAAGTATCAGAAAAAAGTGATATCGAGTTTACCATCATACTGTGTATGAAACAAACCCACACACAAGACAAGCTGGAACCTGTGAAACATCAATAAATCACTAAAATGACTAAAAAAAAATTAACCAGTTATTTAAATAGAGGACAATTAGTCTTCTGTCAATTAACCAAATGATTAATTGACTAATCTTTGCAGCTCTAAATGCGTTAACTTATCTGTACAAAAATTTAATCTTTGTATGGCAACTAGTAAAGCATAATTAAATTATATCTAGCCATACAACTGTCAGACAACCCAGTAACGGCATAACTCATTTAGGAGACATTCAGCATGAACTGGCATCTGTGCTTGACTGGTTAGGTAAGTTTCTGTTCCTGTTTCTTGAGGCAGGTAGAAGCAAAACGCAGCAAATTGAAACATATGTCTGGTGACTGAGCTGATAGCTTTTGCCTGTCCAGATAGTTGGCTGCCTCTTGCTGCGTCTGTCTTTTGTCTGTGGGCAGCAAAGTTGAGACTGCCAAGACTGAGCCTCGAGGGGTGTGACTGTGTCTTTTGTGTGTGTGAGTGTGTGAGTGTGTGAGTGTGAGAGAGAGAGAGAGAGAGAGAGAGAGAGACATCTGTGTGAATTTGTGTGCAGCTTGCTAGTTAATGAGATGGATTTCTGCTGACCAAGGGACCCAGACACCGCACGCCGGTCACACCATAATGCTTGTGCAGGTCAGGATTTATTTCCCAGCCGTGCTGCTCTTCAGTGCCTGAACAGGCCAGCATGTAATGCATCAGGTCTAAATTTTTTAAACATGCATTCAGGCATTCAGACAGATAATCAGTCAGACAGACAGAGGAGTCCTGCACCACTTTCTGCTCTACAGAGCTAAGGGGCAGGCAGGTTGCCCTCCGTGTCCAACAGGTGATGAGCCGTGTGAGAGTGAAGTGTGGCTTGTTAGTCAGCAGCAGGAAAAAAAGAAAAGAATTTCACACATAAGATCTAGAGTCTATTTAATGCTGGACAGAAGCAGCAGCACAGAACTTTTCAGATATGAATGTAGATACAGGACATGTCAAAGGTTTTTTGGGGTTTTTTTTTCCACATGTGGGGTATGAAAACAAGGCCCATGAGGGCTAAGTCCACCTGCACCCTGGCCTCTTTATTGCTGACGTTTCGCTCAACTGACTTTTCTCAAGACAACAAGTACAATCTTAGGATTTTTCTTCTATTTTTTTTTTTTTTTTTCCGATCAGCAGGAGAAAAGAAGAAGATGAGGTTGAAGACGACGATAAAACACCAGACTTCCTGCAAAAAATAAATAAAAAAAAACAAAAAACAGAGACGGGAGAAAGCGTAAGAGCGGGAAGATGTGATGGATGCGGGAATTCTAATCAATGAACGGATTATCAACATTGTTGCTGTCTGTCAAATGACTAATCAATGTATTGATAAATCATTTCAGAACTGTCTTATATCTTAAGCCTCTGATATGGCTGTTTTTGTTTAGACAACATTTATTATTCCAGAATGTTGGAAATTGTTGTTAAATAAAAAAAAAAAAAAAAAAGACTAATTTTGTAGATTTCTTACTTCTTTGTTGAAAAAGGGGTCTAGGGCTTCTCCTAACAATTCATTTTATTGTCGATGAATCTGCCAGTTGTCTTCTCACATAATCATTTGGTCTTTAAAGTATCAGAAAAAAGTGATATCGAGTTTACCATCATACTGTGTATGAAACAAACCCACACACAAGACAAGCTGGAACCTGTGAAACATCAATAAATCACTAAAATGACTAAAAAAAAATTAACCAGTTATTTAAATAGAGGACAATTAGTCTTCTGTCAATTAACCAAATGATTAATTGACTAATCTTTGCAGCTCTAAATGCGTTAACTTATCTGTACAAAAATTTAATCTTTGTATGGCAACTAGTAAAGCATAATTAAATTATATCTAGCCATACAACTGTCAGACAACCCAGTAACGGCATAACTCATTTAGGAGACATTCAGCATGAACTGGCATCTGTGCTTGACTGGTTAGGTAAGTTTCTGTTCCTGTTTCTTGAGGCAGGTAGAAGCAAAACGCAGCAAATTGAAACATATGTCTGGTGACTGAGCTGATAGCTTTTGCCTGTCCAGATAGTTGGCTGCCTCTTGCTGCGTCTGTCTTTTGTCTGTGGGCAGCAAAGTTGAGACTGCCAAGACTGAGCCTCGAGGGGTGTGACTGTGTCTTTTGTGTGTGTGAGTGTGTGAGTGTGTGAGAGAGAGAGAGAGAGAGAGAGAGAGAGAGAGAGAGAGAGAGAGAGAGAGAGAGAGACATCTGTGTGAATTTGTGTGCAGCTTGCTAGTTAATGAGATGGATTTCTGCTGACCAAGGGACCCAGACACCGCACGCCGGTCACACCATAATGCTTGTGCAGGTCAGGATTTATTTCCCAGCCGTGCTGCTCTTCAGTGCCTGAACAGGCCAGCATGTAATGCATCAGGTCTAAATTTTTTAAACATGCATTCAGGCATTCAGACAGATAATCAGTCAGACAGACAGAGGAGTCCTGCACCACTTTCTGCTCTACAGAGCTCAGGGGCAGGCAGGTTGCCCTCCGTGTCCAACAGGTGATGAGCCGTGTGAGAGTGAAGTGTGGCTTGTTAGTCAGCAGCAGGAAAAAAAGAAAAGAATTTCACACATAAGATCTAGAGTCTATTTAATGCTGGACAGAAGCAGCAGCACAGAACTTTTCAGATATGAATGTAGATACAGGACATGTCAAAGGTTTTTTGGGGTTTTTTTTTCCACATGTGGGGTATGAAAACAAGGCCCATGAGGGCTAAGTCCACCTGCACCCTGGCCTCTTTATTGCTGACGTTTCGCTCAACTGACTTTTCTCAAGACAACAAGTACAATCTTAGGATTTTTCTTCTATTTTTTTTTTTTTGTCTCGACAAAGGTCAGCAGACCAAAAAAAGGTAATAAAACAGAGCAGAGGAAATCTGCTCTTTCGGTTGCTCTCTTGTTCGTGTCTCTCCCTCTCCACCCTTTATTTTCTTTCTCTGTCGGCAAGATCTCACAGGGATTGTATACATGACAGTGCGGTGTGTTCACTTTCAAGACTCTGTAGACTTTGAAGATTGCAAGTCAGAGAAAGACCAAGGAGAGAAAAGAGAAGAGAGAGATGGCCACAGCCATGTAGCCAGTTTATTCAAGGATCCCTGTAACTCCCTTTTTAACAACGGCAATAAATTTAGTAACAGTCCCTGGTCGTACCATGTCTGCCAAGGATTCCTGAGAGATGCTATGAAAATATGTGAAGTGGAATACTAGTTGTTTTCATCTCAAGGATGATTTTAAAATGTGCAGACAAGAGACTGGACATCATCATCGTCATCATCAGAGAAGTAGCAATTTATAGGCAACCAACAAGGGGATTGGTAAAAGAAAGTCAGAGAGATATGAAACAAAAATAATGATTGGAGGTAAAATAATGTGACCAAAAGGTATAGACAGGTGAACATGTTCATCATCACAAAGCAGAACTTGATTGGTATTAAACCAATCAAGGACACAATACAGTACGTCAACTTCTACTTCAGTCGAAATTAGGCCGGAGTTATGTCCTTGGGTGGCCAATCCGCAAAGATTTGTGTAGCACATTCCAGTGTGTCACCTACCAAAGAGATTAGTGGGTTCATTAATCTCTATGTGAAGCTACAGAAAGTGCAGCTTTAGTTCCGAGGTTAACAACCATGCTAACTTATCGTTCAGTGGCTTGTGGATTAATTATAATACTGCAGCGGAAAAACTGTGAAAAGGGGGGTTGTAGCCAAAGTGAGCCTGTTGGATCAAGAGGTAAGGGTGATACCTCGCTGATGTAATCAACACCTTTTACTATGACATTTGTGCTGCGTGGAAACTCATCAGATTGTATCCGGATGTCAGCATGGAAATTTGTTATGCCTAGGGTAAATTTTATGGAAATATAAAACCTCTTGGGTCCCCGATGCAAATGCATATCTCACTCAATTTCAAGAATTTAACTATTAATGCAAAACAAGCCAACATATACCCCTGAGTTTGCCAACAGACTAATAATAGACTTTAACAGTGTTTATACATATTCAATTAATAAAATAACCAAATTTGAAAATCTAGTATAAATATATTCAGAATTTAAATTAATGCATTTCATATCGGACGGGAAAAAAAGATCTCAAGTGTGATGGGTATTTTTTGACCATTTACAGATTGAATAATCAATCAAGAAAATAATCGGTAAATTTAATGATCGGGAAAATAATCATTTGTTGCACCATTAGATCAAGTTAATAGTGGCAATTAATATTTCAATATCCTTATTCTGTTGAAACGTAAATTAATTTTAAAAGGGATGGGCAAAATAAAGTAACAGAGTGACAGTGACTGATTGTAATGGCTGCACTGTTCACCTGCATCATTATTTTTAGACGTTACTTGTCAGGTGGTAGCCAAACAGCTGATGAATGAGCCAGCGAATG
This sequence comes from Istiophorus platypterus, assembly GCA_016859345.1. NCBI lineage: Eukaryota > Metazoa > Chordata > Actinopteri > Istiophoriformes > Istiophoridae > Istiophorus > Istiophorus platypterus. Next base: position 15,304,893 of record CM029113.1, on the reverse strand, counting down.
TGAAGCATGAATACAGCAACTGCTGCCAATCAGGTAATACAGGAGCGACTTCAATGTTCTGCTTGGACTAATACAGTGAGTTATTACTGTTGACACCATCAGTGAATGACATGATTAGTTGACAGACATAAATGTAAACCACTTTTTTATTTAACTTATCTATCCAGTAAAAAAAAAAAAAAAATTAAAAAAAAAAAAAAATTACAAAACCTCTTTTGGCTCCACCTTGTCAGATATGTGGATTTGCTGTTTTTATCTGTTTGTTTACATCGTTAATTGGACAACTTTGGACCTTTGGACTAAATCAGAAACCTTCACACACTCGGAGTCAAACCAAGTAAAGGCCATTTCCTGAAAGAAAATGCAGAACTGAAAGGAAAATGCTGCATTCCTGTCTTACATGCTGCAATTACCCATATTCAAGTTTTTTATATACAAGCCAAACAAACAGTACATCTCAAGTTGGCACAAGGTTTTGGCAAAGTAAGTGCTGGGTACGAAATAAAAAGAGAAAATATTCAAGGATTATTTCTAGTAGAATATGAGATGTTGACTCACCAAAACTAAAGCTTTTAATAGAATATGAAAATATAAGATGTACTGACCTCAGATAGAGAGGAAGTATGAGAGAAAAAGAAAAAAAGACTAACAGAGAAAATCATGAAACTTAAAGAGACTGTCACTTCATTTTCTTTTTTGCAAACGTAGGGCGAACATATTTTAATATTAATGTCACTTTCTTGCGTTCCTTTGATGTTTTGATCATCTAATGACTCTGTACTTGACAGGCTACAAGCCAAATGAGCCCTTTCAGCTTGTTATTCAAATGTGGACTGAGGCCCTTAAGAAGCATTTTCAAATAAATACACATAAACTGCAAAAACATACATAGAAATGCAGCACTTTGGCTATCTGGTTTTGTACCGCTCGATTTATCACAGTATACAGTAAAAACAGAGAGAGAGAAAGATGAGAAATGTCTTGACTGATGCATCTGTACATGAGAGATGTAGAAAGCATTTTAGGGGCTTTTTTTCCTCCATTTCTGCTGGATACTGAATCTTTTCTACACTTTTTTTTGGATTTATATTTTGAATTGTGCTGTAAGTGGAAACTATTAATACTATAACCGGTTGTTGCCATTATCTTTGACAGCAGGCACATTGGTTGTACATTTGGAAAAACATTCTCTTCGCTAGTCAAGCAATATACTATAGCTATAACGACACAACAGAGGTTTTAACAACAACAGCAGAATATAGGTTTCACTGGATTTGCAAACTGCAAGCTTTGGATTTCTTCACATGTCAAAATAGCATGTACTGGGCTGTAGTAAGAATGATACAGAAAAAAAACAACAACACAGGAGCAAAGTGTAAAGCAAAGTATGGTAGTAGAGATGTTTTCTGCTTCTGCTCTAACATATGCTGTGCCTTTTAACATACCTGCTGACTAGCTTATTAACAACAGTAGTAACCCCACATTATTTCCAAAGTAGCAGGGAGCATATCATCAACTAGCCAACGGATTTTGTGCAGACATGGGTTATGTTAGCGGAGAACTTTAGCCCCGATGCCACTACATCATCTCTGATCTGAAGATGTAGCTCTGCTCAGAGGGCCTATTCTAACCTGCTGTACTGAAAATGCAGCTCTGGAAGCTCTTGGTAAGCGACCATCAACCCCCCACTGGCCCTGGCAAGAAACCATGTCTGCCGGCGGAGAAAACTTACAAATAGCACCTCTAAACTGTTATTTCTCTCAACCAGGTTTATCCTTTAAGATGCAGCTCTGAAATTTACATTTTAATAACACTGCAGGGCTTAGTCTTAGTACTGTGGTTTCTGCCTTTGCTAGAGTTGTTCATGTACACAATTACAGTTGTGACTCTCGCAGAGCAGAATAACAAAATAAAGTAAGTGGAGCTGTATGTCATTTTAGCACAGAAACACTACAGAGGATACACAGGAAGATGGTTGTAAGATTTAAAGGAAAATGAAAACACGTATATGATTCAGTTATGGTTTTTCTATGTTCAAACTAATGTGTCACCAAATGCAGCAAGTCAAATGAATACATTAAATCCCAGGACATTAAACAGGATGAATATGTCTGTGTGGCTACCTGAACATTTGCAAAAGGGACTTTTGAGATACTGTACTTGTTTAATAATGTCCTGTCTTGTCATATAAATGTAAGGGAAGCCTCACTTTAAGACTTGACACACACCCTTACGCACCCATATCAAAACGAACATTCAGATGAAGTGCCAGCTAAAGCTCCTTAAACGTCTACAACATCTGTATCTTAAAATTTTAATTGGTTGCCAGACGGGTGGCCAGACTGGTAATTTGTGAGGCTACATAATTCATCAAGCCTAGGCCAGGCATATGCCGGAAGGAGAGATGGTCTGTGATTGAGCTGAGGGCTTTTAATGTGAAAGACAACTCAAAACAAAACACGCCAAATTGATGATTTTATCCAAAAAACACAGAGCTTTGTGTTGTGATTTTATTCAAAATTTATAGCATTGAGCGCAGAGCAGCACTGGAGAGTTTTTATCCTCCACTGTTAACCACTAGTCAGCTCAAATGGAACGTTCTTAGGTTGAGTTCAGCTACAGCATATGTGAGGCCAAAGGGTCAAAAAGCAAGCTTTTGGCCTGTTTAGTCATAAGTCCCCGTGTTCAGACAGTCTACGATGTTGCTCTCATTCAGCCTGTTTGTGATGTCGAGGAATCTCTAAGTGCAAATGAAAAGATTTCTACATTTGCTTCCACTGTGCCGCTTCCCTTCTCATTCCAAATGAGCAGCCCGACGTGTCAAATACTGAACAAAATGCAGACACGTGTCACATACTCCACAATGACAGGAACACAAAAGGATTGAGCAGAACTATTTTCAAACATTAATTATTTCAATCAGAAATTTGAGAGGTGCATCTTTTGTAATTTTGAAGCATCATTGTCAACAGTGAATCTTTACTATGTGTATCTGGGGTAGCAGCCCCAGATAATGTACTGAGACTAAAAAAAATGTACAGTATATGATCAGGGTTTTCTTATTAACAAGAAGAAAAGAAAAAAAATTGAGTGAGATCCAAAAAGTATCACAGATGTACAGAACAAATACAGTAGGTCCCTAAGTATTTGGACAGGGACACAATTATCTTAATCCTGCCTCTGTAGGCCACCACAATGGACTTGAAACCAAGCCATCAAGATGGGTTTGAAGTAAAGACTTTCAGCTTTAATTCAAGGGGTTTAACAAAAATATTATATTAACTGTTTAGGAATTATAGCCAATTTTATACATAGTCCCTCGTTTGCAGGGGCTCAGAAGTAATTGGATAATTGACAATTGATCAGTTTCATTGAGCGTTGTGGCCTTTTCTCTCGTTATTTCATGACAAATTAAGCTGATAAAAGTTCTGGAGCTGAGTCAAAGTGTTGAATTTGCATTTTGTAGATGCCCATGACCTCAACCCAACTGAGCATGCTTTCCTCTTCCTGACGACAAAACTGAGGGCAGAAAGAAACACACAAGCAGCAACTGAAGGTGGCTGCAGTAAAAAGTCTGGCAAAGTATCTTAAGGAAGGAAGAACACCACATTTGGTGATGTCCATGGTTTCCAGTTGATGTATTTAGATTGCTTGTCTTCACCAAACAGTTTTTTATCATAGACGAGTAGAAAAATCACACACATCACGCACACATTCCCCAAAACCAAAGCTAAAGCTTCTCGATTGAACCCCCGATGGCTGTGATTATAAACCCCACGCCCTCCATGTTAGCAGACGGGACATGTGTCAAAATAAAAAGCCATAGTAGACTTCAAATGAATTTTATTCCCCAAGGGTTGTTTCTGTTATTTTAGTTAGTTCTAATCATGCTGATCTAAGTTCAAGTGTAACTTTTTTTTTTATTCTTTTAGTTATTTGATGCTGAAAAAAAAAAAAGTGGGCGTGACGTCATGACTGACAGCTGTGTGTGCGCTCACGACTGACCTGGGCAGGTGACTGGGCAGGACCTTGATCCAATGGCCCGACCCACCCATCACTGCTGCGAACACTTTGGCTTGAAATGACATCGCCAGCACAAGATGGCAGCGCCTGTATCTGAGATACTTTGGCGTCACTTTTTTACAGTGGAAAGAAGTGGAGACGCCTTGTCCATCTTTATATATCGTCAATCGTGTAAACTTCTGCAGCGATTGTAGAGCCATATTGCCACTGCGACTGCTTTTTACTGTAGCTACGGGCTTTTCCAGATACATTGCCACATTTTCACATTTGCATATTCATTGGCAGAAACACCTCTGGTGTTCTCATCTTCATTATCATTTTACCACTGTTTATTTTACTACAATTTCTACCTGTGCACCAAGCTGATCTCACACCTTTCATTTCCTCAGGCTGTCTTCCTTCCTGCTGAGTCTCATCCAGGTAACACAGTACTTTACAGATACCACAGCAGCACACGACCCAACACTGCTCCATTTTAACATTGAAGTACCTTCACAGTTGGGTTATGTGGACAAAATCTTTCTTGTGTCACATTTTCTGAAAGGAAATCTTTGTGTTGTTTTAGGTTCCGGTACAGGACAGCGCCACTGGAGCTGTTAGGTGATCCATGCTGTGCCTAAGGGCACCTCAGCAGGGCGGACATTCATGGACACATATGGCTTTCCCTCAGGTCAACCTGCTGAAGCGCATGGCAGAAGATCAAAAAGAGGATGAGAGGATGGGGAATTGAGCATTAGGATGAGTGAAAGCCGGATATTTTACAGTGAATCGGTTGCAGATGCAAAAACTGAAAACATGAATCCACTTTTATATCGACAGAGGGATGCACTGCAGATGGGTTGTTTGAATTTAAAGCAATACAGTTTTATTGTATTGTACTGCCTGGGGCTCACTCCTCCACGTACTAAATTTCCATCCGGTTTGCATCAGAGACCTGAGCACGTCAAATAAACTAAGAATATGAGACTGTACACAGGCCTTGACTTTCCTGTCAGTGACATCATCATTGATCATTTGTAATAAGGTTTAATGCAGCGGAGCAGAAGGCTGTCCATTCCCAGCAGCTCTGAGAGATGCTTCAGCACCACGCGCACGCACAGACACACAGACACACAAACACACACACACACACACACACACACACACAAAAACACACACAAATCCTGCCAGCTACATCCTGAGTCCCTAGCTCTTTGTGTTTCTTTAGCAAATGTTCTCAGCAGAGCCCTCAGGCTATAAGCCTTGTTTTGTTTATTCTATATACTCATTTTTACCAACTGATGTGGAAGACAGTAGATATATGAGTCCCACTTTCAGTCCCATGTGAAGGTTTGCTCTGCCATGCAGCCTTGACAGCTACTTTTGACCACCTGTATTACTGTTGAGGCCTGAACATAGCAATAATCCATATTTTTATTTTAACAATAGATCCCATGACTGCTTGTATGTGAAATATGTCTCTGGTCATGATGAACCCACAGAGAATTATCAGCCGACTCTATAATGCCCTGAGGCTCTACAGAGTTTAGTGATTTTCAGCTCATTGTTTCGGTTTTCCAGCCTCCGACGTCACTGTTTTGGTTCGCTCTCACTACTCTCATTTAGCCACAGCTCTTTCACTGATCACAATTAGTGACCAACAAGTGAACAAAGTGGAACATTTAGCTTCCAAACATACATATATTTTCCTCAGAAGTTGGTGGAAAAAAGCAGAGCTAGAATAGAGTGAATTTTGTACTTAACATTTACCAGGTCGACAGACACTTGACTCCAAATGAATGAATGAATGATAATGTTGTTCTGAATCTGCTAGATGAGTAGATAGGAAATTGGCTTGCTACGTCAGCCTAAAAGCTAATAATCTGTCCTGTGTTTACAAATTGTTTCTGCAGCTACTGAATGAGCAAAATTCAGTCATAAATAAAATACTGAACATATTTCTCCATATTTTGACCATAAAATGCCGCTAAAATAGCTAAACGGTAAATCAGATGGAAAATTATGGTATAAAGATGACTCTGAGCATAATGCAAAATCTAGCTGGATGAAGATCACAGCCAGAGGAACTGTCTCTTTCTCTCTTGTCTCTCCTTCACTCTTTCCCTGAACCTCTTGGGTTTTAACCTACAAGCCAGCCCTCCCAGTCTTATCAAAAATGCATTAGCTATGCTACACTTGATCGTATGGCGCCTCAGAGCTCTCTCATGGCGCCAGCACATCTTGCTCAAGGCAAGTTCATCTCCCACAAACCAACCGGTGCACAGTGGGACAGACCGAAATCATCTTTGGCTTGGCACAGCTAGACTCAGCTGTGAGTCTAATGTATTAGGAAAAGTAACAAAATGTACATTCACTTCATACAAAAAGAGTTCACTTAAAAAGAGCTTGTCTGCTAAAATGATACTTTTTTTGACTGATTTGCACTATTTACAATTTCAAAATCCAGTAAGAGATGTTGCAGTCCACCTAAAGTCCCAAAAAATTCATTATTCAACCCTACAAATACATTTCCGAAGAAAGCCACGGTCTAGCTGGGTCTGTGCTAGAGATTTTACAACCCCACTGAAATCACAAACCAGTGAGTGATATCATAAAAATGGAGACAGAGAGGAGAGAGGGAGAAAGGATGGAAATAGAAAGAGACAGAGACAGAGACAGAGCACACTACACACTGTTATTATGAAGGATCTGGGTCATGTCACTAGAAGCAGGCTATTGATGGTAATGATACAACATATTGTGCGGGAGTTAAGAAATGACCTACTATCATACTGTACCATTGTCTAATCATGTAATGTGCACACAATATCCTTTATATATTTCAGCCTGAACCCAACATTAAGTACTCCGGCTAAAATACATAATACATAAAAATTTGTTCTCTCTTCCTCTCTTTGTCTTTAAAAGGCAGCTTTTAACCATCCAAACCCTCATGAAAACCTAATAACTCTTGCATAGCATCATATCCCCAGTTAGTGTGCAGATTTTGGATTATTCCGGTGGTTGTGCATGTAAGCATCATAATTTGAATTTCAGTTTGGCTCTTATTCCCTTATTAGAAACCTGAATATGCTTGTAGGACAACTCAGAAACCAGGATGTTGTGGAAGTTGTAAACACCTCATCCTGGAAGGTTTTATGAGCATTGTCTCCACTGTGTGCAAATGGGTTTCAGGGTATTAAGAAGTTATTCAATATTCAGACATTTTAAATGTCTAAATGTAATAAGGTAGTTTCTTTAAAAATTACGTTAATTGTATGTTTTTGACTATGAATTTAAATGTTTTGTTTTTTTATTCACAGTTCTCTTTAAAGTGTCCATCCAAAAATTCATCTGTATTCATCCTCAACCACTGAGATAACTTGGTACAGGGAAAACAGAACATGTTAATGCAGTCGCTTTAAAACAATGGTGTTCTGAATCCTCTAGTCTATCATTCTTACACAGAGTAAAGAAAGCAATTTTTATTATTATTATTATCATTATTATTATTATTATTGTTATTATTAATTATTATTATTTTTAAAGATATTTTATCACATCAATATTCATATCTATGCATAACATGATTTACCATCTTTGGAAACTTTAGGATATGAATACTAACTAATATTAAAAGAACAATTAAACATTTAGGGAAATATGCCTATTCCTGCTTCCAGGCAACCAATGACCAGAAAGGAAATGAATGAGCGTATATCTCCAAAGGTTGGAGTGTTTCTCTCTGTGAATTTGAACAAGTTATTTTGTCAAGACCAAACTTATTGGAGTTGATCTCATGAAGGCATCATCAGGGAACTATGCAGTAGCTTGTGTTTTAATATAACAAAGCATCCATGAAAGCCCAGTATGGCCTACAGTATAGTAGAGGACCTATAAGTCAGTCGGAGTTTGAAAGCATTGATGCTGTTTTGTTTTGGGTTGTGTTTTTTTTTTTTCCCTTTCTTTCTAGTGAGCCACACTCAGCCTCGGTGTCCTGGAGACACACTATGGCGCGTCATGAATGAATCAGCCACTGAACTCCATTCCTCTCCACTGCAACACTGACCTTTCAGTGTTCGTTAACAGTTTACGGAGTTCATCCCTCATCCCTCCAGGAAAAATGTCATTTGTGTGCCCTGTAGGCGCAAAAAAGAAAATTTAATCAAACAAAGGGAACTGAATGAAATAGACAAGGCCAGAGTGATATGTATACAGTGAGTATACAGAGGCCTGTTTGCACCCAAAACTTGTCTAGAGATTCTATGCAGCAAATTGATATCAATAAATCTGTATCATATTCATCTTTTTGCCGCTATTTTCCCTGGATCTGGCAAAGGAAAATGATATCCCTATTCTTCATCCAGCCCTCAAAGCTACTATCAGCATACTCGTTTTTCCAACCAGTAACAGCCGTCAATTAGCACAACACTAGACCTAGTTGAAAAAAACCCACAGATTTGGACAGCAATTCAAAGGTATGGAACCAAGCTAGGCCATTAGTGAACAGCAGGAGAAGAACATACCTTGACTCAGAAACGTAGCAAAAACTAGATTTTTCTGATTGATACGTATTTTGTATAAGGCTGTGATTTGGCTTGTAGAGGATTAAATGGTCAGATATGAGATTGTAAAATAGGCTTTAAAATGCATACGACTATTACTGAAACTCAAGTAGCCCATTGATCACTTGACAGAAACCTAATTAACAACAGTTTTAATTTATAATCAATTATTTAAGTCCTTTACTTGGCAAAAAAAAAAAAAAAATTACTGGTTTCAGCTTCTATAAAGGATTTGCTTATTTTAACATTTTATATTACATAATGATTTTTTTTATAGTAAATACAAAAAACAAACAAAATGAGACATTTGAAGATGTAAGTTTGTGCTCTGGGAACTTGATGGGTATTTTTCTTTTTTCATTTTCCTTTTTTTTAACTAAGCAGTTAATCACTTAATAAAATAACGATTAGATGAAACGAAACAGAAATTATTATTAGTTCCAGCACTACATCTGGCCATGTAAAGCCTTATTCTTGCTTCTTCTCTTGCTGAATGTTTATCTGCAGAATATCTTTAACCAGGGTAGCCCAAAGTGGAGCCTGCTGCAGAAATTTATCCCATGATAACCTCTGATCCTTCCCACCAGATGGGGGTTGATAACTCAAAGTGTAGATTGCATGATCAATAAGTATCTCTACTGGCTGTCAGAGGTGAACATCACACCCATGCAGCTCCCTCGCCTGAAGGCAGGATTGAGATGACACTGTGGTCACTCGAATGGGTCAGATTTGCGATGTGCGTGCCATTTTGACAAATGATTATGGTTCCAAGATGTGATAAGATGTGCTTTTATCTTTGAATATGTAACAGGCAGAGAGAAACGAGCAAAGAGATGAGAGATGAAGGAAGAGTGTGAAGAGCAAATAAATGGTGGTAAGAGAAATGAATCCAGGAGAGGAGAGGTAAATGAGGGACTCTGACCTCTGTTATTTTATTCTAGCAAGACGGCACCACCATGTCAGGAACTACTCAACAAGCCCTCCACCTTAAACAACCACGTGTGTCGCTTGTCCCTAGCCTGGGAAACGACCCATAGGAGCGGACCAGTTCTTTGTCGTCCTGGTAATGAAAATAAAGAGATGGTTAAGGTTGCCAGACGGACACGGTTTGGGTTTGGGTTTATGCACCGAAACTACTTGGTTAGGCTCAGGAGATGATCGTGGCGTTTTCCATGCTATTCCTACAACAAATGTTCGAACGAGAGTCCACAGCCACACTAGTGGTTTTTAGAGGCTGCACTTAGCTAAATGCCTATGACGGCATGCTAACACTGTAACAATTACAATGCTAACATGCCTGTTTGGTTTTATGAACGGATATCTTCAGAATGAAATTTGCGTCAGACTCAGCTATACTTTGTGTTATTAATTAATGTTTGTTAGCATAATAATATGCTAAAGTATTGGACTAATATTAAATTTGATTACTGATGAAAAGCTAATGGATCATCAAAGTGATTACAATTCACAATAAAAGGGACATGAATATCTGTAACAATATCCAACTGCAATCTGTAGCATTTTGTAGTTTAAGCTACAGTGTTTATTATGCAAGGAACAGTGAATGAGGGAGTGATCTGTCTATATATCTATATAACTATCCATCTTAATGTAAAAACAATGACGACGAGCTAAAATTGGGACCGAGCAGAACAACAAAATAGCTGAGATGAAAAGAGCTGGTTATAGGGAGACAGAAAAGAAGAGAGTAAAAAGCGAAGCAAATCAGAACAAAACTCCAGCGTTCTCTGTGCTCAACCCATCTATACTCAGCTCTGCCCATGCGGATATTAAACTGCCTCTCAGCTGCCTCTGATCTGAAGGAGGTTGGACTGTTTAAAAGTCTGATATCACATTGCCTCTCTGCTCCTCTTTGTACTTTCTCTCATCGAAGGACAGGAACCCTGCTTTGTTTCTAAGGTCCACTCCTTCTCACGGGTTTGTAAATCTGTTTTCTAGATGAAACGAAGAGGACTCGGAGAAATCGATGAGATGTCACAGCATGTAAGAGGTATCTGATGGGATACCCGGCACTGGAAAAGTATTACCACATTAAGGTCAGACGCTGGAAGCCAGTTTCTCAGTATACAGGCTGCACCCCTGTTCAGGGTATTGCAAATTCAAATACAACAGTCCCGTCTGGAGCTACAATCCATAGACTACAGTGGAAACATCATCATCATCATCATCATCTCTCTCTCCCTCTCTGCCTCTGATCCAGCTGCTCATTTGGCAATGGAGCAAAGAAATAAATGAAGTGCTTCGGCGGAAGGGAAGGCTTCACTGGGAGAAGGATTGTGGGTAGAGGCAATAAGATGAGGATTTGGTGAGGGGTTTTAAAGACAGTTTATTTAAATGAGCGTCTTCTTTTTTCCACTTGTGGAACATTAGGCTTAGGGCTACCACTGTCCAATTACGCTTTCAATGGCTGTCAGTTTAATCAACGTGGGCCCTTGGTTGTTTTTTTGTTTTTTTCTTTGTGATTAGGATTAGTGTATAGCCGGAGTTTGAAAAGCAGTGTTTATTTATTTATTTATTTATTTATTTAAAGCATAAAAGAAAATGACATGCACCCCCAGTACCTGCAGTGAATAGAGAAGTAGACTGCGGGGTAAACTAAAGATACTGTGAATCTAAAATTGTGAGACTGAGAGGCAGCTCCGCTGCTTCAAAATTTGAATACTGATGATTTTAACTGAGCCATAATGAAAACTGAGAAAAGAAATGTCTTATTACTGACTAGTGGGCTTGTCTGTTTCACTCAATTTCCCCTTTTACACCTGGTACATCCTGTAATATGGGTTTCACTCATTGTTCCTTCGCCAGAGGAGGGACTGACTTTGACAATTGTCTGCTATAAGATATCCTGCATTACCAATTTTGACATTCTGGGCTTATTCACTTTCTTGCCGAGAGGTTAGATGAGAAGATCAATATCACTCACATAGTCCATTAAGGATGAAGATACAGCCAGCAGCAGGTTAGCTTGGAGACTGGAAACTGGGGGAAACGGCTAGCTTGACTTCACCCAGCACCTCCAAAGATCACAAATCACATTATATCTCATGGGGTATCAAATTGTTTTTATCTTTAAAAAGACTGAAGTGGTTACATGCCTGACTATTTCCGGGCTGGCAGGTAGGGCTGGGTGGTATGGCAGAAAATACTGTCACAGTATTTTTATTTTCACAGTGACAGATATTGATCATTATCATAATGTATATTCAATTCAATAAATGAGGAGGAAAATCCATTCAACTTGTTGGTTATACCTCAATGTGTTTTCCTAAGCAAAACTGAATTAAAGCAGAAATTGTTTGTTTACTCAAAAACTCCACAGGGTACATTTTACTTTGAAGTAAAAGGGCTATATACATAAATAAATCACACAAAGTTGGTTTCTTCAATGGTTCTCAACAATTGTTTATATTTGAATCAATAACTTACTATTCTCTACGTACCCAACATGATGTAACATTATTACATTGGATGTAACAAGGGGAACAATGCTTTTAAATAAACATCACGCTCAAGATAAATATGTTGTGTCACACACACTAGTTACTGCACTTTGCACTGGCAGTTGAATTAAATTTCATGTGCCACATAAATAAAATGTATAAAATAAAGACAGACTCGTTCTGGCAAAACTTACTTTTTGAGTTCTTAAAAGTCTGAGAAGCCAGAAAGGGGCAGCAGCGGCTGCCGGGGTGTGAACTAACATGACTGTTTGTGAGCTTAGGGGCTAGTGCTGTCAATTTGGTACTGCAGACCCTGGCTTGCCGCACAGTCGGTGGGTTGGTACCTTTTCATTTTGTGCTTTTTTTTTTTTGTGGTCTCTCACCGAGTTAAAAACCGGGGACACTATAGTTCATAGTTGGCATCAGAAAGCCTCCCTGAGCCTTGAGGTTGCCCCACAGGTGTTTTAGCTGAAAACAGTTGATATAATAACGATGGCAACTGTGTAAATATCGGAGCAACAAAACAGGGGCGTGAGGGAGCTGTCAATCAAGCCCAGTCTGTACACTCAGACACTTTTGACACTTTTGACACTTTTTCTTTTATTACAGGGGTAAAGGAGAATTTCAGCTCCACAAAAGTGGGAAAATCATTATCTTTCATCAAGCGAATCCAGAATGTTGAGAAGGATCGAAGGATGTGATTGAAGGCTCCGTGGGGGAAAAAAAAAAAAAGATAGTTAGTAGATCATGAGATTAGGGTAACAACTAACAATTACTTTCATCATTGTTCAATCTCCTGATTTTTTTCTCAGCTAATCTATTAGTTCTTTAGTCTGTAAAATAGTGAAAAAAAAATTAATATTAAAATTTTCCCAGAGCCAAAAGTTACCCCTTAAAAAGTATTTTTTTTGTTTGACCAAGAGTTAAAAACAGATTCAGGTTACCACAACGTATACTGATTAAAAAAAAGCATCAAATCTTCACATTTAAGAAGCTATAAGCATCAAATCTGGCAGATTTTTGCTTGAAAATTAACCTAAATGAATAATCGATTACCCAAATAGTTGCCAAGAATTTTCTGCTGACTGACTGATCAATTGATTTGACTAATCACTGCTCTACCTGAGTTTTTTTTTCAAGAGAATAGAATAAAATACTGCATTTATGAATAGAGGCTGATAGTTCAACCTTTATCTAACGTAACCTTCGGAGTCCAATTGAAGCCTTGGGTGAAGTGAGCAAATGCAGACAACGAAAGACACTTACGCTCACAAGCGCACAGATATGTTGGTCTTTCCATAGCTGTGAGAACACCTGTTGACGTATTACACACCCTGGCCCCTATACATGACCTCAGCCGGCACATCCCTAACCTAAACCTGATTTTATCCTTGAACCAAAAACCTGGTCTTAACCCAAGTCTTAACAGCCTCCCTGAAGTTGTAAGGACTGACCAGAATGCCCTCACATTGACGGTATCCAACAAAAACAATTCACACACAACCGCAGAAAGACATGTACACACAAACACACTCATGCATGCACACACACACACACACACACACAAACATACACACACACACACACACACACAGGTGTCCTTCTCTGAACTCCCCCACTCGGTTACGCAAGGATGGCCTAGGTAGTTCCCATGACAACAAATCCCAACATGAAAGAGCGATCAGGAGAATCTGTGGCAGCCACTGCGGCTCTGAACGCCAGGACCGGCGCGCCGAGGAAACGGGCGAACCTGCAGGTACCCAGGTGAAAACAAGCTCTGCACTCCTCACCGGCTTACGTCACCGACTTTCACGAAAGACGGAGGCCAGTTCATCTGCACCGGGCCCCCATCCTCTGCACGGGACTGAAGAAATGAAAAGCGTTCAGCGTGGAGAACCTTATCAGAGTATTTACACAAAGCTGATCCAAACACTCAGTGGCAGCAGTGGCATTACAGGCTCCGGTCAAGCGAACTACAACTTACAAGAGGCCGATAAAAAAAAAAAAAAAGGCGAAAGCCACAACATTTTTACAAGGTGTCAACATTTATTTCTTCTTTTCATAAGAGATATAAACTCTCAGTCAGAGCTCAGGGAACAACAGTAGAGCAGACTGAGTTTTGTAAAAAAGCAAAAAATAGCAACAGAACAAGCTTTTGCTTAGAAATGTTTTCATTTTGTACCCATGAAAACAGAAACATGGCCAAAATCAGAGCGCTGGGAACATTTCTACAAAAAGGACTGTTTGTATCACGTCTTGGTAACTAAGCCTAGTTATAATATTAGGTGGTCACCCAGGTGAGATTTACGCATCAACAAATTAAAACAGGTTTCACCACGCAAGCTAGTTCTTTTGCAGAGATTAGGTTTTACGGAACAGTTACTCCCTACAACTGCCAATCGTAACTGTTGCTTAGATAACTGAGGTAACTGACAATGCTAATGCTTGCTTGCTAATATATGACCCTTCATACTTAAATTAAAAGAGTAATATGAAATACGGTAAACATATCTGACCTAACACTTTAATATAATACTTTTTCATAATCATATAAACTAAGCAGATTTAAATAACATGTCACATAAAATAATATAATAACTTCTAAAGCATTATGCTCGCAAAGTCTGACTAAATTACTAAATAGCAATGCTTAGGTTAGCCTGATCTGGTATTTGCAAACCATACTCATACAACTCTGAGGCACCTATTTCTTCACGTACACAAACAGTACATTTACAAAACAAAAGCAAAACATCTACAAAATTGGTGGTAATTTTTGAAATATCGCTAAAAGTTATCTTTGGCAACTTATGCTACAGTTCGTAAGGTGATCTCGCTCCTCCACTGTTAATTGCTATTAACTGGACGGCGTAATGAACATTTCCTCGCGACCAATTTACACTTTACTACAGCCTTTATTTTTTTACATTCTAAAGGTGAAACCCCATTTTGGGTTGAAAATAGCTATGAGTAAAAACCCGAATCCAGCCTTCACCACGAGTGTAACCGTGACCTTCTGGTTCCCGATCAGCCTGATTACCCACAGACACCACCCTGCCACCTGTAATTTCACAGTCTGATGCCATAACCAGCTCTATGCTATGTGATGAGCCTCGAGTTAAGTCACAGATACACAGGTTTTCACAGCAGATGGTCCAAAGATGCCTCCGCAGAATCGTTGCACATGAGCGAACTTAACAAGACTGAGATATGTGTGTTTTGAAAGAAGAAGCTTGGGCTAAAATCAACAGCTGATGAAAGAATCTAAACTCCAGGTCCACGTACTAATACCATTAACGATGGCTACGTTCTACTCAGGCGTCCCAGTAAGACGTGACAGTGCAACTGTGAACCAGCATGCACAGAACCAGGACCCTGAAACAGTTAAAAGGAATTCAGCAGTAATCAATCATTTTATCATTTACACCTCCTGTCTTCATTGAAAAAAAGGGGCTCTTTAATCCACTGAGACCCAGCAGAAAGCTCTTCTGATGAGGACTGTGTGATATGGTCAAAAGCTCCAGAACAACCAAGTAACTGCACCTTCTGCCAACTGAGAAACTCTCTTTTAGACCGTATTCATGTAAATAAGATACACAGAGTACATACAGTACAGACTACATATAATCAGCCTGTGTATGAAAACTTATTAATCCAGTTGACTAAATAATAATCAAATGGCTGTAAAAAAATAACAAACAATTATTTTCATTACTGATCAGTCTGTTGATTATTTTCCAGATTAAGTGATTAAAATTCCTTGGTACTTAAAATGTCTGAGAAAAGTAAGGATATCTCCACCACAATTTCCGTAAAGCACCAAACCTAGTTCAAGCCTCTCAGGTGTGAGTATTTGTGGCTTTTCTCTTGTCCGTATATCTGTCGGTCGAACGGTAGGTGCGTTGTGTCATCATCATCTTGAGCTTGAAGAAAGACTGATTGATACTTCCCACTGTTTTCTGTCATTTTATAGAATGATTCGTCGAGAAAATAATCAAAAACTAAAGTAATTATTAGTCGCAGCTTTGCTCCCTCTAGCTTGAGCGACTCTTCCACCACACATGCGTGCATCCCTTGTGCTTACACTGAGTTATGATTAAACTCCCCAAATTTCTCTCTGAGATCAAATCATCGCCTAAACATGACAAGAAAGTGCTTTGCACAATACAGCATCAAAAGTTAAAAGAGAATATATAAATAAAAATTAAAAGGACTTGCTCCCCTGAAGCCTGCTCTGCAAGGGGACAACTTAGTTCGTGCTCAAAGCAAGTCCCCCCCCTGCAACTATAGCCTCTGTAGCAGCAGCCCTGAAGAGATACCGTGTCATAAATGAGAAAGATGTCAGACTGGATTACGGTCTAGGTACAGAGCTTCTGTCTAAATGCCCGGTCAGGTTAAGCTTCATGATGAAGAAGACCTCTCCTCATCCTCCCCTCATCTCTCTCTCTCTCTCTCATCTCCACAGGGTAACGCCGGCTGTTGCATTCTGGTACTCTTTGCTCTCAGTGAACTGTCACTGAACCATCAGGCATGAGATGCTCTAGACTTTTTTTTCATCCTACCTTAAAAAATAAATAAATATTTTTTTAAAAAATGGGGAAAATAGTTCCAGCAAGACAAGCTGCGGTGGAAAAAGTGGACCGTAAGAGGTTTAAGTGAAACCCGAGGTGGCTGAACAGCCATCTCAGCAGCCTGCACGCTGAGATGGTCCATTTACTGTAGGAGAACAGTGCGGGGAGGCTGATCGGAGCCTAGTATGGCGTTTGGAAAGATGCTGCCAGTCGGTGCAAACGTGCATGATAACAAAAGAGGGGCAAAAAGGGGGGGAAGGGGCAGGGGCAGGGGCAGGGGCAGAGCGTGCGATCGTATTTATTTTCCGCAAAAAAATTCAGAGCCCGGGCGGAGGAAGAAGGGCGAAAGGTGGCAGGACAAACGCGTGGGGTCTGGGTGGAAACAAAGAAAAGCGAGGACGCGATGCTCGGAGGGACGCGGCGGACGGAGCACCTACCTTGACGCTGTCGGGCGGACACTTCTGTCCGGGCATCTGGAGCACCGGCGGTTTTCATTCACACGGAATCACATCGATACGGCGTTCGGACGCCAAAAAAAAAAAACAACAAAATGTCTAGAAAAATGTTTACAAAAAATTAAAAATTAAAAATAAATACTAAAAAAAAAGGGCTCGGTGTAGCGCGACGCCGCTCGGGATAACTATATTCTCTTCGCTCAGGCTATTATGTCCGTTCTTCATCAGGGGGAAGGGGGGGGAGACCAAAAAAAAGGAAAAAGCCGCATGTTACGCTAGCCGAGCGGCTAACGCGACCCGTGACGATGCTCCGCCGCCGAGCGGACGGGGGAGACGCGCCGTCCTCATCCTCCTTCGCCGCCGCTCCGCCGTGTTTTCGTGGGGATGGTGAGGGAAGCGGGAGGAGACGACGCCGTCGGGATGTGGCGGCGAGCGGGTCCCTTCGCTCCTGCCGCCTACGGAAGCTCGGACGGGGCCACCGGCGCTTTCGCTTTTTATCCTGCTCCCCCGCGACGCGAGAGGGGGGCCTGGCGATTCGGTGGGTGATGATAATAATAATAATAATAATAACAACAACAACAACAAAAATAATAATAGCAATAATAATAATAACAATAAGTATGATAATAATAATAATAATAATAATGACAATAATAATAACAATAACAACAATAACAACAACAATAATAATAATAATAATAATAAGTATGATAATAATACTCTACTCATTGGAGCAGATCCGTTTCAAAACGTAGAGAAAAAAGATTTACATAAAAAAAAATGTCTTAGTAGAGACTCGAAACGTGACTTTTTTTCCTTCATTTCTGTCTTTAGCTATAGTCTCTCTCTCTCTCTCTCTCTCTCTCTCTCTCTCTCTCCCTATTCAGTTAATCGACTAACCGATCATCAGGAGCTCGGTCAACCACAAGCACTTTTGAATTGTAATAAAGTTCGTTCAAACAAGACGAGGACGCCACGTGATATATCTGTTTGTTTAGATTTTAGGTTTTAAAATCTAAAGTTCTAAATCTAAATCTAAATTTAAGTCTAAATGACAAAGCGGGTCTATATTGTATGTGGCACGTTTTCAAAACAGAGGAGACAACGTGTGTCACAGGGTATTAAAAACAAGAACGGATAAATAAAAACGGACTAAAAATTCAAATGCAGCGCAACTTGCCCTCAAGTTTCCTTTACCTCAGATGTATTTTTTAAAGGTTTTGTCCATGTTTTATACATCAGCTCTCACTCTCTCTGTAGTTGCTCTCACTCGCTTTGGTGACTAATTGATTAAAGGATCTTGGTCGATTAAGACATTTCAAGACTATTTGTTTATCATATTTACTTGTCGGACTGTAGACTAATAATATAGTAGATTAATTTTGTCGTTTGTTTATCATTGTATCTTCAATAGTAAAAAAAAAATATATATATATATATATATATATATATTCATTATGCATTAGAGTAAAAATGCTTCTGAATAATCTGGCATCAAAATAATACTCACAAACATGGTTTGGTCCCCATTGAAAATAAATATACAGGCAGAACACGTTTTAAAGGTTTATTGTAAGTTTGTCACTGATAAAATAAGTATGATTTGGGCTTTTTGGTACTGCTATTGGATATTAAGTAAACTTCTGCAGCCAATGGTGATGGGAAGATAATAATAATAATAATAATAGAGAAAAAATAACAATTTTATTAAAGAACATGAGGGATGGATGAAAAAATTCGCTGAAATCTGCAAAAAAACAAAACTTAACCATGCCATGCTTTTATGTTGAATAGTAACAGTATGAGTAATTAGTATGTACAATACCAGTTTATTCAGTGAGACAGATGTTGTGGTTTTGTGCGCCATCTAGTGGAAGTTTTAAAAAAAGGCAGGTTGTTTACATGGAAGCAATACAGAAATGCATGGATCAATGACTATGGAGTCAGATCAGTGGCTCAAGATTCAAAGAGAAGGACAAAGCACAATTTGAGACGTATAGATCTTTGGATTCAACTTAAAATTAAAAAAAAAAACAAAACAGGAAATGCAGACAGATGCACTCACAAACAAGATCTTGATTGGACCATTTTATTTATACATTTATGAAGCAAGAAGGAAAATCTGTTTTTCTTATTATACACAATGTCAAAAACAATGAGTTATATTCTGATCACCATTACATAAACATAATGCACACACAGTACCATCTACAGTCACTGAAAGCCAGGGGTTTGGTACAGTCTCAATTACCAAAGGCATCTTGGAGTTTGATCTTGGTTTAATTGTAAAACTGTCATTGGGGTGTTAAGCTAAGATACCTTTGGGAGGCCAGGTCTAGATATACTTAAGACTATTCAGTTTCCCCATGTTACACTCGGTGTTTATACTCTTTCAAAACTTCACAAGAAGGGTCAAGGAAAATATTACAAGGGAAGATTTCAGACAATTCACAATTAGCCATGGCCTGTCCTCTCTATGGAATGATGCATCAAGAACAAAACATGCTTCCATACACGTCACAGACAAACATTAGTCTCAATATTGCAGCATTTTGCACTCGGTGTCAGCATCCACTTTCTTCTTCTGGCAGCCAAAGTTTCAGAAAACTCAGGGGCGGAAAAAAACAAAAAAAACAAAAAGGTTTACCCAGATTTCTAAGGTAACATAAATGGGATTAAGCTGAAACACTGCAAAGCAACCAGCTTAGAGGGAGGTCCATACAAATTAATAGTTTAAAGCTTTGATGGTGGCTTTATTGTGATGTAGCAGGACTCTTAATATTGTCTGCTATTCAATGTGCAGCCCCCACATGCCTGACTAAGTTTTATACACACAACGCAATTCTAAGGAATGTTAGAAAACAATTTAGAAACACAGACATGAACAGGTAACATTTGATACAATATTGCCAAATGTCTGTTAACATATACATTCAAATAAGACGGCTTAATAAAAAATAAAGTAATATGAAGATTTGCAGAATTCAACTTTTGTTTAAAATAAGGATATTAAAAATCTTCATCCATATAGTTGATTATGTAAGGGAGTCCATAGTTTTGACCCAGAGCTTTGGGCACCAGACCAGCTGAGATTGCATCTATACAAAATTATTTTTCCATAACACCTCTAGCTCAACAATGTTACAAATATTAACAGTTACTATTGAGTATAAGGTATTCTAAGGTAACACTAGTGTGACACCTTCCCCTTTCCTGTCTAAGGATATACAAGGTTTAACAAAGTATTGAGAAAGAGAGGATAGCAGTTTTGACTTTGCTTAAATGTGATCTGACATGTTTCCTAAAACCAGCTTCAAGCTAAAGTCCTCTTTGTTTCCATGTAATCCTACTAAAGGTCTCTCATCAGAACACTGTGGACAAAGGGTCTTATAAAACAATAGTATTCTAGTTGCCCACAATATTTTGGCGTCCCTGTCTTCCTATGTCCAAGTTATCCTTGTAAACACCACTAGAGAGGATGACACTGTGGTTGAAACTGAACTGACAAAGTAGAGGAAACACGGGAAAAACCGAGCTCTGACTGGCAGCTATGTTCAGGAGAATAACAGCTTTCAAATGTAGAAATCTTAAGTGCCATAACATTTTCAGGAAGTAATGAAATTAATGACAGGATTGATATTTAATAGAAATCTGCTGCTGTGATCAGACTCTATTTGGCCTCCCAAAAAGAATAACTGTCTTGTTAACTTAACAATGATTCCAGATCAGTACTCTAAATCAAAACTTCATGGATTCTCTGCGACTCCTACAGTCAGAGGTCTGACAAATACTGTATTTGGGCCACTGTGTAGATTAAGGACCACTTGCTTATTAGCAAAGAACAGATGCAAAAACAAAAAGTGACAGACCAGGCTACAAACACAATGGTAAACACTCTCATGCTTCACAGGAATAAGGAGAAAAAAAAAAAAAAAAATCAATCATGTATCCAGTGTACACACACACACATACATACATACATACACACAAATATTTTCAAATTATCTAGTGTAATTTTTAACTCATCATTCACCCAAGAGTGGTCAGAAAAATTCTGCCATGAAAAAGCCCCAACCGATATATAATTCAACTCATGTGATACAGTTACAAGTTGTCTTTAATGGCTCCTAAGTTTACAGGCTTGCTAGTGTTAGGAAACAGATCTTAATGTAAAATCCTTCAAATCATGTACATTTCTGTTTATACTACTCATTTAGCTCAACTCTGGCAAAAATACAGAGTTCACTCATATCATCCAAAACCTGCAACAAATGCACCTGCATCACGTGATATTTTTTTTCTTACTCAACCTTTGTGTTTCTCATGAGACAAAAGGATGCAGCACTGACTCCTGCATGAATGATGGTTAAAAACAATACCAGGCAAATAGAGACATTTAAATAATTTACGATGTATTTACACAATAATCCATCTTATTTTCCAGCACTGTTTTCTTTTTTAATCTTCTCAGCATGTGAATGCATCCTCTAGTCACCCATCTTTACTTTCGACGTCTGTGGGAGGGAAAAAAAAAACAAAAAAGCAAAAACAAGTTATTACAGAACTTTAAAGGCAAACACACTGTGTCTAAGAAACATACATCTATCTAGACCTTCTGTGGAGACAATCATTTTTTTCCACTAACCACAGATAAATTCTCCTCTAAAATGGAAGAAAGAAAACTGAAGGCATTAAAAAAAACAGCCTGTCTCATTCACCTGCAGAATGGCTACAATAACACCAAACAGGCCAATTGCACTGCCAAAGATCTCCACAATGAGAATCTTCACGAAGAGGCTGGCGTTCTGGGCGTCTGCCAAAGCTGCTCCGCTGCCCACGATGCCGACACAGATGCCACAGAAGAGGTTGGAAAAGCCAACAGTGAGACCAGCTCCAAACATGGAGTAACCTAGTGGGACAGAAATCAAATGAGTCAGAGATATTTGTGTCTAAATGAAACGTAAATATATCAAAAATCATGTTACAATTGTCGGTGTCATTTTAGGTGGATATTTATTCTGTGACTTGTGTTCAGTAGCTTTACGTCGGTTTTCTTACCAGCTTGGTAGTTCCTTGCTCCGATGGTCTCAGGGGTTGTTCCACTGAAGTTCTGTAAAATCAAAGGGATTATTTTTAGAACCAACCATCCATCTATCGCTGTTCTTATGTCTAGATCATATTAAGCTTCTTTAACGACCTATATGTATACTGCTTTAATTTATGGCTGTGCTCTCTCCTGTACAGCACTGCTGTCTGAAATTCCCCCTTTCCTGAACATTAACATTGAAAATGCTCATTGCTTACCTCAGCCATGTTGCTGATTACAATGGCCATGATGATCCCATAGATAGCGACAGCTTCACAGAAGATGATGCTAGAAGCAGAGATTTGAATGAATAAATAAAACCAGAGGAAAACAGTGGAAATTATTTGGTTTTGAACATGCTGTGGTTTTTCCCAAGTTTCTACAGAGCGCTGCTGTGGTCCAACGGTAACAACTGTGATCATGGATGTTTGGTGGAAATGTAATTCACTGGCTACCCTGACAGGCACTTTTTGATGCTCATTCACTGGCTCCAAAGTGTCAGTTGTGCCAGTGGAAGCAGGACTTAGGATTTTACTGATTTGGATTTAATGTTAGAAAATCTGAGGAAAGGGCATTTGTTTAGAATATACTTAACAGATTAGGTAATACTTGTATAAAGCTGCAGTCATAATTTGAGTAAAAGACTGAATGAATTCAACTGCAATATATTCTTGCCCAGTATTTCAGTATACAGAAGACTATAATTCAATACAAATATAATTTGTAATTGAGATAACTTCTTTGCTTAGAAGCAATATTCAAATATTTTCAACTGAATAATACTAGGCAGCTGAGCATGTAAAATAAAAAAAAAGCAGAATAAAAAAGATGAGAGGTAGACAGAATGGGACTGAAAGTTTTTGTTCTTCAGTTGAGCCTACCTGACCAAATTCTTTGTCTTGATTCGTGGAGCCTTAACACCACCACCAATGATGCTTGAGCCAGTAATGTAAATACCCCTGAAAAACAAAAGCAACAATAAGCACCAAAGATCTACTGATCAATTAATCTTTTACTACTGCTGCTTTGAAAAAAGCACAGGGAATGAAAAGTTTAGTGCTTCTTATGGATGACTAGTAGCATGTGACCTTACTGCAAAAAAAAAAAAAAATTACACATAATATTAAACATGTTCTTGAACCTCAAAATAGTCTTAAATGCACCCACAGTACACTAAAAACAAAATATGATGCCTCAGAGCCAAAACCACCATGTTATAAAAGATAGACTTGGCCTTATTTGTAGCACATTTTCAAAACAAAGCATATAATGGGGCAACAACCCTAAAAATAACTGAATGTTAGCAACTTAATAAAAATAAAGTTCTGAATGCAATTTCACATACAAAGCAAAATAAGAAACAAGCTCAGACTGTAATAAAAGAAATGTTTTCCAGATGTGTGTGGGTGGGGATAAAAATGAGACAAGGTACTTCTTACTAGATTTAAAAGACAAGATTTATTATCATCTCAAAAAAGGAAAATGAGATTGGTAAATAAATGTGTAAATCGGAGAAGCAAAATTAATGGCCGGTTTAAATCTTTAATCCAACTACATCAGATTCAACTCCAATACAAATAAAGCATGTTATAGCCCTAAAACACTGGCCCAAACTATCTGCATAGCATTGTGAACCGCGTGTGGCCAACAGCAACTTGTAGCTGTTGGAGTGTGTCTCACACCGTTGGCTCTAGTTGGCCCTTATCAGCAGCTGTTCAGCTAATTCTGCTTGTTAAATCCGAATCAGAGGGAGTCTGAAAGAGCCCTTTGACTGGTTGTTCAATCAAGAGAATCAATTGCTTCACCCATTTGATGCAGTTTTTCTACATTTCTTTCTTTTCTGCCTTATCTTCTTTCTCAGGCAAGCAACACTGGACTGTCAACAGCAGTGCAAAGTGAGGCAAAACGTTTTTTTTTTTTCTTTCTTTCTTTTAAATCAGAAATATTCTCAATTTGAATTCCAAGTATTATAATGAGACTGTTCAATCAGATTCAAAATGGTGTGAAAAAGGTTGGCTAGTTTTTGTTTGCTCTCAGCTATAGTCTTTATGATGACTTCCAAGTGCAACTTGTAACAGAAGACATGACGTGGCATAAGGCTCCGCATCAGTCAAGCTTTTTTAGTAGTTCTTTGAAGTCCAAGTCTAATTAGTCACTTTATGTTCTTCTGGCTCTGAGCTTCAGCACATTCAATTTGAAGAAAATTAATGGATATGACATTTAAGTGCCAAATTGTAGCTCTAATTTGAGTAGGTTTACAAGAGTATTGAAAGAACTGCATGAGAGATATAGCCCCTTTCAAACATAGCACCCAAACAGCAAGGGCTTAAAGGTAATTGGACACTTGCTTACTAAATGTTTTTCTGGGTAGTTGTGTGTGTCATTTGAACATTAGTTCACGCACAAAAGAGTTCTCACATAACTCAGAGCTGATTGAGAGTTGAGCGCTGCCATTTAGATTGAGGTGGAATCGTATATCAATATGAGAAGTAAAGAGGTGACCATGCAAGTTAAGAAGAAAATTAGGCCATAAATCTATCAAAGGTTTATAAATAGTGGCAGGTTTGCTAAAAAGCTGACTAAACAGATGAACACAATGTAAAAAGCAGAAAATGCAAAATCAGAAAATGGCAAATGGCCTATAGACCAAGGAGCACAAGTTTTGTAGATGAAAGAAAATCAACTGCATGATTAAAGAAAAACCTTCATTGCACAGCAGGTCAAGAATATTCTCCAGGATGTAGGCGAACATGTTTCCTTGTCAACATTCAAGAGAAGACTTCAGGACCATAACTTTGGAAGATTCACTACAACATGCAAACCACTGATAAACATCAAAAAACAGGCAGCCGAAGGTAAGGCAAAAGCATACAAAGAGAAACTGGCAGAGTTCTGGAACAAAGTTCTATGGGCTGATTTAAAAAAATAAACAAAAATGAAATGAACCTCTATCAAAAAGATGGAAAGAGAAAAGTTTGTAGAGGAAAAGGAATGGCTCATGTCCCAAATCATCACGACAAATGAACTGGCACACTGATGTTTACTGATGATTCATTGCTGATTGAAGCAACAGGATGAATGCAGTGGCATGCAGGAGCAGTGTGCCAGCTCAAATTCAGCCAAATGCATCACAACTCACTATATTACATTTCATTATTCAGCAGGAAAAAAATCCTAAACATATGACTAAAGCAACATCAGAGTTTTTCAGGGTGAAGAGGTGGAATATCCTCAACTAGACAAGTCAGTCACCTGATCTCAGTCTGACTGAATACCAATCGACTCTGAAGACCAGACTAAAGGCAGAGAGACCCCACAAGCAAGAGCAGAGGGTGGTTGCAGTGAAGCTCTGGGAGAGAATCGCCAGGCTTATATCTGTGTGTCAAAGACTTTAGGAAGTCATTAACTGCAAAGGATTTTCCACAAAATATTAAACATGACAATTTTGTTTGACTTTGTATGCATCTGTCCAATTATTTCTGAAACCCTAAACTTTAGGCTATGTGTGTGTGTTATAAGGGCTATATCTCCCAAACAGTGGTAAACCTACTCAAATTACTACTACTACTCAAATTTAACGTAGTATCCATTATTTTATTTTCAATTGAATGTACTGAAGCTCAGATCCTGAAAGGCAAAGTCTTTGCTTCTGTGAACTATCCAGACAGGAAGGAAAATGTGTAACTGTCAAAATACTTACTGTCTGGTCTATAATTTGCTGGGACCCCCTTGAAACACATTGTAAAAATGTAAAAGATAAAACTCATCAAGAGCGTCTGTTTTTGTACAATGTATTGTGAGGGTCACTGACACTGTGGCTTATGAATCACCAATTAATTTGGGAACTTAGAGGGGAACACAGTTCCATTAAAGGAATACTCTAGAGTGTTCCTGTATTACTCATTTTAAGATTTTCCAGTTCTACATTTACACATAATGTTCCTTCCTGTGTGTTTCAAGAAAGAGGAAATTATTAGATGATAAGAGTGGTGCATTTTAGGCATTCAAATGCCATCCCCTCTGCCTTAAACATTAAAAGATACCTGACAGAACCCTCTTCCAAATTGATTAGGTACTCACCAGGCAGCTCCCACCACAGACAGAGAGATGGCCAAGCCAATACCCAGATTGGCCCACATGAAAGGAGAGGTCTCTGTCAGGAACCTGTGAGGGAAGAGGGAAGTACAGCTGATAAATACTCTACTTAATGAGGAAACTGTGCCAATGTGTACAGTAACTTATAAGACTAACATGTGCAAGCAGAAGAATATAACTACCATTTATTCCAATTTCAAACTTGATAGAAACACTGTTTACCAGTGTCAAACATAACTGTGTAAATAACTATAGTTCAAGCAGGAGAAAGTCAAGCTCCAGATATCACATAAGCCATATTTGGTTTGAATGAAAGTTTATAAACAATTTACTGTGCAACATGTTCAGTTTCAAGCATATACAACCCTCTGAAATGTCACAATAGCGAAAAGGAATCGCAATAATATTCTTAATGGAAAACTGAATACTAGGCATTATACTAATTTTAAAGACACCGGTCTGCTTCCTGTAGTGGAAAACCAGGCCGTTATCAGGTTACTACATCATGTCCCTGAACATGCAGCAGATAAAGACCAATCCATTAATGACAATTTCCCTCACAATCCAGATGTATTTTGGAAACTACAGGCAGATCTGGAAAAAAAAATACAGCCTCCTATTATTACAAGTGTAAAAAATATATCGACTTTTGGTTTGTAAAGTGACACTATAAAGTTTCTTAGACTTTGAGTAGTCCAGTTTGGGCCAGTTAGAGTGCAGAATTTTGTATTGTTTTGTCCAGAAAATTGAACCATACTTATTGTAGATCTGCAGAGGAATAGGTTTGTCACAGATTGTTAGAATGTTTGCACTCTCGATTCCAGCTTTTTCAAATGATGATGTCAGGTGCACATGGCCAAGAATAACTGAAACACTGCTCAGACACTGGCAAAGTAGAGGAGGCTGAAAAGATGCAAAGAGAGTAAATTTCTTTCACATGTAAGAAAAGGGACCGGTGAGAAAATATTTGAATTATGGAGACTGATGTATCATCTTCTCAACTCATGGTCCATCTAATTCTAAAGACACGAGTAGGCTTTCAGGCTATTAAAAAGAAATAGTTTACACGTTTGGCATCTTCTCAGCCACTTCTACCTTTTTGCCAGCGTGCGAGCAGTTTTCTATAAATGATATAGTGGGTTTGTGCCAAGACTACTTACCATGCCACATCGAAGCGGAACCCAAGGTCAAATATGGTGTAACAGATTCCTTAAGAGACAAAAAAAACAGAAAAAAATGATTAATTCACCTGAGGAAAGTTTTAAAAGAAATAAAAATCAGCCAGAAGCAGATCTTTAAGTAAGCTTCGAGTATGTGAAGGGGAGAAGCCTTTTCGGACGGATATTTCCTGTATGTTATTGCACTGATAAACTTTCTCCCTGCACCATGCATGAGGCAGAGTCGCATTAACGTGCTAGATTCACGGAGGGAAGCTGCAGCTTCGGTGCGATATTCACTCTCACGTGAAAACAGCTGCAGCTCCCACTCGGGACCGTCCAGATGTTCGCGCGAGCGGCTAACCGGCTAACGTTAGCTTAGTTTGATCGAACGGCACAAACCTGCGAGACGATATGAACCCGGACCCCCCGAAAACAAACAAACAAACAAACAAAAAAACAAAGAAACCCTTAAAATGTGTCACCGTGAATCGCAATCAACGCTTTCCAGCGCTCGAAGCTCTGGCGTTTCCTGCTGCAAGAGGAAGAGCGGTTAGCTATTAGCTAGCTGCATTTAGCGTAACGTTACGTTGCCGCTAGCGAAATGCTAAGCGGGACGCAGAATAGAGCTGCTTGTCTTGAATGTTTAACACATGCTATTTGGATAGTACGTAGCAACAAATCCTGTTCTGGCGTCCAACTAATCCCGTGAATAAATAACCTTAGACCCAGTCGGTAAATTAACCCACCGGGGTAGAAGCTAGCAAACAGAAAGGAAACAGTCGCAACAATCCTGGTCCCATGAATTAGCCAGGTCCTGTATTTTAGCCGTCAAACGCCAAAGACGCGCTACGCTGCTAACACACGACGGCCGACTACACCACAGCTACTGCAAAGGTCTAAGAAACAGACGATTTCATTCATTAATTTCGAAAAATGCTGACTATTTATCGCTGAAAACATGATCTTACCGACGATTAGTATGGTGCTCCAGAAGGCCAAAGTGACCCCCGTGTAAAGAATGGCGTGTCCGTTCATCATCCACTCGAGCAGCATCTATCCGGCGGCCTAACCTGCTGGATCAGCGCGATGAGCTGGGCTCGGGTTTACAGTCTGACGCCGGCGGGACGGAGATATCGAAATAACGGCGTTTCGAGACTCGCTTGGAGCCGACGGAGGAGGAAGCGTCGAAAGGAGAAGCCGCGTCGGTGTCAGCTGATCCGGCTCCACCGGCATGTGACCGGGCGCCGGAGGGGCCGCGTCCGGTTCCGATTCCTCCTCGTCTCCTAACAGCGACGCGTTGGCTGTAACGCTTGTTGCGGCGGTGCAAAGTGACTAAGTACATTTACTGAAGTGCTTTACCTCATTACAGTTTCCAGTTACGTGTCCTTTTGATTGAATTTTTCCACGTTACGCTACTTCGCACTACTATGAAAATCCCCGAGGGAAATGTAGTAGTTTTTAATCCTTTTGCGTTAATCTCAAAGCCGCAGTTACCTGTTACCTCTCAGATTAAGATTTTATATTTTAAAAAAAGCACACTAAATAAACCTTTAAAATAAACCACATTGTTAAAGATTGTCACGTTTTTTAAAGCTGACTCAAGAAGGTTTAAAAGAGCAGGACTTGTTCATGGGGGTATTGGTACTTTTACTTATTTAAAGGATCCGAATACAGCTTCCAATGCAGGTTTTTTTTTTAAAAACGCTATTAGTGACAATAATTCAGATCAAAAATCGCAATGTAAACACAACAAAGTTTTATAATACAGATCCCGGTGGTTATAGTAACCGAACGCGTCCGAGGAGGCTGCGCACCGCGGCGCGGAGGGAGTCGCCTGCAGCGCGGGCGGCGGCCGCTAGATGTCGCCGTTGCGACGCGTATGTGCCACAGCGGTAGTCAGCAGAGGGGAGTAACGCTCTGATCGAGTCCTATCAGTTCGCTAATTTAAACAATTCTGTGTTGTTCACGTTATATTTTCACATTATGGATTAATCTTCTACAATAATTAAAAAAAAATGAAACATTTAAAAAGCTAGACCCAAGAATCTGAATAGATTCTCAGTTAATTTTCTGCCAGTTGATAAGTCGATTAATCAGCGAATCGTTACAGCGCTAATTGTTTAAAGAGCTGGGTAGTTTAATCTATCATAGAAAATCTTATTTTAGAAGATCGTCATATGTTTCGTATTTGAAATCTCAACTTGTAACCGTACGTGACTGCTTCATGTTGTTGTAGTGTTTAATATGTTACTAAGCTGGTAGGCAACACGTTTTATATTTGGCAATAATGTGTGCCCTGTTATTTATTTATTTATTTATTTTGCATTACTATTGAGACTCTTTGCTTCACATGGTTTCACTTTATTCCTGTTCTGTTTTTGAGAGACCAAGTTCAACATAACTGCTGATCCAAGCCTTTTCTGTTTTCTAAATCTAGTGCCTTGTATTTGTTCACATATTGAGCATATTAAAATCTTTCATTTTTTTGCTTCTCTCATTTCCTCCCCCTTTTCTCAGTACTGTGACTGACCTGCTTTGGAAGCCTTCTCCACCACAGTTTTTTTTTGTGGATCCCATGTCAGGATTGACAGATTTATCTTGCTAATTACAGGAGGCCCCTAGGGCCAAGCTGTCTCTTATTCTTTCATCTATAACTGAATGATGTATCACAGGTTTTATTTTGTCACTGTGTTATTTTAAATATCCTTGGCAGTTTTGAATAAATACATGAGATCAGAAATACAGATTGTTGTATGCTTTACTACCACTAATAAGTCTGATGACACTTGTTACTCAGATCATTCAATCTATCAATTCAGGAATATTAGTCTGAATAAAAAGTACTGAAAGAAATATTTTTATTATCAAAATTCTTTGGCAAAAGTAAGCATAAATATATAACACTTTTTTACAAAACCATGTAGTACAGGGATGTGAAAAGTGGGTAAATCTAGCAGAAAAGGTGCTACATTGACAACACTGCATGTGAATGTCTACCCTGGTGATACAATGGAGACCTTCAAAAAAATGCTTCTACAAACAAAATGATAATTGTAATATAGTCATATGAAGGAAAGAATTATGTTAGGTTAACAGAACTTAATGGCATTGTTGACAATGCACTACATTAAACTAAGATACTATGACCTTTTTCAATGGGATGTTACACAGTCAATTACAGAGACGTAGCTACGGCAAAAGTGTATTTCATTAAGCTGGTGAATTCCTTTCTTAACAAGTTTTATCTTTATGGCTCCTCCACCTTCCTTTATGGTAGACTCGTGCTTTTTCAGCTGTATGATTTCATAAAACCTTTCCCTTAAGGACTGCAATTATGTGGCTATTCACTCCTGTGGGTTCTTTTGTGTTTTGTCAGTGAACCACTACACCTGAATCCTCTCCCACGTATTTTGCAAAGACAAGGCTACCTGCCTGTATGTGTCTTCCCTTAGAAAAAAGTTGTATTGATGTGACCCCCCCGCCAGTGTGACCTCTTCCTATGTGGAGTACCAATTACAACACTAAATCTGAAAGCTCTCCCCCATGTAAGTCTCCCACTGTAAGTGTACAACTTTTAATCTGTATGAATTCTTATATGCCTTTTCAAATGAGCTGCCCATTGAATCTTTTCCCACCGGTGTTGCAGAGTACGACTTTTCACCTGTGTAGGTTCTAATGTGCCTCCTCAGTACTGTCTTGTCACTAAAACTTTTCCCTCAGGTGTTGCAGGAGTATAACCTCTCACCTGTGTGGATTTTAAACTGATCATTCCATTAAGATTTGTGACTGAATTTTTTCCCACAGGTGTCGCACATGTACGCCTTCCCACCAGTATGGGTTCTCATATGTGTAATCAGGGACTTCCAGTGAAAAGTTTTTTCCACAAGTGTCACAATTCAAAGACTTTACCTGATGGGAGATGGTGGTCACTGGTTGGTTCTTTTTCACTGTGGTCACTATCCTCAGAATGAAGGTATCGGTCTCCGGCTTCAGTACAAGCTTGCTCTTCTTCATGTTCTTCTTTTATTTGTGGAGACTTTGGGTTATCTCAGTCCAGACTGGAGTTTCTTTCCTTGTTACAGAGCTGCTGGTCAGTGAGTACCTCCTCGTCCTAACAGACATGTTGCTGTGGGAGTTCTGAGGGGACAAAGGGACACAAGAAGTTGTTTACTAAAGATTGATAATGGAAAAACAGACAAAAACGATTAGGATCCATTTTTAATCAAATTTCCTTTTATTCCAATTTACAGTGTTGTCACAACAACTTGCACTTTGTGGCAACAATATAATTCAAGAAGTCTGTGACTCTGGGAAACATCTTTAGAACAGCTGAGAGAACAACACAAATTTTATTCAAAAGAAGCTTATGTAAGATTTAATGGTAAGTCAGCAAAATTACATATGCAACAATGTTGTCATTGTATTTCAAAAGGTACAAATGACTTTTCTACTTCTGTTTTTAAGGGAAAAAGATGATATTATGGAAAAACTTTCTTCATTAAAGTCTATTCTACTTCAGTTAGTCTGTCTTCAGTACCGATCAACACGCAACGGTTCTCCACAGGGCACAAAGGCCTGTTTCTGTAAGCAGTGTTTCACTGTTTACTTCTAGCAAGGCTGATAGGGTGCAGCTGACCCACTCCCATCTGCAGTAACCATAGCAACCGAGGCTGGTATGTGCAAGGAGGGGCAGACATTCAGACGGTGAAGACAGATAGTGTTGCAGTATCCTTTAGTAAGGAAGAAGTCAAGAGAGGTCAGTGTGAGTTAGATGACATGTAAATACAAGTTCAGATTTAGGTTTCCAACAGAGTCTTCATTTATGAATTTATGATGTGTGTTTTTGCCGTGTGAGGATATCTGTGTTTACGAATGCCCCTCTAGAGGACAGTTTCAGATTTGGGGTGGCATTACTCTGGTTAACTTGTTAACACTGTATTACTCGTCACCTTTCTCCTTGATGCATCAAGCTTGCAATAAATGCTCCTTCCTAGGTCACTTGAAGTCCCCTGAGAACTCCTTCCCTCAGCTCAAAAAGATTCTCCATCACAGACATCTTCCCGACCCTGGACCTCTGTTCTCTGGGTTAATTTGGTTTAGGCTTGACAAGTGTGGTTACTGGTGGTTTCTGATCTACACCTGGGGGCCAGATGCATGAAAGTTTTGCATAGATTCATGACTAAACCGGGTGTATTAATAAAGACAGAAATATGCATAACCATACTTTTAATCAGAGCTATAAAGTCAGACTTGGTTCTCTTTTATAAATCTCAATCAATGTGGACATGCATGCATGTGCACGAGCCTCATTTCCACTCCCATAGCTACCCATAAGTCAATGCCCTGAATCCCTTGTTTGCATATCGGTAATTGTGCCTGCTCCACCACTCATTAGACCTGTCAATGCGGAGAGCTTTATTAAGTTATTTTGCCATCAACTGTTCAGACTCTCCTGTAGCTGAGAGCCAAGATCAAGAAGGAAGCAAGCACATGGATCCAGGATCCACTAGAAATGCAGAGCCAAAGTCAAAGAGGAGATGCACAAGTTACACAAACAATGCATGCAACTCTCCTGCGATGCAGAATCACTGTAACACACAGGTAAAGAGGTTATATTATTTAGACACTATCAAGCTTTCAGCTCTAGGTTCCTTTACCTTGCCAACTTAGCCAATTATTTTAGTGGGCTTGTAGCTTGTGGAGCCTCTCAGTGTTCCTTGGGGAAATGAAAGATGACATTATAGCCTCTGGGTACTCTGTTTTCCCTTTAGTCAAATGCAGATATGCATGTCAGTTGAATTGGAGGATCAGAGTTGACTGTGAGTGAGTGAGCAAGTGTGTGTGTGTGTGTGTGTGTGTGTGTGTGTGTGTGTCTTTGTGTATGTGTGTCTTATTGTGGATTGAATTTACTCAGTACAATTAAAATGAGAGAAATTAAGTTTCACTAATAAGACTGATATAGACTGTAGAATATATATATAAAATTTACAGAAATAGAAAATTTAAATGATAATAAAAATAAAATTTAAACCGTTCTCTCTTTAACATACATTATCATTCACATACCCTCATAGAGTGCAGTACTAAATCACTGCCATAAACCTCGTATGTGTTTTCACGTCAATTCACTTCATATATAAGAGGAAAATGGGATGATCCACCAGGGGGAGTTCTGTCCATATCTGTTGTCCTTCTCTGAAGCTTGTCCTCATTAAACTGCAACTGAATGAGTTTAAAATGTTTGTGTGCCAAGTGTGTTATGTATAACATAACTGAACCTACATACATGTAATAAAACAAACAAGCAAGCAAACAAGAAACATCAAAATTAACTCAAAACAAGTCTGTGACTAACACTAGTTTCCCTGTTAATAGCAAAACATTAACATTCTTAATATTTAACACGCAAAAAATGCTTTTCAGTACAAGTAAAGGACTGACAACAGGGCAAAAAATTTCTGTGAGACTGATGGTTAAAGTTGGAAACAATCCAGGAGTCTGACTTCTCTTTTTTTGTTAATTTCAACACAGACTCTCTGCTAGAGTCTCAGTCCTCATCTCATAATTCTAGTCTGTGGCAGGTTTCCCCTCACCTAACTCAGAAATGAGTTAATGAGGACTACAGACCACGGAGGCCCTGAAGTCATCCCATTCACAGCAGCTTGGGAAGCAGTATATCCAGAAGACAGATCCTGGACAGAATCTGCATGCGGTGTAACAACTGGAAAATAAATCTACTTTTCTCTCAGACAAAAATATCTTTCCTTCTTTTTTCACAGTTGTTGAAATTGTAAATATAATCAATTGTGTGTTTATTTACATCTGCTGGTATTTTTTGCATTTAACCTGCAGCTGTTTTTCTCCCCCCTATCCGTCAGCCTCTCTGTCTACGTTATGCAGTCAGGAGTCCTGTGTGGTGAAAAATGTAAATTTCTAAAAAAAAAAAATGCTCCAGACTTTATATTTGTCTACATCTTGCACAACTTTTGATTGTTATGATGCCCTCCCCTCATTAACTCAGGCCAAACAACAGTGTGTTCCTCCACGTCCTCCAGCTCTACGTCATGTGGGATCAGGATCTTGGCATGTCTGGACTGCTAACTGCCTGAAGAGTGCATCATGGCTGATCCCCCGTCAAAGAGCTCAGAGAAACATGCATGGAAAAATCTTCCTCTACATTCCTCATTATTTCCCCCCTCTCCTATTCACCATTTAGACTCTCCCCAAAACTGAGCTTATTTGATCATTGCTTGATGAAATTAGGCTTCTCCTCACAGTAAACCACTGTTTAGTACAAAGCATTTATCTCCCTCTGGTACTGATTGTTTAACTCTGGTCAGGCTTGTCATGTTTGTTTCCTGTGTCTCAACAGTTCTTTCAGATGTGCCTGTGATGATGAAGATATAAATAACTGAGCTTTAATTTCAACACTGCAAATGTTAGCCGTAGGAATCAATTTTAGAGCTGAGCTTCTTTATTGATTAATCCAATGTTTCAATGTTTTTTAATTTCCAATTGATACCAGCATATCTCATTAGTGTGCCCCTGGTATATACTGAGAGAAAGTAATATTCTAACATCATAGGAGAAATGCGAATTTTTGCATTTCAGGTTAGAGCACACTTCCTTATATTTTTGCTCTGGTGTTTCTGGTTTTGGAAAGGCTAATAGGAAGATATCACAATGCAAGCTCTTTAATGTGGAGATATCTAAAACTTGACGGGCCTGTCATGCCTAGCGAAGGTTTTAAACTGCGACTGGAAAATTGCTGTTCGTTAAGCCAATATTAGGCTCCCTGATGGGCATGAAAGATATCCAAAGGAGACTGAATTACTGACAGTGTTACACACACAGGAGCGGATGTCTTCTTTAAAGTTGTTAACTGTCCTCATCTGCCGGGAACAGATGACTATCTCGTGTAACCGGAGTTTTCCGGTTGCAAAGAGCTGCCTCCCTAAAACTAATATAATACCTGAAACAATATTTTACTCTGGTAGACTTTTCAAGTTTCTTTCCTCAGTATGCACACATCCAGTGGGATTAAAAATTAATCTAGTTTTGGATTAAACAGTGTTGCCAAGCCTTCGCCATTAATAAATCACATACAGCTGACTTCTGTTTATGATGTAACACCATGCTGTTCATTAATTATCCAGAGTAAACAGCACTTGGCTGTGCCAACAGGAACCAGTAAAAAGCTGCTTCCAAGTACATTATTGAGACGCAGATGTCTTAGGTAAGCAATAGACAGCAAGGGTTTTGTGTTTTGGGTTTTTCACTTTGCTGACCAGCACCTATGCCTGCTTAATTCAAATCGAATCATTAACATTGCTGTCCATATTCTTGGGGTCTTCGGTTCATGCTTGTAGGTTCCACTCTGCTGCATAATGCCAGTCAGTTTGATTTCCATCCTTTTTTTTACTACCTACAGTTTAAAAGATTGACAACCCTGAGCAACATTTAGTTTTTGTTGTTTTTAGTTTTGATTTACTTCTAACACAAAATGAAATAACCTGTTTACAATAGAAGATAGTAGGACAATCCCAAACTTCCTTCATTACCCAGCATAATGAAGGGCTAGTTGCATTGAGTGTTTATTTTCTGCTCCACCAAAATATAGTATCAAAGTGAACTTAATTTTTGCCATTTCTGCTGTGTGTTCCTTTGTCAGCAATTCATTTTTTAAGATACAGCTTTCAACTGGAAATTGAGCTGTGAGGGGATAACATTGTGGTCACCTAAGAAGGAAATCTTACTGTACAAAAAGGAAACCCTTTAAACATCAGCTTTAGTCCACACAAGCAGCAGGGCACATTTTTACCAGACATTTTCCTCAATATAAAACACTTATGTTCATTATATGGCCAAAAGCATTTCAGATATATGTTATCTTTTTCCTTTAATATTGGGTGAGCAAAAAAAAAAAAAAAAAGCTGCAGAAAAGGTTTAAGACAAGGGGTTTGCCTTTTTTAGTTTTCCCTGGAAACAAATGTGAAAAAGTGGAAACAGCACTGGACAAAAAAATCAATGAGTGATTTAAAAACAAAAGAGAGAAATTTATATCTGTATAAACAAGGCAACCTCACTGGTTCCCAGATTCCAAACTCCTCTCTAGAGATGTTGAGTCTGCTATAGCAACAGACTAATGCCGATGATTTTGAAAAGATCACGTGGGTGTTATAGTCAGGTGTCCACATACATTTGACCACGTAGTGTAACAGATACAGTACCGACAATGATTCCTTTAAAACATAGAGCAGATTCTTTTCCAACTTATCCATCACTCAAACCTACTGCATCAAGCTTTGTCATTCAGAGAAAAAGCTAAATATGAGTGTTCATGACTGACGAAACATTAAATAAAAACAGAACATGGGTTTTATTGTATAACTGACTGTATTATTGTGATGTTAATGCATGCAGTTTAAAACACATCTCTTTATTATCCTAAATGACCACTACTCATTCCAGGCACATTTCCCCATATCAATAGCCCAGAGGTCTTTGTGTCTATGAAAGTGTTTACACGCATACAGTATTCTGTAAAATAGCCTAAAACAAAAGCCGGGTCTTATTTGTGTTGTACTCCTTGCATCCTTGTGTCCCTGTTGCAAGTTTAGATACAAAAACAAAAAAACTAAAAGTTGTCATGGAAACAAAACATGTACCTTATATGATATAATAGAAAAAGCTTGTGTATGGGATGAGGTGCACATATTTTTCAGTTCCCAAGGTTATACAACCCTTATGGCTGAGGGCAGAGCATAAATGCCATGAAACACTTTTATAACTGAAACCTTTTATCAGTTAGTAAGAATATGTTTTCCCTTTCTTCTCATTTTCTCACTTTCCATACAGTTTCTTTTTGCAGGTGGAAAAGTTGATGCAAAGAAATTGAAAAAATAACACAAAACAAAACGAAAAACACAAAATGGTCCTCATGATCAGTGCGCAATTCATTTGCATACACCATGTGCACTGTCCACTGAGTGACTCATTTCAGATGAAATTTAGAGAAAACACGTTGTGTTCTCAAATGTGCTTCATTTAGACGTCTCCTCTGCCTTTTCCCCCACTGTGAGTCCATTACAAAGACACTCTCTAATGACAAATGTTCCTTCCTAGGTTGCTGACAAATGCCAAGGGTTAATAAAACAGACAAGAAAGGAATCATAATGCTCCATTCAAAATCATCAAGCTCTTTTAACAAAGCCACGTTGAATGTGTTTACATGCACACTAGCACCCTGTCATTTTCTGGGATACTCAGGTTTTGGCGTTTTCCGCTAATACTTTTATAACTTTTATAGCAATATTATATACTCCTGGTTAAGAATGAGCTAGAATACGAACACAAACGTGAACAGGACATAAAACTGCTCATCATGAAATTAGGCTTCAAAGAACTGTAAACAACTGGTAATTTTCAGTCTGAAAGGTGACAGACTGTGGAATACACTTTTTAAAAATGCCTGTGGGAAGGAACAAGCGACCAGGTGGAGGAGTTCAGCTGCTGAAGCACTTCGTCTAGATAATCAGTGGCAATAGGTGAAAAATTATATACTGTGCCCACAGTGGTACGATCATGCAGGGGCAGGGACAGGCCACATCCGTCAGTACGAGAGTGTGTTGATTGATCTTTTCTAACATTGGAAACTTTTTCATGGAAGACGGTGACACATTCATGACTGATGGCCAGTCCAACCGTGTAATCATCACTCATTGACACCGGTGAGTTCATAATTCTCTGGTTGCTACAGATGCTGTTCCCCTTTACAGATCATCTAATGGGTCCATTTCGCCCCCCAAGCCACAGAAAACTATCTTTAGAAAAGTACATTGAGTTTCAATAGTTGGCAGAAAAAAAATGTGGGTTTTTTTTGCATTAGTTACCAGTTCATTAACTGTGCTCACGTAAGCCTGTGTTATATTTCAAAGAATCACTCTGTTCAACTCAGGCTCTTTTGTTCTTTTCCTAGCTGCGCTGAGACTGATGCATGAAAAAGGGTTTTGTTTTTTGTTTTTTAAATTTCTATTCATACACATTGTTCTCTTCAGGAAAGAACCTGTATGTCAAAACAGCTGCATCAAGGACAGATCCAAGTCGGAGCAGTTTTGAGACTGATTCAAAACCAAGTTAAAGAAAAGAAAAACAACAACAACAACAACAATCATTGTGTCTGCCAACATTGATGAAACTTCAGTTACTCAGTACAGTCTTTTAAACTTTTAAATGTGAACAAGTAACAGTAAATTTTTATTAAATGTGGCATCATTCATAGAGGGAAATATAGAGAAGGGCAAGAAATACAATCTGAAAAGGTCAAAACTCCAGCAACTCTTGTAGCATGAACAACTTCATTATGAGACCGACACATGTCAGCTTGTGGTCGTTATCTACTATGGTCTCGCAATTAAGTTGTTCCTTCAGAAACAAGTGTTTCTAAAGGTCTGACCTTTATATCCCTAAGATATTACACATTTTAAATGAGAATGTTTGCTTGTTATATGGCAGAGACACACCGTGGAAAATAAGGATCGCCTGCACTCGCCCTGCATGAAATTGCAAAACATTGAACGTCTCATATTTTATGTCATATTTAACAATGTCTTTCTTAGGAATAAATTAAGTATAAAATTGAAAAAAAAAATGCATTAAATGATTGTTTTAGTCCAAAATGTGGTGTTTCAACCCTTTTTCAGCTCTGGATGGTGTGTGAGATATACTTCACATGCCTTTCATTCTTACAGCCTCAACAACCCTCACCACTAAGGTAGGGAAGACTGTATGTAGCCTGAGAGGTTAAACGCTGGGCAAAAGGGGTCCAGCCAACCCCCAAAGTTGCTTGTTAAGCTCAATGCTTCGAGGACATGGCAACAACTGTGGGCAGCTGAGTACTTTTTATCAGCCGAGATGTTCTCTCATCTGGACTGTGGTGGCAGGACAATAAGAAGTCAATGTTCAGAGAGATTTAAGTGACAAAATTAACACTGGTGAAAACTGTTGTTACAAATTTTAATTAATTATATAATTGGTTAAAATATTAGTGTTATGGATGAATGGCACATACTATAGTTGGAATATGAATTCCAATTGTTGATGCTCCTGGTACAGCTATAAAAAAAAACATACTTGAACAATATATGCACTACAGTTGTGGAATATTTATTGCGATACTCACAACTCAAAAAGCTTTGTGAAGGACCTTTTTAAAGGGTGAAAGCTAAAGTGTGGTCAACATAGAGCCGATTCTAATAAGCTCATTCAAACTGGATATAGAAATTATCATTTTATGCGATAAAGTCTCTCTTATTCATTGTTTATTGTTCCTTTATCATGAATTCATTCCTAACTGAATGACGGTCATTCGGGATAAAATAACCATGTATTCACCTTGACCACTGCATAATTTTAATAAATAAACAGCTATGTGTAATCTACATACTTGTTCCCAACAGTATCATCAAAAACCAAACTGCCGTAGTATATCACACCATTACTTTATTAAATAACCTACCGTGCATGATTAACAAATCTCTACCAGCATTTTGGTAGTGTAATCAAACATGGCCTCCCTTGGTTTATATAGAGTACTGGTGTTTTGGAACAACCAGCAGAAAGAACCTAATGGTATTTTTCTCTCTGGGCTGGGCAGTCGAATGTTGATGGTGCAGTGTTTCCTGTAATTTTTTTTTTTTTTTATCATGAATGGGTAATTTTTTTTTATCTATGCTGCTCCACGTTTTTCCAGAAATATTATAGTCCTAGCGGCCCTGCGCATTATCGTAGTAGCATTAATTTGTGTATTTTTGACCCCCTCGCTTATCCTCTTATCACCTGCCTCTTAACACCTATCTCCTTAGACTAACTTCATCTTGACATCACTCACTTAACATCATATCAGTCATATTTCATAAAGTAAACAAGTATTACATTTAATGCTGGCAGCAGAGATATATTCCCGCAGACACAGATATAGAAAGATATTGGAAGAGAGAAATCTGAGACATTTTAGGGCAAAAGTTGAGATAAAAGGACAAAACCTTAATGATGAGTGATGAGAAAATGACTTGGCACAGTCTATTGTCTGACTCCCACCTCCCCCCTCCCTGCACCACACTGCTGTTCCCTACTTTATTGATGGGGTGTGAAGCAACCCATCAGTTGTAATTGATTTAAATGGGCTTGATGAGCCAAAGTCATGCTTTAAACTTCCAGTGGCTGATGAGGGACAGAAATACTGCTGTGACAGTGATTATGGCAATCATTACCTCTTTTCTCAAGAAGAAGAAGAAGAAGAAATATTACTTATCGAAGATAGACAGGGTTAGGGTTAGGGTTAGCTATCATTATCATCTTTAGCATCTTTTATCATGACAGTCTGCTGTAATATATTTTAGTCAGCCTCAATACAATATATAGCAAGCTATTTATATGCATCTTTTAGCAATGGTCGCTATATGAGGATTAAAATCTTTCATGACTTTTATTAAGAGGAAAGGCAAAACATTAGAGAGCTTAATGACTGATGTGTCATAAGTCAGCTCTTTTTCACTTTTACTTATTTTGTATTCAAATATTTTTGTATCTGTGACTTGCCGCAAAACCACTTGCCCTCTAGGGACAAATACATTTGAAAGCTGAAGTTAATTAATGAACTCTAAGAGGCAGTTAATTGATATAGGAAATATTTTCTACAGGTTACAGTGAACTGATGAAAGTGTCATGAACTCTTCTTAAATATGTTTCATGATTAAGGGAAATGTTGCTATTTTTTTTCTTAAGAAGGAAAAAAAAGAATAACTGAATGTACATTAGAGCAAAAATATACTATTGACTGAAATCGCTCTCAAAGAATTCTTTAAAAAAGAATCTTTTACCACATCACTGGATCTAATGTTAATATAGATAAAAGTGTAACAGCTTTATTTTTGCAGAAGGCTGTGGATTTTAATTTACGGTAACCCAAACAAAAGATTTTGGAGCCATTATTTTTTTTTTCAGCCAGAAAATCGAACAGGACTTTCTTCAGGTGCATTCTCACAATTTATTTTAAATCTGGTGACTGGGGCTGATCGTTATCATCTCCCGCTTTTACAAACAATCCAGGCTACCTCTGCTCAGACTGAGACAGTGGAACAGTGTAGACCGGAATTAAATTCTTGCCCCTGGCACAAACCATTCAGCCTCCAGCTCATCTGCTCATCTCTCACTGGTACTGATGGGCAATCTAGGCTCTCTTATTAATTTTGTTCGCTGGAGAGATTGTCTGATTATTTAGCTGTTTCTACCATCCATCATGCCATTGACTATCGGGGGCTAATATTCGTTCATAATTTGTTTGTGCTGTAGCATGACACATCAGATTAGCAGGAGGTAACATCAGTCAGACATCTATTTCCCCGTCAATATCAATCCTCTCTCAGTGCAACTGCTGTGCAGTGCTGTTTTGCAGCAACCCATAAGTTTTCATCTTCTGTGTAGTGCTGATACTTAGTGGAGGACATACTATATAGCCTTGAACAACAGCTATAACTCACAATAACAAGTAGCTGGTTTAAACCTGTGCTGTGTCAAGGCCTTTTGAAATGAATGATACAATAAACAATGTTTTGTGTGTGAGCATGCAGATAATTCACCAACTGAACTACAGTTCATTGTCATTTGGCACAAGAAAGTCACACACTGGAGAACACCAGTACAGAGTGAGCTATTAAGTAGCATTAAGTAGTATTTTTATTATTTAGTAGTGTGAATTTCTGTCTAGGGAAGCAGAAAAGGCTGTAGAGAGAATGGTGGAGAAGGGCCAGTCCTCCAGCAGCTGTGGTGATTATTATAGAAGCAAAGGGTTAAGTCAGGTTACACTGACTCTTTAGCAGATGCTTCACTGTCTTCGCCACTCAAAATAATGTTCAACGAGTCAAACAGCAAAATTTTGGCACACAAAAGCCATTCGTCATCTTGACTTTCTGTACTTGCAGCTCGACTGTAGCGTCGGCGGTCAGACCTGCAAACGCCCTCACATGTACACACATTTACCATGCGTGTCACATCTCTGGCTCTCTAACCCCTTCTGACACTCTCACGTGTTCTCCCTTACATGCACGGTCATATTTATACCGGGTTCTCCTTTCCTATGAGGACCTCGTGCTCATATCTCCTCCATTTTCAATCAGAAACAGTCCTTTGGGATTGGACCCTTTGCACAATGCATCTTAAAATTCCCCACACGTCCTATTTTGATTGTTCTTCCTCGACCCTGTGCATGTGTAGGTGTGTGTGTGTGTGTGTGCGTACATAAGTGCATATGTGTATATATGTGAGCGTCCAGTGCTTTCCAGATGCTTTTGTAAAGACAATGAGGTGAGCCTGCGCAGACTCGGTCGGGGATTAGTGGAGTTAAGAAGACAGTTGAGGGGGTCCTCCTACTAGCCGATCTGGTTGGGTTGTTCCAGACTCAGAAGCTGACATTCAGAGTACACACCTGGCAGCATGTTATCACCCTCTGTGAGGTGACTGATACCCGGCTGCTCTCTTTCTCACTATATTCTTCTGCTCATTTTCTCACGAAGCCCTGAGGTTTTAGTTTCAGCCATATATTTTTAAATTAAGTGTCCACCGTGAAATACAGACCAAGTAAAGCCTTCTCCGTTTCATTTTTCTCTGATTCTCGTACCCCTCTCCCTCACTATCTTCTATAGGTTATTTTCTAACGAGGCAGTGAAGCCTTTAATTGTATTTTGAGAGAATAAATTGAGAGCGATATTGTGCTTGAACCAAAGCATGTGTCATTTTTGCACAGAGGTGTGAACCCACAAATGGACTGCATCAACTACGGGGCAATGAGGGTGTGTTATCAGGTACCTTATAGATTCCTTATTAATAAAACAGTTTAGATAAATATTATTCACCATATTATTGATATTATTTAAGACTAATTAATCACTATAGTACAAATTACACCTGTTAGTCTCTTGGCTAGCACTCATAAGGTCTTTAACTTTTATTTATATGTAAACCTCACATAGCCCTTTTGGTAAATTCATTTCACTGGAGTTTGCTTGCTTTGCTTGTGCTTAATCCTCAGTTTTAAAGCTTGATCAATTGTGCAACTGCAAAAAGAAACATGGTTGATTGGAAGCTGTCACAGTTTATCTAAACAGTAGTGACATTAGTGAACCATGAAACCAAAACAATGGCATGAAAGACACTGAAAACCCATATAAGTGAAAACATTCATTAGTGGAGATTCCCTTAAAACCCTAGTTTTTGAGTCCTTGAGTCCCAAATACGGTCTAAGCTACTCCACCAAAGCTCAGAGCCTCTATGGAAAACCATGAATCAATATGTTCAGCCTACATTTGACATTTACTGA
The DNA here is from genome assembly GCA_016859345.1 of Istiophorus platypterus. Taxonomy (NCBI): domain Eukaryota; kingdom Metazoa; phylum Chordata; class Actinopteri; order Istiophoriformes; family Istiophoridae; genus Istiophorus; species Istiophorus platypterus. The sequence continues at coordinate 15,261,123 of CM029113.1, read as the reverse complement.
CCACACATGTCATCATTTTTTTGGGAGGAATCTTTGAAAAAAAATGTTGAAATAATATATTGCCTTATATTTATCTTTTTTTTTATAAACATTGATTTTTTTTTGTAAAGAATATTGACCAAGACAAATCCCTTTATATAATGCCATAAAATTTAACAGCACCGCAAACGGCAACCTCCAAAGTGGCCGTAGAATTGAATTAGCACCTGTCCAAAATAGTTTCAGTGAAAACTGAACATTCTAATCTTCATGACAGGGGTTTTTGTCTTGACTGATTATCACAGTGATATTGTATCTGAATCCTGAAGGAATTATATATTATTTGAAGACGGATACTGTGTTGGATCTCGTTACTACTTGAGTCGCATGCACATGCACACGATACAGGTCACTAGTTCTTTAAAATGTGGGTGCTCTATCTTGAACGTGATACAGGTTGGCCTCTTCTTGTTGTCATGCACTTTGGCTTCCCTGATACAGTATGTGGGTGATCTAAAGTAATAAGGCTTTCTCTACAAGGCCGACACTGTTTTATGTCATCCTGTAACATTGTTTTCATTTTTTCTGTCTAAAAATGTTTTTTTTTCTTTTTGTTTGAGATGCATTTTTTTTTAATTTAACTGCTTGATAATTTGGATTTGTTGAATGGAACATGGGATTCAAATAAACACCGCACACATTCTTTAAGCAGCCTCACAAACCTTTATTTACCCACCACACAGCCTGAGGAAATCATACCTTTTTTCCTGATGTAAATGTGAATCCATTTTGAGATTGTTAGAGCACAATTTTCTTTCTACATCTCCTTCCCATCATAATGTCATCACAGACTTCTGACTGAATGGTTTACTCTAGACTTATAATCATTATGCTCATTAAAGATTCTTCAATACAGTCTTGTGGAGAAAATGGATACTCTAACTCTCTTCTCCAACAGTGTACTGGCTGCTTACTCTGCTATCAGACATGTCAACAGATTAAAATTCTAAGCAAACAGGATGATTTGGTCAAAACCTATCCAACTATCAGCATTTGGTAAAATTGTACTCAGCTTTAAAACAGCTAGAGATTTGAAATAGTAATTTTATAGCTACATTATTAAATCTAATACAGAGGAAATTTTAGAAAATATTATTCTCCTCTGTCACATAGTTCAAATTATTACTTTAGACAGTAGTTGGACAATACACAAAACACCCACCTGATCTCACAAGAGGCTCCACTTCACCCACAATTGTCTGGTCTTGTTATTCCTACAATAGATAACTACCACTCTAACACAACTGCCTTTGTTTTTCTATGAAAACAAGCAGTTTGAAACAAGCTCTTTGTTTCAATGACACAGCAGCAGATGGAAAAAATAATATTTAATGTGGTCATAACAAAGTTTGTACTGAACGAAAACTTTGTTCCAAAGTAGGATATCAGCCATTTTGTAAGTGTGCAGAGATCTTCTTTTATATAGCCAAAGATATATAGATTAAGATCAAGTGACTTTCTAAATTGTCTCCCAGTGTAATAGGTCCCTCTCCTCTCTGCAAAGGACTAAATCAGTCTAGAATCAGACTCTTTATCGTCACTTCACATCCTCCTCGTTATTTTTTCAGTGCCTTTGGTTGGTTTGTGTCTCCTCATAGTCATCTTCTGTCTCTGTGGTCTTTTTGATTCTCTTTGTGTTAGTTTAATGTCTCACTCTAACTGTGATGGGTGTGTAGGGGTGTGTGGTTGTGGGTGTGTGTGTGTGTGTGTGTGTGTGTGTGTGGGGGGGCTCTGGCCCTGCCCCTGAAATCACACTATCATAACCATGGTGCATGTGGTAATAAATACATGTAACCCACCACAAATAAAGTCTGCGATAGGAAAGCAGATGAAATATTACCTGTAGCTGACGCTGCAGCAAGCCTTTAATCAATCATTCAACTGGCTACTCATTCCCTCCTCCCCTGTAGACTTGGTTTGGATATTAAATATGTGCATGTGTTTGTACGTGAAAACATAGAACCTGTGACAACACAGTTTGAACACAACACAGCTCGATCAGCCAGATTTCCTATTAACATTTTACTGATTAAATTTCTGACACTTTGCGAGTTGGTTCCTGGTCATATTGCTGAATTGCTGGTCTAATCTCAACAAGCTTTTAACAAGGGCCAATTCTCACCAATGCAGCACTGCATACCTGAATGTCACCTGAAAGAGCAATTAGTTTTTTGATCACTAAAACAGCGCAGTAGCATTGGAGTCATGATGCACTGTACTGCATATGTCGTTGGGGAAGGGGTTAAGCATGAACAGCAGCCTGGGGTAATGGAGGCTAATCGTGCCAACAATGGTTAACCACCAGTTACATGTTTACAATAGACACTTCTATCCAAAGACTCCACTTCCCCAAGCACAGATATTACGGTCCACCTATGGCCATGGGCTCTTTTGTACACCTTTCCTTCTTTCTTCCTCATCCCATGATTCCGAGGGAGGGAAGGGTTGAGGCTTATTCTTGGGGCCATGACATTTTGTTAAAATGTCCCACCCTTATTGATCAGTACTCTATGAAAAAGCCCAGCTTGGCATTGCTTACTGTCACAGGCACAGGGTATTTTGGATGCTGTATCTCCCTTCCCAGGGACTGAGGTTCTGGCCTTAGATCTGGAGAGGATTGAGCTCTCGCAGCCCTCTCTTGTAGAACTACCACAAAAGAGGGTGGGAACACTGCTGGGGGCTTGGCCACCTCTGACAATGTTCATCTACTTGTGAACGTGGAGGAATTTTTAGATGTAGTACAGGGAACACCAATAAGATCCTAGTAAAAACTTTGCCCCTGTTAAGCAGTAGTTTTTGCAGAAACTCTCAGCATTTTTATTCCTTTAGTTTGGTTAATTTGATCCTGACCTGACTAAGAAAAATGTTCTGGTTCCTTTCGTGTTGATGCTTGTTTATTACAGATGAAATACGATGTGTAAACATGAAGTCATATGAATTGACTGGTAAATCTTTGACTGGACAGTTTTGATGAATGTTATCCTGTGTCAACACCTCTCCCTGGATCCGAGAGGGGTAATCAAATGCAGCAATTGACAACAAATCATGCTGTCAAACATCACTGAATCCTATGTACTTATTTAAGGCCTCTGGTTTCTGCTTTCATACACAATCAGGTTCTCCATTCCTTAAGGGTGCTATGAGAAGTGTTGAAAGATGTTGTAAGCCTGCCATCCCAGGCGGGGATTTTCATATAGGAAGGGATCTAAAGACGACCGCATTAGAGCCTCTGGAGTTGTAGGACCTGAATTTCCTGTCAATCAAGAGTGACTTCCTGCTGATCCTGGTTTCTACCAAGAAAGTGGGAGAATACAGGTTGACTCTTTCCCTCACAATGTGTGCAGGTTACAGCCTAAAGGCGTATTATTCATTCATTGGCTTGACATCAGTGTTCCCAGATATGCAATGACTTTTACTTGTTCCACTTAGTTTTGTAGCTGAGAGGTTGGATTGGCTGCCTCTTGAGTTAGGCTTTTGCATGTCGTATGGCTGGAAAACCCACAGTAGAGTCTGTTGCATTGGCTTAAGGCTGCAGCACTTGCATCTGGCAGATCATACTGGCGTAGCAGTGTGTACATAATATATATTTTTAAACATTTAATTTGCATGTGCAGAAGCCCTGCCAGCATGTATATTGATGTTTTCTTTGGAAGACTCATTCATTTTACAATTTCTGTTCGGGTGGAGCTACGTTGTATGTTGTAGTATTTGCAACACAGCCAAAAATAGATTTCATATAGTTTTCCAAAAACAAAAGGCGCATCCTTAAATTCTTTACAGATCCTGTGTACGACAATATCTGAATTAAAAGTTGAAAATTGCACCTGCACGGTGCTTGTTTATTCCTAATTCTCCTTTAATTTATGTAGCCATGATTGCCAGCATCATAATGAGTGACGGCCCTCTTCAGGTGGAACATATGGTTTTAAAATGGAACACTATCATTGTGTTGATGTGATATGACATGACATGACATTCATTTGGCAGATGCTGTTGTCCACAGTGACTCACAGCTACACAAACTGGGAACCATTTTCAGGCTTCATTGTTCTGCTAAAGGAGATTTGGGCATGTAGATAGAGGGAGCCAGGGATCAAAGCATCAACCCCTGTGGTCAATGCTCTCAGCTGCTCAAGACATATGAAATAATGAGCTTCAGTTGATATTTTAAACCTAGATACCAGCATTTATGAGCATATTTAGTTTTGGGAAATAACTTAATACACTTCATTTATTAAGAAGCTTTCAATGTTTACTCCTGAGATTTCACCTGACAATGACACTGTTTACTTTCTGTGTAGAAGCATGTTATCTCTGTTAGCTGCAGTTCATTCATTGTAATTCCCCGTGGGACAAAATGAGAAGAGCGAAAGAGAGAGAGAGAGAGAGAGAGAGAGAGAGAGAGAGAGAGAGAGAGAGAGAGAGAGAGAAAGAGAGAGAGAGAGGTTTTTTTGGTAAATTGTTACAAAGAGATGGATTGAGGGATAACGTTGCTAGGAGACCCTGACATCTGCTATTTATCCCAGAATCACGCAGTAGCGTACATGCATTCAGACTCAGTGTGTGTGTGTTTGTGTATGTGTGTGTGTGCACTTCCTTTCCCCACTGCATCTGTGTGTCCTTGCTCTTGCTCGAACTATAAAGCCATCAGCGTCTCCGTCGGTCTGCTCTCTGCTCGACTAGAGTCAAGGCTGTTTTCTGCTGAAACATAAATTACAGTCGACTGGGTTATGTTTGGAGAATGAACAATGGATAATCCTTAAGCTTTTCATTTTTTTTCATACTTTTGTCAAGGTTATTGAGCCAATTTCAACTCCTACGCAAGCCAGTGTCTTTTAATCAAGTTACCACTCTATCCTCCAAAGCAGAAGCCCTGAAGAAAAAGAGTGAAAAAAAAATGCTTCAACTTCACTATGGGCGTCGGAAGAAAGAGACGTGAAAGCGAACTCAAGGAAAGGAAGCCACAAGTGCAATGGATTGTATACTTCGGGGTTTTTGATGGCTGGGCTCACAGAAGACGTCAGTCTGCCTCTCAGCGTACACTCTGCTCCTCGTGAGCGGATCCCCAGAGCTGCCTGCAGCCCTGCTTATCTCGCAGGTCAGAAGCACTGTGTGCCTTAAAGCTCTGAAGGGTGAACTGGTGGCAACAGCGGGGGCAGTTTTTAATCCCGACCTGATCTGAAGAAAAGACGCATTTTCTCCTCTCCCGCGACTGTTTCCTCTTCACATGAGCACAATTAAATTCTCTCTTTATGCTCCGGCTTTGGGATGCAATGAAGTGAACACCTTTTTGCAGCCTTAGGGAGCTTTTTCTAATCCTCTTTCATCTCTCCATCACTTTTCTAACTTGTCCCCTCACTAAACAACTGTTTTTTTCATTCCCGTTTATTTCTTTCCTGAATTCACTTTACCCTCAGACACACTTGTCTCTTAGAGTACTTGCCCTCTATCACCTCTTCCTAATCTCCACCTCTGTTTACCCCTCACTATTGCACTTGCCTCTACTTTTTGTACTTTCACTTTTATCTCATGCATTTCAAATCTTTCTCCACATTTTCCTTTTAAACGGCCTAAGGGCAGTCAGGACTCTCCATTCTCTCTCCTAATTACCTCTGCACCTCTTCATCCCGTTCTCCTCAGCACTTGTCTCCCTCGCAATTATCGCCCCCATCATGTCCAAAATGTGTTCCTCTGAGGAGCTGTGGAACTCCACAGAACAGGTCTGGATCAACGGCTCCCAGGTGAACTTCTCTCTGGGAAGACATGGCGGTGAAGATGAGGAGGAGGAAGGAGAACAGCACCCCTTCCTCACAGACGCCTGGCTGGTCCCCCTCTTCTTCTCGCTCATCATGCTGGTTGGACTGGTGGGCAACTCCCTGGTTATTTATGTAATTTCCAAACACCGGCAGATGAGGACGGCGACTAATTTCTACATAGGTGAGTAAGAGCAAAAACTTTTGTTAGTTTTTCAGTGTTCCGGTTGTTTGCAACACAGCAGATGGAAAAAAAGAATCAACCAGAGGACATACTGGGGATTGGTGGGCTAGAATGTGTATCTTGACCTCCTGGAAATCAGTCTTATGATTATTTAATGTATGTTTCTTTTATCTACCCTCTACTGCTTCTTTGCAAGCAAGTAGTGGCCCTGCAAGTCATTTGATGTATGTCTCCTTCATTCTTTCTCCTAACACTTGATTGCATGCTAATAGTGGGTTCAAAAGTCCTTCCAGGGTTCACAAGGAAGCACAGTGTGACTTCACTCATTTTTCATTCGCCCAATTATAATAATCTGCTGGGGGTGTTGTGGGGATCTCACTACATACAATTTGGAATTATTAGTGTGTGTAAGTTTAATTGGTCAAGTGCTCCGGCTAGGCTGCTCTGCATAAATTGCTCAGGGGGATTCAGGCTATTAAAATAATCAAAAATAAAAATGTCGAAAGTTCAAAACAGTCCATCTTTGATATTGTAATATAATACAATTTTTTTTTTTTTTTTACTGGAAAATCGGCAAAAGAAAATACAAATGAATGTTTCCAACCCCGATGTTATGCAAATATTGGAAGCTGTTTGGTCAGGATGGTATTAATTCTCCAGTCAGATTCCAGTAAACCATTACAAAAGAAGAGGGAGCAAAAAGTATTTTGAAAATATTTGGGCTTTTCTTTTATTAATAAGAGAAAGTCATCCTTAAGGTCTTTTCATCCACACAAATTTGATGTTTCATCTGCTGCCATTTTTTGTTTCTTCAGTGGAGCGGAGGCTTAGGGAACGTCAACACGCTTTATGTATTTCATGATTTCTTCACATTTCCACTCAGATATTTTTTAAAACACAAACTTTAAATGTGTATAAGAACAGGTGACTGGAAACACCATACACATTTCATCAGGAAAAATGTCCTAATCCTCTGTGTATCAGTAAAACAACAGAAATCAAAGGACTGCATCAATCAGGCACCTGTCTTATATCTGCTCTGGTATTCAGTGCACACTGACTTGAAAGATGGGTGACTGCTTTTTAGTTGTTAAGGTCAATTACAGCACATCTGATAGAGCTGTCACTTGAAGAGACTTACAAAGGTGACTGATTAAGAGATTAACTCTGCAGAAAATAGGAATTAAAATGGTAAAAAATGAAATTTTTAGAAATCCATGTTACATGAATATATGTAAATGAGCTTGTCTGTTGATGTGTAAATGAGGCAAAGTGGTTTGTGCAGCTGCGTGATTTATGGTGCCCGTGTTTGCCTACTGCACTGTGGATGTGACAAGAATTTGATCTTTGATAATATCTCAACGCCACAGGATTGAAACAGTTTAATATTCATCGACATTGGATTAGCGTCTGCACCATCTGCGCATCCTTTCAACATAATGGTCCAGCTTCTGTGAGGTGATTAGATCAGCCAGTAGAACAACAGGAAATAGTACGTTGCACACCTGTCAGGATGACAGATAAATGGAGAAAAGGGAAAAACAAGGTTAACATTAAAGGCTCTGCTTGCTGTGCTACTTAAACATGATATTTTAGGTAGCACTTGCTTTTGTGTACATTCATTCATGATGTGGGGAAGCGACCTTGAATTTAAATTAAACTCATCATAAGCGTTTGTGCTAACCTGTATGTGTAGTTGCCTGATTTTTTTTTTTTTAAAGCATCTACTGTTCTTTATCAAGTAGACACCAGATTTACTTTGATTTACCATCAAGCTCTTCAGAGTCACCAAGCACAACTGGAAAAAACAATCCTGAAGTAGACACGAAAACATCACTTCAATCAACACTTTGAATCAAAACCTAACATTATATCCTGCAGGGAGGTAGTACAGTATATCCAATAGGATTTCAATGGGTTGGATTAGGTTGTGCAAATTTTGCTTGTTGATACATCAGCTCCTATATAATGATAGAGTGGACAAGATTACTCAAGCAGATTTTTAACTACATCAGGATATTGTTGCCAAATATTTCCCGAGATCTGAACTGACTAATATCTCATGATGTCACACTCTCTGTCAGATCGGCAACACACCAGAAGCAGAGAGATATGTATTCATCTAGGGTTTAATGCAGTAGAAAAAAAACAAAACCTTTCCACAATGTAATTCAGCATTGATTAAGCTTAATTATGTTTATGTTGATGGGTTTTTTAATGCAGTGTTCATGTCTTACTTGGTGCTACATTCATCAATCCATCATCCCCATTCAGACACATTTACACTCAGTCATTTGCAGTCTCTATGCAGTTTGGATACAGATTCATCTTTTGGATCTTGTGCACGTATTTTCATAATCAATTAAGAATTAATCAATAATAATAACAACAATAACTTTCTCATTTCATTTATTGGTCCATAAAAATGTCAAATAAAATACTAACCCCAGTTTCTTAAGCGCAGTATGACATATTCTTGTCTTGTTTAAAGTTCTGTCCAAAATCTAATGATACTCAGATTAAGATCATAAAAGACCAAGAAAAACCAATAAATATTCCCTTGTGAGAAGCTGGAACCAGAGAATTTTAGGGCTGTTTGCTTGAAAAATGACTTAAAACGATTATTTGATTATGGAAAAATAGCATAACAATTATCAGGCTGGTTTTCACTAGAGAAAATGGTTTGATAGTGGTTTGTCATTTCTCTTAAAAGCAGTCTTTGTTCCTCTTCGGTCTCATTGAATTGAAGAAGAAAATTACCTCACATTCCCCTAGTTATAAAATCACTGAAACACTGTGCTGAGGATGGTTCTGCAGAATTACTGTGCGTTGTTTTCTCCCTGTGCAGCAAACCTGGCTGCCACCGACATCATCTTCTTGGTGTGCTGTGTCCCATTCACCGCCACCCTCTATCCTCTCCCCGGATGGATCTTTGGCAACTTCATGTGCAAATTTGTGGCCTTTCTACAACAGGTAACACCTTGACTCATGAATTTGAATCTTATCATAATGAAGTTCTTCTTTGGCTCAGAAATATGCTTTCACATTCACAGACTTGGTAATTTCTGTGATTTCTACAAAAGATACTGAAAAAGAGAAAGAGAGAGATTGGTTTTAAATTGAAAAAAAATCCCAAATGATTATTATAGTTCAATAAATGTACTCACAGCAGTGATTTTAATAGGGTTGATGCAATCAAATGCTCTTCCACAAGCGCAGCCAGTGGTGTTCTGATTGCATTACTCAGTGGTGTGTGATAGAGAAAAAGAAAAAGAAAAAAGAAAGCTCTCATCCAATAGAGCAATTGTTGTGTTTATCAGGCTTCTTAACAGTTTAAACTTCACAGCCTGAAAAGACCTGATGCAGAGCCATTGTAAAGATACAAGATATGCAGACAGTAGATTTACTAAGCAATAAAATAATGAACTGAGATTAATGTAAAAGAAATGTTATACATGCCACCATCTGTCCAATGAGTTAACTAGCACCAAGTTAAAAGGGAACATTTTACACTCTGTATGGATGGATCCCAACAGTTTTGCCTTGTGAACCTTTCAAGCAACACAGTGTTTATTCTGTTTTATATTGTGTTACAGGTTTCATAATATATTGGAAAATGTTAAGGCAAAGAGCACTTTTGTCTCCTTCCCTGACGGTTTCAGGTGTTTCAAGGCCTGAATGATCATCGTACACTTAAAAAAAAGAAAAAGAAAAAAAAAGGCTTGTGCCTTCTCGAAGGATTCTGCTTGATCCACTGTGGCTCGGGTTGTACCTCATTTGGACACTGCTTCGGAAAGAAGAATTTATTTGTATGTATAAGCAACAAAAGAGTAATTATTGAACTTTAGATAACTATCCCAAAAAAAGAGAAAAAATATAATTTTTCTAGAAGCTATGTTTTTATTACTTCCTTTCCCATTAATCATCTCACAACCCCTCAGTCTTATCTGACTAACTTTCTCTGATTCGCAGAAGAAGTGCTTTGCATTGAAGAGGGCAAAGACATAGCAGGCTGTGCGCCAATCAGATTATATGCATTTCAAGTTTTACCTTGTTTGTTGGTAACTTCAATGCACAACTACTGAGATGACTGTCAAAAGACTCCTTCCCTGAGTTTTAGACTTCCCAGAACTTTAGGCAACACCACTTTTGTGCAAAGCCATAATAGATTTTGTGTGTGTGTGTGTGTGTGTGTGTGTGTCTTTACTCTTCTTGCCACTTGGGGGCAGCACAATAAGCTCTATTGTTATTATTAATTTGGAGCATTTGGAGTGTTCCTAGCCACATTGCAAATGTAAGTGTGCACTTTTCTTTCAGCACTGCTTTGGTCTACCAACTCTTCCACTATGATCACCAGCTCGTCTTTGGCTGTGTCAGTCAGCTATGCCTGGAAACTGGGTGGATGAGAGTGAACCAACACCATGAATTCACAGACAATACGGCCAAAACAACGAGCTGAAAGATACTAAACCACCCTTAGACTTACGAGTAAACCAGGGTTTGAGAGCAATTGTCACTAAGAGCAGATTCCTTTCACATACATGATTTCATTTGATCCCGTGTTGATATAAAGATTTGATTAGTTTAGCTTTTATTTAAACCCTATTAATAGTTTATGTCTTAATTCACTGGATGATTTTTTTCTCTCCTTTTCCCCCTCGAAGTACAACCACAGGCGGAAGCTAAACTAACTATCTGTCCGTGTAGCAGCCAGATGTTCCACTATGTTTACCAGCCAATCCCTCATTTTGTCTGTCTGTTTTTTGGTGCACAGCGGCTTCACCCAGGGGTTTTTCCGTGAATGACGGAAGCTGGAGACAGGCTTTGATTAGACCTGAAGGGAACTGCAGAGTAAGGGAGAAATTCCCTGCGGCTTTATCATTACGCACACTTAGTCCATTGTGAATCAAAAAATATCGATCTCTGCTGCTTTAAAAACATCCTGCAATCTTGGCAGGAAGTCTGCAGCAGACCGCTAAAGGGTTCTAAATAGGCAGCTAGTAAACATCTTCTTGCTGTTGGCACATGTTGGTAATGTAAACCTACTCTACATCTCGCTTTTGCACTCTGTCACTGAAGTTACTACATTACTACTACACACTCTTCCTCTCCTTTGCACAAATGCATCATCAGAAAGGGAGGCCACGCACAGGCCACAACCTTTTAAAACATCCGTAAACGTACAGCGTGTGACAATGAGTCAGTGTTCAGTTCAGATCTTAAAACGCCACATCTTCTGCTACACTGTGAATATACTTTGCCACGCACTGATAACTGCTGACTGCTCTAAAAATATGCTCACCTAGCACAGAAAAGCAGCACTGTCACTGAGGGATTAAAAGAAGAGGAGAGTCACCACAGCTCTTGTGTAGTTAATAAGCAACCTGTCATGTCACGCAAAATCTAAACCAACACTAAATGAGACATAAATTTCTTTTAGAAAACTGAGCTTGACTAAAAAAAAATGCAGTAAATTTAATTCAATTTTTTTAATACTGTGTTTGGAGATTGGGTTTAAAGTGTACCTCATCCATCATGAAGCCAGAGGGGATGAGAAAAAAAGAAAGTAGGCAGAACGACGATTTTCCAGAGTAATTTGAGCAAAAAAGACTAAGCTGTCAATCTGTGAGGCACGCCAAGAACTCCAGCAGGCGGAGGGAGTAAAAGCAGTTTTAATTGAAAACATGACAACGTCATTTTGATTTTTTTCTTCTGAACATGGAGACTGGGAGTTTGGTGAAACAATGACTTGAGTGAGAATGAACTTTTCCCTTTGGAAAATGACATAAAGAAAAAAACAATTGTCATGCAGCTTTTTCTGTTTTTCTGTTTCATTCGACCATTTACTGCCCTTTATTATCCAAACACTGCATGTGTTTCATTTTTTTATCGGTTACTTTGGAGGGAGACCTTCCACTGTTTGTTATTGCAGGTACTTGAGAGAAAGGCAATTAGTGCTTTAATGATTATAATGAGATGGGGGAACTGGCTGCTCTTTTCACCTCAGTCTCCAGCATTTTTTTCAAAGAAATATGACCTGTTAACATGAGAACAGTCTCAAAATTTCTGCAGTTCAGTGAAAACAGTCAGCGGGAAACAGCAGGTGAGGTGAACCGGGTTTGTGTTTATATCCATCATCAGTCTCTGTTAAAGTAACACATGACCGAGGCTCGATAAGATTGTTGATCAATATTAACGAAGCAACTATCACTCGGGAAGCTGCCAGCAAAACCTTTTTCCCTCCGAAAAATAATCCTCCACTCACTTTCTCCTTCTCAGATACTTTTGTTTTTGTCAGCTCACTAGTGGAGGACAGGTCAAAGACAGCAGTATTATCACATTTATGTGACCACAAATTTCAGCTGATATCTGCTGTAAGGATCTAAGGAGTGTTGGGGGAACGTGTTCAGTTTGTGCAACGCAACGGGAAGGAAGACGTAAAAGCAGACGTAGACCCGACTGGTAGGAACGGTTCAACAGTTTTGATGGAAGAGATGGTGAAAATTAAGGCTCACGGGCAGGCAGGAACAGGTAACAGGAACAAAAACAGGTCCAGGATGGCGAGAGCAAAGCGTGTATGCAACGCGAGCTGATTGGGGGATGGCGAACAGGTGAGGTTGGTGCGGGAGTCAGATGACTGAGACTTCTATTGGGTGAATGCAGAGACGTAGGAGACAGGGGCAGAAAGCAGCATCATCTTAAAGCTGTAATCAGTATTTTGTTTTCACAAAGGATCAAATGAATACATGCAACGTGAAGTAGGACCGAAGTGACAAAGCCGGAGAGAGAGTTATCACCGGACTCTGCGGGTCCCATCAGCTGTTCGGATGAATGCCATCTCCGAGACAAAAAAGAGAACAAGAAGGACGTGTGTTGTCTCTCATGTGTATAATTTATCCTAAGCCTACTTTTTTTTCGTTTATTTTTACCGTGCACCAAGAAGGATTAAGATACCAAAGACTCAGACAGCACATTTACGTCTCTTTGACAAGTAAAGAAATACATGCAACTCTCCTTTTATTTTTGTTTCCTTTTCTCGCCATCTCGGAGGACTTCCCACGTCCACCAGGTGCAACAGTACAGTAACTCCCCTGAAAATCACAAATTCTCATTTTTTTTTATTGTTAGCTGTTTTTGTTGTTGTATGGATTATACAAACAAGATACCATATAATGTGGTAATTAGTGAGCTTCAGAGGCTTTGGTAGGTGATTTTTTTTTGGTACCCTCACACAGAGCCAGGCAAGCTGTCTCAGTTGCTTTACTTCAAGCAAATTTAGTACTGGGGTTGCAACTGAAGGTTATTTTTGTTGTTAATTAATTTTCTCATTTCATTTTCTTGATTAATTGTTTAGTATTTGTTTTGAAAAAGGGGAAGGAGATAAGAATGCTTCTCACAGCCCAAGGTGATATTGTCCGCGTGCTTGGCTTGTCCAACCATCAGGAAAAAATGAAACATTTTTCATTTACTACCATGCATGAAAAAGAATCGCAGCAAGTCATCATATCTGAGAAGCTTAAACCAGCACTACTGCTAGAAAAATGGTATTCCATTATCACAACAATCCTCAATCCATTTTCTTTCAATAAATGAAGCAATTAATGAACTAAATTATGAAGTAAATGTACAAACATCATTGTGATATAAATCTTCGCGCATGTCTCTTCGACTGAAAGTGAATAATGCTATTTCCAAAAATTGAAACTATCCCTGAAAATGTAACTTCAAATATTTAAGACAACAGATACAGAAACACTATAAATCAAGAATTTGCCAAGATGTACATATTGGTAACCAAGACTTCAACAACATCAACATTAACAAGTCTACGACTTACTGTTACTTCACCAGGCTTTCCCTTTCATCTTGTTTAAAATTCACTGCTATTTATCGATTATTATCATAATCTGAAAAACCTGTTCACACATAATAAATAAGAGAATGCCTTAATGTAGCCGAATATTTTTACTTCTCGTTGTCATTTAAGGTACAATATTCAAGGAAAATGGTTCGCTTAGGCAAGCGGAGAGGAGGTAGTGCCTTAGATATGAAGACACAATCCTGTCTCATCGTTTTAAGAGATATATCGAGCAACATAAGATCCACATTTTGTAAACCACAATTCGATCTTTCCTCATTTTACTTAAAAAACCGAAAAGAAATAGAGATCATTTTGCTATAGTGTACACTGCTAAACTTATGATCTAAATATAGTCTCTTTCCAATGTCCAATCCTATGTCTCTCTCCATTATGCATTAAAGATATTAAGGCGCTGTATTCCTAATGTACAAAATGCCTTAAAAATGCAGTACCTACTTCCTCAGTGGCCTCAACGCTGAACTCATGACTCCTTTCTGTTTCTATCATTATATCCTCTGCAAAACCCTGATGTGGTGCTCCAAGCCTCTGAAGGGTAATGGGTGCTGGGTTCATAGATTTAGATAAGAGGAGGCGAGACAAAGAAGCAGATACATAGAAAAAAGAGGGAAAAGAGCAGAGAGAGAACTTCTGACCCCTCATTTCTTAGCCTGCTGCACATATTTCAAAGGAAAATGGGGGGTGGGGGGTCCATGTATTTGAAATTAACAAAATATCTTTTTTCTTAAGAGGATGAAAGAAGTGTGAAGCTTGTTTTTCTGTCTCATCGTGCTCCCTGGGAAAGCAGTGTACAGATGTGTTTTTATTTTGCTTTTTAAGAAAAGGTGTACCTCTCGAGATCTGTGCGAGTCAAACTTGCAAACATATTTGAGTATTCCTACTGTGACACGAATTCTACATTTAGCTTTAAATTAGGATTCTTCTGATGTGCCCCAGTTAAATTGAATCAAGCATCATTGAACCCCATTAAAAAAAATAATTGAGTAATTTGTTCATATGCTAATTGAAAATACTTATCACAAATGCAGCTTCCCCTCTGCTTCCCATCCCTAAGTTCCTCTGTATGTCTCCTCCCTCCTGCTCTTCTCTCCCCCCGTGCTCCTCAGTTTAATAGTATGAGAGCTCACTAGCAAAAATCTCAAACAAGGCTGCTGCTTTTCGAAAACCAAATAAAAATTGGTCCTCTGGCCCCGTGGATTCCTCTGTAGTAGAAACACTAAATTATAAGTGAATCTGTGTTCTGATGACTCTGGCACTAAACAAGAACAGTGCTAAACAATGCATATGTGTCTTCCCGCCTTTTTTAGGTGACAGTCCAAGCCACCTGTATCACCCTGACTGCTATGAGCGGAGATCGCTGTTATGTCACAGTCTATCCTCTGAAATCCCTCCGCCACCGTACCCCGAGAGTGGCCATGATCGTCAGCATCTGCATTTGGATCGGTCTGTCCTGCTCGTTTGATGAGCAATTATCCTCTTATCGCTTCTTCTGACTGTGTGTAATCATAATTGAATCAATTCCCCACAGAGCTGATGAATAATTAGAACCAATTTTATGTAAAATGGGTGAAGTAAATGGCTTGTAAAATTTCAACGGCTTCATCTAACCCAGTGCTTCTCCGGCACAGGTTCCTTCGTCCTGTCCAGCCCGATTCTACTGTACCAGCGAATAGAGGAGGGTTACTGGTACGGCCCGAGGCAATACTGCATGGAGAGATTTCCCTCTAAAACACATGAGAGGGCTTTCATCCTCTACCAGTTTATTGCTGCTTACCTGCTGCCTGTCCTCACTATCTCCTTCTGCTATACTCTGATGGTGAAGAGGGTGGGTCAACCCACCGTGGAACCTGTAGACAACAACTATCAGGTATGGTCAAGGTTCCTGTGCTTCGTTCTGTGTTTAACTGGAACTGCTTTACTTAACTTTAAGTTATGGCTGCAACCAGGACACCAAATGCTACTAATTGTGAACTAATTAAAAATGTAACAGGTCTTTTCTTCTTTGTATGGTGCTGGTACGTGCCTCTTTCCTAAATATCTATTATTTAACTTTTAATGTTGACTGTCTTTGAACATGTGTTTCAAAGCACCTTTCTTTGAGGAAGCTGTTATAAACTTTTTCATAAAAACAATGGATGAAATGCCTATGTGTAATGCCAGCTTTTGTCCATAGAGACAGACCAATGGAAACTTACAACCTGATTCTGCAGTTCCCCGATAGCTCTAAGGCGCTTTTCTTGCCTTTTTTTCTCAGTTCTTTGTTTTGGTTTTCAACCAGCAAGTTATCACATTTCTTTGCATTTTTATTAATGGATAATATTAACTGCGTATAATTCAGTAAGAAAGCTGTAAAACCCCACTGTACGCTACATATCCAGCACCAAATGACATACAGACACAGTTAGAGATCATATGGTGAATATTGTCAAGCTTTCAGCAACTAAACAAACAAATATTTCCCTCTAGAGTTCGTAGAGGCCAAAAAAAGAGCTAAAAGAGAGGAATGATTGGACTTATTCTCGTCAGGTGGCTAACAAAATGACTCATGTGTAAATAGGAACTGTTTGTCGTCAGTTTAGCCATTTCAACATAAAAGGTGATAATATGTCAGTGTCGTGTTTACAGCTTCCTTCTGCTACCCCAAAATGGCTAAAAAAAAAAAAAACAGTTATTGCAGATTTAAAATTTTTTATGTTTTATGAAGAAAAGTTCCTTTCCTCTTATCTGCTCCACAGGTTAACCTCCTTTCAGAAAGAACAATAAATATAAGAAGCAAAGTCTCCAAGATGGTGGTAGTCATTGTCCTCCTCTTCGCCATCTGCTGGGGTCCCATCCAGATCTTCGCCCTCTTTCAGTCTTTCTATCCAAACTATCAGCCAAACTACGCCACGTACAAGATCAAGACGTGGGCCAACTGCATGTCTTACGCCAACTCCTCGGTCAACCCCATTGTTTATGGTTTCATGGGAGCCAGTTTTCAAAAGTCTTTCAGGAAAACCTTTCCCTTCCTGTTCAAGCACAAAGTCAGAGACAGCAGCATGGCTTCAAGGACAGCCAACGCTGAGATCAAGTTTGTTGCTGCAGAGGAAGGCAACAATAACAACAGAGCAAATTGAATCTGACGATTAAAAAAAAAATCAGAAAAATGAGATTATTGTTTGTGTCCAGAGCAAATGCTGCAAGAAGACAATTACAGTAACGACTGACAGCAGCCATCGGTTGATTGTGTGAAAGTCTTAGTAGAGAAACTGGCCGATTTTAAAAGGACAGACTGTGTTTGGCAGACACATTTCATCAATGTCAATGAATACAGCCAATTAGCAAATTGATGTGAGGAAACAGAGAATCATAATACGGATGGTCGCTAACTGTGATTGGCACGATGTGTTACTTTTTTCCGCTGCCAAGGCAAGCCGGCATTGGCAGAATACTTCATCCGCCGAACTGCCAAACACCTCGGCCAAATAACCGAGGAAAGTCGCTCACATCTGACGAAGAAAGAGGGAAATGTGACCTGAAAGCTGCAGGCTGCAACTGCCCTGCATTTGGACAGCTGATGATGAACTGCATATGGGCACTAAATGTACATTTTGGATGGACAGCTAATGCTTGCTAGAATAGATTCCTATGGATTTTTCTTTTTTTCTTTTAATGGGGTTGACATTTGTTCCTATCACTGAAGAGAGAGAGCATAACTCAACCGGGGACACCGGCAGCATGTGTGGTTCTGTGAGACAGCTAACACTGTTTAACTTTTTCAAAGGAATTATTTCACATTTTTGTAATGTGCTTATTCACTTTCTTGCTGGAAGTTAGATGAAAAGATCAATACCACGTTAATGTCTGAACACTAAATATGAAGAGAGGAGATGATAAGCTTAGCTTAGCATAAAGGCCGGAATCAAGGAGAAACGGCTAGACTGGCTCTCTCCAAAATTCAAAAAATTCACCCAGCGGAGCACTTCAGTAGAGCATAATAATTAGCATATATCCTCTTTGTTTAAAGCCGCTCAAGAAATAGATACAGCAAATAAACATCCGTGTTCAATAAATGAACTTTATAGTGCTTTATTGTCAAATTTATAGTAATTTAACCCCCACTTTACCAACTGAGCAAATTGACCGACTCAAGTTGTGCAATGATGCGAATGCTCACAAGTCATTAACACAGTAATCTCTCCCATCATCGCAGCAGCAGACCCATAGAACACGGATGTGGCATTAATTCACAGATCTGGTAGTAGTATCATTCTAAATAAGCACATTTCCTAAAATGTCAAACTCATCCTTGAAAGAAACACGTGTCTGGATCTTGATTCGTTGAATGTCGGCTCAGGAAGGTGGGGTAGCTCTGCATTTCATGCGTGCGGCTCCCAACCCAAACACTCGAACATAACACAACAAACATCAGTGGTATGTCCGGTATTTGCATGGAGGCGACTGTCAAAGTGAAAATAATTCTCTGGTGTCTGTGATTGAGATGCTGACAAGAGACTACATCTGAACTACAGAGAAAAGATGTTTGCTGATTTTCAATCTCTTCTTTGAACCACATTCACCCAGCTGTGAAACAGCGAGCTCCGGCTAACACAGGGTTAAAGTTGTGCTTTGTTTTTTCCCCCCCTTTGGTGAGAGGCGAAGTCAAAGAAAGCCAGCATCCAGCTGAATGGAAGTTTCTCTGCTGCCAAGTATGATGAGTGGGAGCTGGCTGACGCAGGGGTTACGACCGGTGAAGCATAAACAGTGTTTTTCCTTAGTGTCGGATACACAAACATTGACACCTTCCTCAACTCATGTACATACACAATCACTCATAACAGCAGGAACACACACATACACAGATATGCCCTTGTTATATCCCTGCGTTGTTTATTGGAATCAGTTGTTCCATCTTGTCTGAGAAACACCCCTGTACATTCTTGTCAGATGGACTAAATTTCAAATGGCAGGAGCAGCCCTGATGTTCTGAGAGAGCTGTCTGAAGAAGAACTTGTTCAGATGTATGGCGAAGGAAAAACAGCCTATCATTGTTAATAAATCTAGAGAGCCACTGGCAGCACTCCACTTTCTAGATGCAGTTCTTTAATGTCCATCGCGCACACTGACATTAATAATCAGAAGTCCAATTATGGCTCAAAGGAAGGAGGCTAATGCAGTTCTCATTTGAATTGTAGATGCTGCATCGGAGCTCCATCCAATGTCGCTAAACTGCCTTGAAAGGAAAACCAGAGGGCTTTTGGCTGCATTAAATAGCCATAAATGGGAAACAAAAAGGTGCTTAAAGATTTCCATTAATTGAGAAAAATATGCTAAATCTTTAGTTATGCCCACCGTAAAGTGAGTAAGGGTTCTGTAACTCAACATGTTGGGCAGGATATGCGCCCCTGAATACGCTTTTAGCACGACATTTACTTTTGCTCAAAAAATCTTCCTTTTGGTTAAAATGAATTGGCATTGCTCTGATTAGTCCTCCATCTACAATTAGAATTTTATAGAAAAAAAAAAACAAGCAACAAAAGTTTCATCAGCAAGTCAGCATGGAATAATTCTAATACCACGGTGTGGTATAAAAGGTTTGAAGTGAATTGCGAGGGCATTTATTTTTAACTGAGTGCCACTGTAAAACATGCTTAATACGTTTCATTTTATACTAATGGCTGCTTTTTAATTTTTAATGTATGCTAATTTTGCTGTATTCCCTCCCTATGGAGCAATGTACTGTACATCCATTAGGACCAACGTCATCAGTGATAGGTATGTTTCCTGCCTTAAATCAAGTATCTTATTATACCTGTGCTTATTTGGACCTTGTGACTCTGTTATGTGTCTGGTCTGGTTCAACAATAGCTCAGGCTTCTTGCACAATAAAATACAGTTGCCATTAGATGTATGAGTGAGCCGTTTTAAATCAAGACATTGTCATTGTGGTAAAAATGATAAGCAAGCAGTGGAGATTTGATCATTTCTCAGGGTTATGTGGAATCATGTCCGCAGTAGTCTTTACCTTTAACTTCTGTAGAAGGGTAATAGAGTAAATGGAACCAATTAAACTTGTAAATGATTTTGTTGTTGCCAATCATACATTACCCTAAAAACAGAGATGTAACTATGTTGAGTGTCTATAGAACTTCATGTTAGCTGAACTGATGCTTCACGTTTGCCCCAGAAATCATCCTGTCATCTTGACTTTCGTGTTGGCCAATAAAAAAATGGACTTGTCTGCTTTCTCGTTGATCTTCTAACTGAGTAAATCATTATCATTATTAAATCATTGTCTATAGTAGAATGGTGAGGCCGATTCAGGAGAAATAAATGCAGAGGGCAGAGACATGAAGGAGACTTTGAGTTTATATATATATATATATACATACATATAGACAGACAGATGGATAGATACATAGATAGATAGATAGATAGATAGATAGATAGATAGATAGATAGATAGACAGATAGACAGATAGATAGACATAAATATACAGATAGATAGATAGATAGATAGATAGATAGATAGATAGATAGATAGATAGATAGATAGATAGATAGATAGATAGATAGATAGATAGATAGATAGATAGATAGATCTTTTATTCTTTTATTAGAGGGAATGGGAAACCTCTGGGATTCAGAATTTATAAGGGTCCAGATCACATTATTATACTAAACTAAATTTGAGTTATTACTTGGAACCACAGAATAATGTTGCTTTACTAAATCAATGGTATAAATGAGTAGGCATTATTTAGGCTAGAGTCACATTATGTTTTACTGAAAGAGAAGTAAAAGAACTGAACTGAAACAGAGATGGGTTTTTAGCCACATTAGTGGTGGGTAACTATGGGGATGTAAGCCATATAGTCAGTTCCCCCATTACTTTGTATGATTCCGAAATATCTCAGCAACTACTCAGCTGCCATTGTATCTGGTGTAAATGTCCATCATTGGGGGATGAAGCCTAATGACTTTCTTGATCCCCAGACTTTCCCCTCTAACACTATCATAAGACTAATATTTTTGGCTCTGAGTGACTTATCTCAACAACATAGGGTGGATTGCCTTGATATTTGGAACAGACATTCATGTTTCCCACAGAGTTTACATGTTATAAACTTGGTGATCCCTTGACTTTTTGTCATCGGGCCAAGATTTGACATTTTCAGAGTTTGGTTTATGACCAAATTACTGCAAAACTAATAACATTCCAATTCGCCTTAGCTGTACTTGGTGCTATCTAGCAAATCTTAGCATGCAAAAGGTATCTGTAGGCTTTAACCATGCCTCCTCAGATGGTTGAACAGCATCTGCGACCACTCCACTGCTTGGCCAGCTGAGACAGTGAACTTCTCTCTCAAGCTCTCCGTCACTTTTCAGCCTTTCCCTCAAGGTAAGCAGTGCCTCACAGACTGGCTAGTGTGGCTGTGGATTCTTCTTATAACATCAAGGTATAAACCAATCACAGCGCAACAATGATGAAGACTGTAAAAGAGGTAATTTAACACAATTGAAGAAGATGACACAAAGTACGCTACCAGATGAAGTGGAGTAACTGCTGTTCTGAAAAGTGAAACGCTGTAAATCTCCTTGTCAGTTCAGTGGCTTTTTACCATCAGCTGTAGAGTGCAGAACTATCTGAAGAATATAAAGATAACCTTTATCTTCAAATGTCAAGCATCAACCCAAATGTCATTGTGGGGGGATGTGTGTGTGTTTTTATGCTTCCACACTGGCAACAGCTATAACCAGAGGTACATCTGTATGTATGTTTGCCCGTCCGTTTGTCCGTCCCACTCTCATGTACGCGATTTCCCAGGAACGCCTTAAAGGTCTTTCTTCAAGCTTAGCACATGTACTTGGATTCAAGGATGAGCCTGTTAGAAATCAGTGATCAAAGTTTTAGGTCACTGTGACCTCGCAAAGCACATTTTTGGACAGAACTATAGAATTCATATGCTAATTATGATAAAATACTCTTATTACCTTTTATTTAATTCCTTCAAAGTCTCCATTACATGTGTTATACGAGTCTAGACAGACATGGACGTAAACTGCAGCTTGACCGGTTTAACTTGTGCTCTTCAAAGAGTTATAAGCATTTGTACACAATTTGGTTAAGTAAAACTTCAGAAAATAACAACGGCAACGACCTTGACCCACCATTCCTGGGCAGGACATCTGACCACACTGTGTGACATTGTACCTGGTCATGATGACCTTAGTAACGAGTCTATATTATACACTGTTGTCCATTTATCATTGGGTTGGCTCTGAAAAACAGGCCCCATACAGGTGGCTATTACATCATTAATTGCAAGGCTTGGATGAATAAAGGCTGCAGGCTACAGCAAGCAGTCAGAATGTGGGAAGCATGATTCACTAAAAAGCTTTAAGCCAGTAGCATGAAGTACACGGTGTATTGTAGTTTGTGTTCTCCTCTATGACACATCCATGAATGTCAGCCATCATGCGTTTACCTTGTATAGATTTCCTCTGCGTGGATGCTGAAGCCTTTCTGAAAACAGATTCTGAGTAAACCGAGATAACACCAGAAGTGCCCCAACACCGAACAACCATGGATGAGTCACATCTGTTGATCATGGTCAATTAAACCAAAATTTTACAGACATCAAGTGCATGTCAATTTTTGTGGACTTCAAAAACCAACAGTGTGACGTTCACACCCACTTCATGCAATGATTTAATCTGGACTTTTCACCCAGCCGCTTCACCACTTTTTATATATACAATACGTAACACCATGAATGCCTACAAGGAGCGAACCTTCTGCAACTGTGTGCCATTATGCCCGTTTGAACCACATTTGTTCTCTGCCCTTTCACTCTGCCTACATTGTTTCAGAATATCCCAGCCTTCTGGCTTTCCATGAAGCAATAAACTGAAGGGGAAAAAAAGGGTTTTCATAATTTAAATGTTGAAAAATGACAGTATTGGTGTAGTTTTGATCACTTTACACAGGGGGTGTGCAGTGTTACAATCACTATGCTCACAGATGCCAATCCAGCAGTTTGGGTGTGGTCTTACTATATGTCCAGATGTGTGATTTAGGTCAACACAGTCATTGCCTGAATTGTGCTGTACCAATGTATTTCTGATTTATCTCTTCCCTATACTGCTTTTTCCTTAATATATCATCTATATTTTGGACTGCAGTCTGTTTTTTTCCGAGGATGTCCTTCTGTTTCTCTTCTTAATCTTAAAAAAGCCCTTCAAACAAATGAAGATCTGCTATAAAAGGCATTATGCAGTAGCTTTTTTTTTTTTTTTTTTAATTCTTTCGTCACAGGATCAAAGAAAACCCTTTTGTGTAAGGTTGTATTGGGGAGGAAAACGGAACTGAACATGGAAAAATTTCACCTCATTTCACCATGTACTATCTTAACATTGTGTCGTCTTCCAGTTAATGTATTCTTTTAGCAAGAATATATAAAAAAGCCTTTGTCCTGTAATAAATCGGTCTTTAATATCCAGAATATACATATCTATTTGTGTTTCCTATTTCACAGATTTGAGGGAAAGCCATTAATTTTACTTACTCGTATTTTGTTTCTTGCACTTCTGTTTCCATAGTATTGCTCCTCGCCTTGGATTCAACAGCATTGATTATTGGTTTCACACAAGAAACAAACAGCGGTGTCTTGCGTCCTGTCCTTTATTTGATGAAACATTCAGGCAAATAAAGAAAAAAAGCAAATATCTTCTAGATGGTTGTAGATGGTTGGTAGAAGTGATATTCAACATGCATTTCCTCACACTTCCATACAACGCCTACTGCCTACAGTCCTCCTCACCGCCCAGCAAATCCCTCACCAAACTAGGCCCTGATATTGTAAGATTCTTCAAATCTATGAACAACATTCATAGTAATTAAATCGCAATATGGTAATTGTATTACTCTCAGTGCACAGCATCTATAATCCCTTAATCCTCTCATGACCACCTCTGTAAACATTAGGGTTCAAAGATGGAGATTGCTTGTTGTGTTATTAGTGCTGCTGACTCCAATCTTCGACAAAGCTGTTGAAGCATGATACAGCCCTTTTTCTTCCGTGGTTATATCACCACCGTCTTGAATGGAAATAAAAATTTACTCAAAAAATTAATTTTCAGCTGAAGCACTCGCTATTCTCTTACCATGGCTTTCTTTGGCACTATTTACAAAGGCCTCTTTTGACATTTTACTAAAGGTTGTTGTTGGGGATTTTCATTCAGCTGTTATACTATATATACTTTGTAGTCTTTTAATTAAAGATACAGGTCCTTCTCTCTTGGTCGAGCTACTTCTTTTTGTGTTGTGAACAGCAGCTCCGTTGATTATATCAGCATCTTTAGTGATATGTTTCAAATGAGGGTCAAAATCTATTTCGACATCTGTATTTTTACTCATCTAACGTCTTTTTTTATGGTTTGGGCTGGCCTCTAAATTTCATTGAGGAAAGTCCTAATGTTGCATTACACAGTGATATCTTAGACAGTGGTGCCCTATTACTGTTTCAGTATTACTGTGTCTCTGTGCACACAGCAAGCTGAGCAAGTAGTTTTCCCAGGTTGCTTTGGAAGAAAAACTGACAGGCCTGCACAAAGCCCTGGGTTTAGCCGCATCCAACACTTTTGGCACGAATTTTAACATGAATGGGTGCCAGATCTTATCAACTAACATCTAAGTTTGACTTCCTTAATTCTCTTGTGGCTTAATGAGAGAAATGCCCTGCAGTCAGGTTTTAAAATCCTGTAGAAGGCCATGCCTGAGAGTAAGGGCTGTTATTGCAGCATTTTAAAACTCACGGTTTTGGAATGAGATCACAAATGGAAGAGCAGTCATGGCCACATACTTTTAGCCATATTCATTGCCCTTCCGCTTCCTAACAGATGATCACTCATCAACATCCCTCTGTCTCCCTTTTCAGGTTCTGACTGACAAATAGCACCTTTCCTGTTCCTATGGTCTTAACTTCAGCTGAGATATCTAACCTGTTATTACAACAGTGTTCTCAGTCACCTTGGCCAGGACTCTTTAAGCAGGTGGAAGGTAAAAGATAATGTTGCTCTTGGTGTGTTGGTGGATATATTTATCAGTAGCCTTTAAATGTATGTATCCGTCCTTTGGGGAACGCATTCCAAATGAAGTGTTGAGTTTTGTCTGACACACCTTTAATATCTCATAAACCTCTTCAGCTGCCTCTTAGTATGATGTAAAAAGTTCTGCCAGATTAATAATTTCACCTGGCTGAATGTGTGGCTCACGCAGGAAATGAATCATTAGATCAAAAAATCTTACAACAGCGATGAGGAAAAATGGTCTAGAGAAGAGCCTGGAGAGATGCTTGGGCCGCCATGTACCATCCTGTTGGATGCCTCACCACTTGATAGTAAATGGGAACAGTTATAGAGTATAAAAATTAATCTTAATGTCACTCTGACACAGCTATTATTTTCCTACTGGTGCCTGCGGGTGAGTACAGCGATATTTCTGCCTAAATGAGTTTTGGGGCTCATTTTATGAACTCGTCAATGCAGGTAACTCATCCATCACTGAACGAAGCCCAGACAATCAATCAAAGTCCAAACTTGCATTGTGTCTGGCTTTATCTATCTAAAAAACAGCCTAAATGACTTCTAGAGGAATTAAATAAAGATGAATGGATTCTGCCTCTGAGGAAGAAACTCCTTCAGCACTCGAGCATGTTCCTCAGTGTGAAGTGCATAGCAGTGACCTGAAACTACTGCCAAAAGCAATTTAATCTCTTGTCACAAAGTTCATGTATCAATAAAAATGCGGAAGCAGTAGTGGAACAAAACTTAGCAAATAATTCATGATGTATGTGTATAGCACTTTGCTTCAGCCCCTCCCATATGTAGAGTGTAACACTTCACACATTGATACAGGAAACATACATAAAAAGCAATATTTACATCATGTTTCTACATCGGTTTTCCCGATTTTAGGTTTAACTGCCGCACCTTTTAGTTACGTCATCTAATTGCGTCCTCTTCCTCTGTAATGGTTCAATGGTACTCGGCTGGAGAATTAGTGCAACCAGCTTTTCATCAGCCACATTTTGTGTGGCTGATTTTCTAGAAATTTTTGTGAAAATATGTGCTAGAGTTCGATGGAAACTGACAGGACTCCAGTTGTTGACAAAAAACAGCCTGCAACATTACAATTCTACCTTCTTTCATTTCTCCACTGCAGAGTGAGACCAATTGTGGTGCTGCAAGGCGATTTTCTGCTTGCATCTTGTTATGGTGTAGAGTCAGAATCAATGGAAACCACTCATTCATGAGCTGAATCAAGCATCATATAAGCCGAAGCATTTTTCACTGTGGGATTCTAGACAACTTCATGTGTTACAGAGGTCACTGATCTGTAGTCTGGTTCCTGCCACTGTGACAATGAGGCAGCGCTACGGCTGGGCTCATTCAAAAACATAGGCTTAAATTGGATACTGGGGGGTTTTCCACCAGTAGAGTTCTTCAGCTCTGGGGCACATGATAAGAATGCAACAGTGATTCAAAACAAAAAAGGCTTCCTAATATATTCAAGGTAGAAGCAGTCAGAGGAACCTCTGAGACAAGAAACACAAGATGCAAATGTCAGGGGTATGAGCTCCTGAGAGCCCGGCAAGTTGTTGTTCCTGAAGAGGGAGACAGAGAGCCAGAGCGACTTGGGAAACACTTTGATTGCAAAGCAGCAAATCACTGTGAGAAAAACTGGAAAACATGGATGTCTGGAAGAGAGGTCTAATGGTCTGTGGCAGTTTTTCTTAGTAATGGGGCATGCTCTGTGGAAGAAAACTGTTGTGCCTGTGTATGAAGTGTGTTTGTGAAACCAGGAAAAATAGTCTACTCAAACTGCAGCAGAAACAAAAGCATGACTTTAGACACCACCGATTCTGCTCTGGCCCCACAAACCACTTCAGATAATCTGAGGGCCCCAAGAGACAGGGCTAGTGATGCATTTTGGAGCAATAGTACCCAGCTGAAAGATTTCTCGACTAAGAAGATCGTGGCATATTGTATAAACTGGCTGGTGGAACAAATTTTAGGCTCTATGTGCTAAATGTTTTCCGTGTCATGTGGAGATGGAAATTGCCTTGTGGTCTTCGCCTTGATGGCCTCACGATGAATTTGAAATTACGTAAATTAAGATGAAAGTTGTATAATTCTGGGTGGCCTGACCTGGTAAAATACAGTAAATAAAACTGATGAACTGAAAGCCTCAGCCCAAAATTATTTGATGCAATTTCCAGCCTAGGAGCCCCCTGAGCCATCATCAACTTAAAGCGAGGAAAATGAAAGGTGCAGCTGCTGAAATATAAACCTACAGTTGTTGCCGTTTTTTCTCCTTTCTTTCTTTCTCAAATAGCAAGATGAAGAATGACGACAGTGGCTTAACACACCAAACTGTCAGCTGAGGATTGGAGGGGAAAATAATTGTCAGCGGTGGAAAGTGGGGAAAGGCAGAGACGGTCAGGCACAAAGAGGCTTTTCTACCAGGAGGCAGAACTGCCTCACGTCACAATACAAGCAGGAAACCACACCAACACCACCGCCACCACCTTGCCCCTGGGACTGAGTGTGTGTGTATGTGTGTGTGTGTGTGTTTATTTGTGTGTGTGTGTGTGTGCGAGAGAGAGAGAGCGAGAGAGAGAGAAAGAGGTAGAAGAATGGTTGGGAAAGGAGGGAAAAGAGGAATAGAAAGGAGTCTGGGACATTTAATGAAACTCAATATCCTGGTCTAAAAATAAATGGAGCAAGGAGCACATAAAGAGTGTAGTATGTGTGTGTTTGCATAGTATGTCTGTGTGTGTGTGTGTGTGTGTGAGAGAGAGAGAGAGAGAGAGAGAGGGATGTATAGACTCATTGGTGCAAAGGAGAGGTGCGAGAGAGTTTTATTCAATTCCCAGGTTTATTTGAGCTTAAAATTAATATTGTGCCCCCCCCCCCCCCCCCGCTATGCCTCTACTACCCCGTAGACCCTCACAGACACACACCTAAAAACACACTCAGCAAAGTGAGGTAACATCAAGTGGTTCCCATCTGCATGTAGAGGGGTGATGTCAGTTTGATTATGGAAACTACACAGACCATCAGCTCTCCACTGTATAGGCCATTAAATGGTAGACTGGGTGCAGGCAATTAAATGGTGAACTGAAACTTTAGAGCCGCCTATTTTTCACCAGTGTTATTGTAAGAATGTGTGTGTGCATCTCTGGGAAGTCTGATAATTACTAATACCTCACAGAAAGTATGTCTTCATTACATTTTTTCTTCTCTGCTTGAGTTTTCAAGACAAAGGTACCAGAATAAAGTTAAATCTTTGAAGCAACACAGTCACTTAATAAAGCAAATCCTATAAATGTATCAAAGGTAATGTTGGTGATAATGGTGCAGGAAGCTAATGACAGAATCCCTAACTGTTATACTGGCAACAAATAATTTCACATTTGCTCAATGGGGACGGTTTAAGACGGGTAATAGATTGAGGACTTTACACAACATTCCATGACACAAACAACAAAACATATAACAAACAAACACATCTGAACCAAATTCCCAAGAAGCATATTCTATTACTTATCTCTAGTATTATCTAGCCATTATCTAGAAGAGTCTGAGACTTCGCCCAGTTACGGGGAATGATGATGAATTGAGCTCTGTTTCCGGCGACCATGGCAATGTTTTGTTTTGCTTTGCTATGAAAAAAAAAAGAAAAAAACACCCAATGAGACGCACGTTGCATTGACGTCATGTGGAACCGAAGGCAGAGGTGAGAAACGTTAGGAAGAGTACAACTTGCATTCATTTCATACTTTCTGGCTTTAAACATATGTTTGTACACATAGGTGCAAACAAAGGAAGGAAGCTAGAGGATATAAATCTGACTGATAGGACAAAAATTAAACTGAACATCTTAACACTCAGCCTCAAAAGACCCTCCTGGGCACATTTGAATTACACAGGTAACCTCCACTTCACTGCTATAGGTGCTATCAAACTGTCACAAAGCACTGGGAAAATGTGTATTCATTTTCTGCATGTGTTTCTTTACTTATATACCGTGTGTGCATGTATGTGTGTGTGTGTGTGTGTGTGTGTGTGTGTGTGTGTGTGTGTGTGTGTGTGTGTGTGTGTGTGTGTAGGAGAGCATGCCAAGCCACCTGGGGCAGGGCAGGTATCATTAGTGATGGTGCCAAGAGACACTTAAAATGCAGCCACTATGTCTAGTACAAACAAGCCTGTCTGAGCACAGATCAGATGTGTGTGTGTGTGTGTGTGTGTGTGTGTGTTTTTGTTTGCATGTTCATAGAAGCTTGACAAAGCCCAAGTATTAAATGCATCCTGCGTTCACCCATCGTTCCTGCCTGCAGAGAGGTCACTGCTGACACCTTCAGTATTTTCAGCAGCCGCAATGAAAGCAGACAGACAAAATATATGGAATAAATATGATATGATATTTAGCCACCACACTGGTTTAGTGGTGCCAGGAGAAGTGGGAATACTCTTAATTCATCCCCAAAATTTCATCAAAGAACAAAGGCCCTATGTTGTAACCAGCAACACATAAGACTATGCTTGCATTTTTTAGTTCATCCCTTTTAGTTGTACATTATCACTTAACATCTGCTTTTTGATTTCAGGGAGTAAGGACCATTATGAAATTAACATTAGCCACAGAAGAGATGCACATCAATACTAGCCCACATACTAAATGGTGGGACAACTTCATAATTCTGCATTTTAAATGAACTATTTCTTAAGCCTTAGTCCATCATCACGTGAAAATTTAACAGCTACTCTCTCACCTCTGGCAAGTGATTGTAACGTCAAGCCCTGACACACAGCCTGTTATTGACATGATTTAAGAGGTCCCGCTATCAAAAAGTGCGTACTGTGTTTGAATTCTTCACTCCAAGTTGTAGTAGAAGAGGCAGCATCTCTTACACCGTCAGTATCCCGTCCGACCCAGGTGGGGGACAGAGCGACAGGCTGGGCTCCTGTTATCGGAGCTGCTGGCTAACAGCACCAATGTAGTATTGACAGCAAGTTCTTGTTTGAGTGGTTTGCTCCGTCTTTCCAAAAGAGGCCACATTTTGTTGAGTTATCATTGAGGTAAACCAGCAGGGCTGGTAGGTTGCAGGTGATGCATGACTACCTTACTATATGCCCTTTCTACCCTACACCGCTGAGCAGGCAGTAGAATATCAGAGCGATGGAATTTATCATTAAACTGTCTTTGGCACTACTTTATACCTTTTCCTTAATATTTTCCAGCGCAACACTTCCCTGCCTCCTAAACACCACCTGAAGTGTTAAAATGTGCAAAGCTGACGAAACACAAAGTGATGAAAAGATAAAACTCACACACTTGTTGGTTCAGGTGTCATGACTTTCTGGGATTGTATCACCTGAACTTGCTGTCTCTTTGATTACAGCGTACAAACAGCACGTAGAGGCCTGTGTAATAATGTGCTTTAAGAATTACACCTCTGAAGGCCTGTGTTTGATGATTTGTTAAGTTGCAGCAATGCTTAATAGTGTGTGTGTGTGTGTGTATGTGTGTGTGTGTGTGTGTGTGTTTGTGCATCTTAATAATTGTAGTTGCAATCAACTTGATACACTGCTTTATTTTTCATCACACAATGTTCCGAATGTGCTCTTAGCACAGCTATGCTGGGGCGTCGACTTCCACGTAAAACTGACGCTGAGGAGAAAGATCTGAGGAGTTTTTCTATGGTAAGTGAAGAGGCTTAAGGGAGGGACAGGGCTGTACAGTGGTATCAAGTATCTGAGACAAAGGTGTCTTTTTTTTTTTTTTATTATGATTTGATCAGCAGCAGTGAGCTGTTATGTTTCAACTTCTAATTTTCATTTGGATTTACACACACCACACTTGAGTTTGTTTTCAAACCCTTTAATTTCTGTTTTTTGTTGTTTTTTTCTTTTAGAAAGTAAAGTTATATTTTCACTCAATTCAAATTGGCAATTTCATGAAAATAATTACTGAATTTTACAAATCATTGTGGATGATTAGAAATTATACCCTTGATTAAAAAAAAAAAAACAAAACAAAACATTTGAAAATCTAAAAAAATGCCATTACAGTTTTGATCATTTTAATAATTTGTTTTACTAATTAAAATGCCAAACAGTATGGACTTTTATACAACTTCGTTTCATTTTACAACTTCTAATTTTTAATGTGAAAACTGCATCTATTTCTTAACCTTACATTATATTTCTGGTTATTTTTTCAGATTTTAATTAATATAAACAATGCAAATTGTGTAAATAAATCTAATTGTAGGATACGTTGTCAATAGTATTATATAGTGTGTATAATAGTTATTTTATTTCAATGTGTCATTAATAATGGTCATGTATTGTTTTTATTTATTGTAGAAAAACAATTGTGAAAGAGTTTGTGCTCTGGAATTACGTGTTTTTAAGAAGTATTGCCTGAAGCAGGTGGTGAAATTCAACGGCCCCATTTCATTAAAAAAAAAAAAAGAAAATGCTGCACAAAGAAAAATGGGAAGAAGCTGTTAAAGGCAAAAAGGCAATTTATTCCATGTGAAAAAGGTAAGAAAATACAACAAAGAAACTTTTCAAAGTTGTACTGATAACGGTCCGCATGACCCAAACATTCTGCAGAGCCTCTTTTCCTTTTCACTTCAATGTGCTGGCATTTTTTTCTTCTGTGAGTTGGAAATTTTATTTTTGTATATTTAAAGGTCATTTTGGGAAAAAACATTATTTGAATAACAGACAGACACTGTATTTCAATTATGTGGATGTTTTGACAGGGTTAAAAACCACATTAACTGTGACTAGTAATCGTCTCAACACGCCAATGAAGATGCTTGCCAGTACAGAGGTCTAAATATAAATATAATACATTCTCTTCTCTCCTTTGTGCAGCACAAGGATGAATATTTATTTTATGCTCAGTCATAATATTTTCTGATCAATGATGTTTCTGCGTAGTTGCCAGTGTTTGGAGAAAAGGTTAACGATAATGGCGTTTCTTTTTCAAGCTGTGCGTACACATTAATTGGATTATTGAAGGCACTTTCTAACAAATCTAATGTACTTTCTAAAAATATATGTGAGGCAAAAGGGTCTGTTCACCCAAAGGGCACAGTAAGAATAAGACTAAGAAGAAGAGGAAGAAGAAGAAGAAGAATTTTATACTTCTTTCAGTTTACACCCAGTGGTATGGATCTATACTGATATATTCTATTTTTTATATAAATATATATTTTATATTTCCTCACATTTTTTGAACTATTTGTAAACGAGACTTCTGCTCCCAAACCAGTGCAAAGCAGGTGAACGTAATTTTGTTGGTGGTGATTTACTGTCAGCATTAAAAATTACAATTGAAAAACTCCCTAAAAATGAAACAAATATTTTTAAAGACAAAAGTCCCTTATGAAAACTTTGTTGACTATTTCAAGCATCATTTCATGTTTATTCAGAGCAGCGACTAAAATCTCAGCAGTTGACATCGCGAACCTCACCAGCGAAAACCAAATCTATCAGCACGGACAGAAGTGCACTTGAAGTGAGATGGTTTCGGGTGGACTGATCCTTTAAACAGCCTCTGCTTTTTTTCTAACCTGAAGAAAATAACAACCAGACAGCCTCCTTGTTAAACACAACCCACACATTTACATGAATGGAACGAGTTTGGTATGTACTTGCGCGTGTGCATGCGTGTGTGTGTGTGTGTGTGTGTGTGTGTGTGTGTGTGTGTGTGTGTGTGTGTGTGTGTGTGTGGTTTTCTGTAGAAGTGCACTTCTGTTTTTACTCTGCAGTTCACACGCAGTCATTCAGGTGTCACGCCACAGTGAGTGTCCTGAGATGACTTTTCCTATTTGGAGATTTTCCATTCAAAAGACAGCACCGTTTTTATTCGCTAACATTATACAATATCCTCAGCTTTGCATATTTGCCATTATATTAGAGTTTAGATCTTGTGAATCAACAAAACATACAGATGGATGTAGTCAAATAAAAATGCTTTCAAGACAAGGCACAAATCATATTAACTGACTAAAGCTGACACAGCGGGTTTGGGGAGGGGGGCTACCCAAAAAAAATGTATGGTACCGTGTGTAAAAAGAGTTTTCACATAAGAAACAAAAGCTTCACATCCAACTTATTGAACATAGTGCTAAACTGAGCAGACTGCTGCTCGGTGAAGTATGTGTGCGAAAGTGTTAACAGCTAGTCAGCTTATAAACACTTGATCTTTAGGGCCCGTCAAAAACATAAACGAAATGGCAGGGTGATGACATAACTTTATCAGAATGAAATACTCGGGGGGGGGGCACGGATGGGATGCAAACGAAATGCACGATACGTTAAAGAAAACGAAATCTTTCAAAAAGAAGCTTATTCAAATAAATCTCGGCACGCCAGTCCAGGTCCACATCCAGCTACAAATCATCAAAACCATGTTAAGTAACATGATGACAAAAGTTTGACAATTTGAGAGCATTTCTCATGCAACAGTTTCTCACAAATTTGAACCGGGAGTTCTGCCTTTCAACGGTAAAGGAAACCACATCCGTTTGCCATCGGTTTTAATAAACCTAGTTTATTCATTCCTAAAGTAAAAGCCCACAATCACTCCTCACTATTGACAAAAATCCTGATTCGGGCTCAGAAATTCTCACTCCCACATCATTAATCTGCCACAGGCCTGTTCATTCAGAACCACACATGCTGCCTTTCGCTGCTCAAGTGGCTGTAGCTGCCATTATTTCAGGGGCCAAAAAGGCAGATGAAGCAAAGTCAAAAACCATTTTAAAAGAACTTTAATTACAGTCATCTTAGTTGCCAGAGAACACTAACATTAATTGCCTGAAAACTCTTGCGCAGCCAGCAGCCACATGCAAACCAAATGACAAGGGCATTAAAGGAGATGGTTTAATATGTTCAACGGCTGGAGGGCAGACGACGTGTTCTCCCTCACCCTGCTTTGTTGTCCCTTTAACTGCCTCCATTCATCTTCGTCTATCTCTTTAATTGTTGTCTACTTTACTCATCACTTTTATTGCTTTTTTTTTTTGCTTTCCTAATTTTTTTTCCTTTACCTCGATTATGGATACACTGCACGATGAGTAACCAGGATGAGTAACAGGAATAGGAGTTTTATGGGAAATAGTCAAACACAAAAAAAGAAAAAAAAACAAAAAAAACTGGAAGTACTTATTTTGTCATAATTTTATTAAAAAGAAAGAAAGAAAGAAAGAAAGAAAGAAGGAAAAACAAAAACAAATGTACTAATTTTTGGTTATGCTTGACTTTCTAAACCATTACTTTGATTGGTCTAATATCTTTGTGGGCAGGCACTAAAAATAAATTTGAAATCTCAGCTTAGTCCCAAATAACCCCAGTGGAAGGTGGCGTGAAAATACTGGAAACTTTAGCCATGGTTTGTGTGTTGCAGTCATCAGTTAACTGCGTTGTGATTTGAGTCCGTGACCACCATATGGAGGACTGCGATTTCAGGACCACCAGTTGTGGTGGTCCTGAAGCCGCAGCCGCCCCTTAGGACTCACTGCTACCTTTAGTAAGCGAGGTCAACTAGTGTGCATTTTTTGTGTGGACACCAGTCAGCCTAGCTCGCTAGCTTCCACTATGCTTTGAATGGAATACAAACTCACTAGCATGATGTGTCTGATGTCATGATGTATGTCCAAATGTATTTATTTATTTCATCTATTCAGTTTAACATCTTCAAGGTACATAATGTTACTTCTGCCTGTGGAAATAAAGGGTATTTTTTATATTTTTTTATTGTGACAAAAATGGGAAAACTACCGAGGCCCGGAGAGGTCAATGCTCTGTAACTTAAAAAGGCCCATGCAAGTAGACAAAACACAAGCAAGGAAACAGTTCCACCAATTTGACAACACATGTGCAGCGTTTGGAAAAACATATGTGTTTTCTGTACTGGCAGATCAATTCTGCTTAAGGTGTTTGTTTTTTTTTCTCACTTTGCAGCATTTTGTCTAAATGATGCAAATGAGTCGCCACTTTGTGTGTGTTTATTAAGTTGCAAAGCGTTGCGTTCTCAGAACTACTGTAAAAAAAAGAAAAGAAAAGAAAAAACCATCTCGTATCGTTGTTTGTCAGTTATACGGGGCTATGACGTGCACCAGTCAGTAGCGCACCACAGGAATTCTCCTTAGCAACACAGGCCCCGAAATGTCAGTCAACCTCTGTCTCGGAAACACCTACCCAGAGACTTGAGGGTTAGACATTTGTTCCACACATATGTCCATAGACTAATTTATCTGTTTTCATCAGAGTGTATATTTACACAAAACATGAGGAAAAGTCAAACATCAGTCTCACTATGAAAATGTGATGACAGAACACTCCATTTCGCATAAATGCGTCGTATTCGTTCAGTCCATCCTCTCTCTCCTTCTCCCGTTTACCTCCTCGCCTCTGTCCTGATGCAGCTCTTCTTCTCCTCCCTTCGTCTCCTCCTCCCTTCGGCCCATTAGAAACAAAGGGGAGCCATCAGCCCATCGATCACACTAACCTCCTGTGTGACCTCTTGCCAAATGACGCCCCCCCCCTACCCCCCCAGAAAACCAGGTCTGCTTCACGTTGTTCTTTGTTTGCACTTTTCCTGTGTTTCTCAGAGCGGCATTGTGGTATTCTCAACAAGTAGCTCATTTAGCCGCTGCAGCGACAGCGGCTTGAAGTGTTGAAACATACATCCTGCTTGAAATAAAGGTTCGGATGCAAACAAATACAAACTGTGTATGCTGTATGTACTCCGGATATCAAATTGTTATGAACTTCCAGCTCAGTATCTGGCTCAAATTGAGACCTATTTTCCATACCCCCATTTCTCCCCATCATGACAGAATTTATATAAAACAGATGAGAACTCCTCAACCATGATGGCCACCCTCATATCACAGAAAATATTTACACTTCTAGTGGCAATAGCTGTGTTGGAATAAGTTTCAGGCTGCAAATGCATTTTACTTTGCAGGCAGAACTCACGAGAAGAGTCCAGCAGGACAGAAGAGGAGGAAGAGCAAAGAAGAAATGGAAAAAAGTTGGGTGAGCCAAAGCGTTAATTTCCCTCAAAAGAAAAACAAAATGAGTCAGTGGCTCTAATCTTTTTCATTGAACCAAACAGGAATGCGTGCGTGGTAAACAAATCAAAGGGCGATTAACTCTGTTCTCTAAGTTGAGGATGTAAAACTTGGTTATTAATGGATTTAGATGATTAAAAAAAAGCCATTTGAGAGGGGGAAAAGCATGATGTAATTCTGAAAATGAAGCTGGTTTGTATTTACTTTGCTGCTGCTTTTGGCTATGAGTACAGGTGACTTCAGCTTATCATGAGCTTGCTTTAAGTTTTGCATGAACTGTCATGACCATTTAGTTATGAAAAAAAAAATTCATATGAAGCTACCATCAGGAGTAATTTAGAACAGTTCCTTATATCTAAAACAAGTAACATATGCTTCAGGGATATAAATCATAATGTCTTGTGTAAATTTGCATGACATATTTATTTTAAACTCCATGTTATGTGTCTTTCAAAACAACCTGGACTGAATTTGCACCCAACATGGAGGCAGATACTCGCTCGTTGAGGCAAATATCTGTTGGAAAGAGAAATCTCCGCACAGATGGAGGCTGTGACTCATTCACCTAGAAGAAGAACATTTCTGTTGGTTTAGTCACCAGGGTCACACCCCTACACACACCTACCAGTCACTTAACCAGTTCCCTATCTCTTTCTGTCTCACACACACTGAGGCACGCACACGTGCACACACACGCACACACACACACACACACACACACACACACACACACACACACACTGACTCACTCACAAAGGCAGTATTTCATAAGCATTTACATAATTCAAGCTTAATTATTTCACTAAGCTAATACATTAAAACATATAATATCAAAGAGCCGACCCCCTTGAATGCAGTACTAGAGAAAAGTGGGTACAACTATAAATATAAAGTTGCAAGGTGGGAAGATAGAATACAGTGAAGTGGACAGTGTATTGAAAGAAACAAAGAAACCGTTCGTCCGCATTTGCTCTGGCTGTTACTATGAGTGCTGGAAATCAAATGTCAAGATTTTTCCTTTCATCTGTGTATTTTTGCTTCCTCAGAGCCTTTGTCTGTCTGTGTGTGTGTGTGTGTGTCTGTGTGTGTGTGTGTGTGTGTGTGTGTGTGTGTGAGTGTGTGTGTTTGCGTGCATGAATATTCACAGGCGAGAAAGAACTGAAGCTTAAAAGGGGAAATGAGTTCATGTGAAAATTTTTTTTTTTTTTTTAAACTTTATAGAGTTAACTTTTTGCTTACTTCCAAGTTAATGTTTAAGTATCAAAAAGAGGGGAAAAGGCTAATGATTTTCCCCAAACGAAACGATTCCCTTAAGTAGTTCCTGATTATTTGGACATATGAGAAGAACATGCGAACAACTTGTGAGCTATCGAATGTCTTGGATTAATAAAACTGCAGAAAAAGATGTAATTCAGCTCTTCTCGCAAGTGAAACTTCTCTATAAATCAATCACTCGCCCCCTGCAGGTTTAAAAGCTGTCTTCAAACCAATTGCACTCTGCTACTTCATGAAAAAGGGGACATCTCCCGAATCAATATCCGTTTCTGCACCGGTTTTTCGTATGTTTATTCAGGTCTACAAAACAGTTTATGCCCAAATATAGGTCTGCCGGCTGAGCAGTGCACATTGCTATATCTCGGAGACATGACACCTGAATATATAAAAATTCAATTTGGGCTGCAGAGGGTTTCTTTTTTTCTGCTACAAAACATTAATATTTAATTTCACTGTAAATGACTGTGTAAAGTAGTAAAATACAAACTTTTCAGCTTTTACTGTTCAAATCAACAGAGGTAGAACGTGTCCTTCTCGAAAACCTGTGTCTAGGTACAGTGTCACTATATGTTATCAGTGATCCAACCAGGACTTGGAGAATTTAAGCTAAATAGATAGTACACACCTTTCAATCATGCACATGTACCAAAGTGTGATGAAAGACTTCATAAACAATTATCTGCAATGTTACACCATGCCAGATATACCACAGGTCACACAGGCATTCTCCTCACTCTGCATAAAACTGCCCTTCACATTTATCAAGGCCACATATTTTCCTGCATTATACAATTTCTGCAGCCTTCATCTCCATCCATTAATACCACAATAAAATCCCTTGACACTGTTCAATGTGAACAGATTCTCCGAGGTCCACTGCTGTTCACTGCAGGAACTCCTGCCAGCGTTGTATTGTAAACCAAGAGAGTCTTAAGAATCGACGGACGTTTAGGTTTCAGCATGTTACGAGTCACATTTACTTTGCATTGTAAGCTGATTTTTTTTTACCGACTGTCAGCGAAGCCAATTACAAAGAAGGGGAGACTTTGAAAGGAATATCGGATGGTCCCAAAACGTCAAATGCAAGTTTTAACAACTGTCCCCTCACAGATTTTCACACAGATTTTCCTTTGTGAACTTTAATCACATCATCATTTCTTTTAAAAAGATGATTACACACAAGACACACATCCAACAGAAATTATGTTTTGACTTTGACCTCATGGCCCTCGCAAGTTCCTCTCAGCACCAAGGTGCTTCGGCACAGCTTCTGAAGAAAATGGCAGTTGAATATAGAGTCCTATGCATATCTCTCATGTGCCATTAGCTTCATCCGAAAATTAATTTTTACATGTAAGAGCTGCTAACAACGGGCAGGGAATTTTGAAAATATTATGGGACTTTGAATACGATGAAACTTGGCAAGTGGCCAGTATTTATAGATATCAGTGTGTTTTTGTGAGTTATTTTACTTAAAAACATGATCTTTCAATTTGTATTGCTCACTCACATTTATCCCCTTACAAAGTCAAAATACAGTAGCATCAATATTAATGTCAACTGCAAACCAAAGTTTAATTGAAAAGGGTTTGTTGCATAAAAAATACATATACCTATTCAATGAATTACAGATAATGATATTTTGTCCTTTCAGAGTTTCAACTCTTTGTCCTATAGTGTAGTGTTGTTATACAAAATGCTTTTGTAGTGCTCTACCTATGTTCGTTGATATTCTCTGACTCTGACTTAATATCATTAATGACACTTTTGTCTTTTTCTAAACTTTCACTAGTGTGAGTGTGTGTAGTGTGTTTGTGGATTGTTTGTGTTTAGAGGAAAAATCACCTGCCTTCTCTAAATACTTAATACTAAGGTGTGTGTTATTTCAAGGTGTTTTATTTAGCAATTCACCTCCTCTTTGTGGTCTTCTGATTAGATGTTTGTTTACGTGATGAAGGCTGATATGGACTAAAATGTAAATAAATGCAGATGGTAGTAGGCAAAACAGTTTGCAGGAGTTCTCTTGCTTTCGGTCCCAGTTATTGACAAATAATACTTTGATATATTGATTATAAATGTATGAAAAGTGGAAATTTGGAAATCAATTAAACATTTGTTCTCCCTATCAGATAATACTGTTTTTCTTAAAAATTGCAAATGCACACACTTCAAAAAGTTAAACCGTGGGTAATCAACAGTGTCTTGCAGGAATATCCTTCCTGTCTGGGAACTTAACACACCTCATCAAACCTTATCCTTCTCTGACATTCCTTCTGTTTCCCCCTTGAGACATAAGCTACTCTCCAGTAAAAAAACAATCGCTCAGTTCAAGTTCAGTGAATCATTATGATGTTACTTCCATTTATATCTTACTGTTACATCCATTGGCTTGAGTCCTGCAGCTAGACACAACGCACATGGCATTTATTAGCTTTAAGTTATTAATTTTACAAATAACAAAGTTTAAGTTAAAAGTTTAAGTGCGGTTTTGGTGCCGGATGGTTAAGCTTGTCTCTATCATTACGACCCTGCTTCCTTTACAGGCTACATGATTAAGTCTTAAAATCATGTGAAGTTAAAATCCATATTGGACGGATTTGTGACATGCTGTTTTTGAAACATGCGACAGGGCAAGCTCGCTGGCCCTGAGCAGAGTCAAAACTGTGACTTAAAATAGAAGGATTTCCCTCCAAACAACTACAGAAACACATGGACACACACACGCACATTCAGACTCATGATTCAGAATGACTGTACATGCCCAGGTTACAAGCCCGCTCTGAAGCAGACTTTCCGCATGGTTGGCTTGTTCTTCCAATAACCGGATGGCTTGCTTCCGTCTATTCCATGGAGGGAGCGAACTTGAAAGAGGGTACAGAGGGTGTGGAGAATTAAAATTGGCACATCTAATGCTGTATGGGCAGTCAAAAAAAAAAAAAAAATGAAAAAATAAACAATTCGTTTGTCTCCCGTTCACTTTCGCCAAAATAAAACTCGTGGCTGTAAAACTTGCCGGTACTTTTCCAGGTCTCGTGATTTTTTTATTTTTTGTTTTTGGACACTGTGAATCATAAAATGTAAGTCTGCATTTTGATTGATGACTCAATAAAACAGGATTACATTTGACCCATTTAATAGTTCTTCATCATTTTGGCATTTTTGGAAGCAGGCTTATTAGCTTTTCTACTAAGAACTGGATGAAAAGACTGATACCACTCTCAATTCTTTTGCCGTAAATATGAAGCTGTTAAGGTCAGATAACGGGAGACCTTTTGTTTTGCTTTAGCATATGGATTGGAAACAATTTGGAAAACAGCTTGTCCAAAAGGTTCCAAATCAAACTACTAACACCTCCAACGTTCTTTAAATAATGTTTTATAGTATCTAGTTTGTTTAAACAACACAGGCAAAGCCATGCTAGCCGTTTCCGCCTGTTTCCAGTCATTGAGCTAAACTGAGCTAACGGGACATTGGCTGTACCTTCATATTTACTGTACAAACAGGAGAATCTGGTCATCTGAATATTAGCATACTGTACATCCCAAAAATGCCAAACTGTTTCTTAAAATAGGAAAAAATAAAAAACTAAAACATTTCCATCAAGTTTCTATTTGAAGTCACAATATAAAAAAATAACAAAAAAACAAAACAAAACAAGGTTTAAAAAAATGTTTAACTTCAGGTAATCCCATGTTAGCGATTCATCTACAGGCCTCTGCAATTTCCTCCTGGGAAAAAACCAAACCAATTATTTCCCCACAGCATGGCAGTGGTCCAAGCAGGGTCTGATAGAGACAAGAGGTGAATATGACTTCTCCTCGCTCTTCTCTGTCACAAAAGCTAACGAGATGTAGTTTAACTCACACCCACCGCCTCAATCTTAAATAATAGGCCGATCGCAAACGTAGAAAAAGGACGACCCTGCAGCGTTTAATGAATTCAAGCCACGGAGGGCTTGCATAAGGCACCGCTTGAAACAATTTTGGGGGTTCAGCCGCCTCAGAGGTTGTAGCCCAGATTTGCTAATGAAAAAGAGCGTGAAAAGAAAATGACAGCCTCATGTGCATATTCACTTGTGACGTATTTGCACTCTAACAACTGAACTTGTACACGGCCAACTAGCGCTAGTATTTGGAATAAAATAGAGTCACGTTTTTGTTGGGGGCCTTTTTCGGGAAAATATGTGGTCATAAAAATGAAACATCGCGGATAAACATTCATATACAGGTTATTAGTCGCCTCTTCTCTCAAAAGCTTTTTTTTGCTTTCCAATGGAAAAGAACACCAAAACAAAGGTAGTCTGTGCTACATAGCAATTTCAGCAGTAACGATATATGTCCCTGTCAGTACCAATGTTCCCACATACGTAGACGACAGGGCTGCAATCTGGGGCTCGGGTCTGCTGCATCTCTCCCCTGGTGCCTCGTAATGAGGGCTGACTCGAGCAGAGATTAACTACGATCTGGCTTACGTTAACCCCCAGCAGCTTCACGAGCTTCAGATAAAGATTAAATATTTTAACATGGGACTATGAGGTGGGTGGTTATTTGATTCTTCCAGTTTGTCAGGTCTGTACATGAAAAATGGACCAATTAGGCAGAATTGAACGGATGGCCATGAAAACTACACCCAATTACAGAAAAATAAATTGACATCTCCAGGAGGGAAACCTTATTAGTGGAAAATGAATGAAAGTCTTCCCAAGCCAATGCAAGTCAACAAGAGCTGCAGATACTGAGACTAATCATTCTGACAGCTAATTTTCGGATGCCACCTAAAGTAACGTTAAAGATTACAATGAGTAAGGAGTAAACAAAGCTAAAAATGTTGCTTAAATGTGTAATGAGAAGCATTTTGCCACCAGAGGCTTGTAAACTCAACTTTTAAATTTGCCCTCTATGCCACAGACAAACAGGACGTGAAGCACGAGGGCCCATTAACGTGGCTGCCAAAACACAACAGCGCACCGATCAGCAGACCTCCCAAACGTCCTGTCTGTATCTGAGTCGGCATGAGAGACAAAGTGATGCAAAAGAAAATCCTTTTTCAAATTTCTAAAACTGAGGGAACCTACCATTAAAGCTACCATTAAAAATAAAATTTAAAAAATGTAAAAAATTTTTGGGTGGAGATTGCCTGCAGGTGTTGTTGCCCTGCCTCTGCTCACTGTCAGAAGGTTAATAAGCAGACAACTCATTAATCATAAAAATAGTTTTTAAGTTTACCAGATTATTTGAGGAGGATTGTTTGGGGGTGAATCTGAGAATGAGTGCTTGTGAAATACCCATCGTAACCATCCGTTGTGTAGGAAGAGGTGCATACATCAGGTCAAAATCTAATGGATGTTTACAGCAACTTTGATAATAACTTTTACATTTGCCTTTGTTTTCTCTTTTAAGTAATTATGGTAAAATCTGAGGTTTGTTTAAGTGGTTTTGATCATCTACAAAATGATCAAAACTGCAGAAATAAGACAAAATTTACAGTAATATATACAAATGAAGACTGTTTCTTTTAAGCTTTTTTTTCAGGTTTATCACAGCTTGAGTCATACTTTAACAGTTTTGGCATCTAATCATTTCTATCACAATTTACTTGACAAGTTAAGACAGGTAGATTGACGGAGTACTTTATTAATCCAAAAGGAAAAGCACATGGAAATTGCAAATCACATAAAACACAGAAAAAACAAAAGTGGGTAGGTGAGAAACAAATAGAATAAAAGTAAAGTAATATAAAATAACAAAAAGAAAAGGTAAAGGAAAAGATGAGAATAGACGTTGGATCATGATCTTCTCTGATCTTCTCTAAAAAATCCTGAACTGATATATACTGAACACAATCACGCTGCAATGATTGTGCTGAGCAATACTGAAAAATCAGCAAGTAACAGCACATGTTATACAAGAGGATGCAGGAGTGACCTTGACTCTATTCGTAACCACATCGAGATATTTTATGACATAATCTAAAAGGAAGAGATGGTATAGTAGGTATGAAAGACACTGACAGGGACACACTGATAGTAGTGACTGGCGGAGCAGTTCTTTTCACTGTACTGAATCATT
This sequence comes from Istiophorus platypterus, assembly GCA_016859345.1. Lineage (NCBI taxonomy): Eukaryota > Metazoa > Chordata > Actinopteri > Istiophoriformes > Istiophoridae > Istiophorus > Istiophorus platypterus. Next base: position 15,217,780 of record CM029113.1, on the reverse strand, counting down.
AGAATCAGTTCTTTCATAGGATTCATTCAGAGGATTCATTCAGCGAATCGTCCGGCGCTTGCCTGCAGCTTCGGCTGCGAAGTCCCACTTACCAAGCTGAAATGCTGAAATGTTGAGCTAGGCTCACCAACTAGAGAACTGATAGCGGTCCGCGATGAAGGATTGCCACTGCAAACGGATGGGCGGGCTGGAGCTAGTCGGCAACTGCCTATCACTTAGGGGTCACTCGTATTTGGTTCTATCACTACATGTCTGTATATGCTAACCGAGACGTATCGTGTTGTGCTGTGGCAAAGTAATTTCCCTCCGGGATCAATAACGGACCCACCTACCTTGTCGGTAAAATATCTGCCTGTTCCTAAGGTTACGAAGGGCTGATAACTTAAAAGTATCCATAAGCAGAAAAATGACCGTGATGAGACAGGGTACCTGTATACTTCAAAGTCTCAGACGGCCTTGTATTCTGAAAATATCCAAATTTGTTCACAAATTTGATTATTATAAACAGATTAGCAGTGACACATCCACGCAAACACACACACGCATGCACGCACACGCACACGCATGCACGCACACGCACACACACACACACACACACAAGCAAACACGACATACACGGAAACACGTCATACACACTTCATTCAGTGCATGTATCCCTGTAGCTGTAAAAACAATAATGATGTGCTTGTACATTTGCACGCAATAGCGTTAGAGTACGTTTATATGACATCAGTCTAGTTAATGTCATATATCTGGATTGCAGTCGAGGACCAACTTCGGCTGATTCACTGCAGTTCAGAAATTCGTATCAGCTGTGTATTTGCTTTCTTGAACACACCCTATCCCTCCTGTGGCTGACTGACTTGAATCATCCACTCCTGCACATTCGCCTGTAACTGACAAAGAATGGCTCGTTTCAGGAAGTGGTTCAGTTCAGTTCGTCCGATTTGTTCTTTGAAACGAACTGAACTGAGCCAAAGGTTTGCAAGCACCACAACGCTGTTCTAGAGGGTCAGTTTGGGTAATAATCCAACAGTTGTCTTGCTGATTAGCCTACATTTTCCAAATGGGTTATGCATATCTCAGGATTTGTTTAACACTCATATGATAACACTACTCGTGCTTTCTTGCCTCTTTTTACTTTTTTTTTTAGAATTCGTTGGGGTACCAGATTCGAGTGGTTAGCATATTAAGTAAAATATCAGAAATAGAACTACCAAAATAAGCCCTATGGTGTAAAACAAGAGAGTTAGTTATTTTGTTCACCAGAGGATTGTGCGATAAGGATTGTGTGCTTTTTTTTCCCCCATTGTGGTCAGACTCAGACTATTCTACATGGCACTAAACTGAAATAAAATATTCAGGTTCCCATTTCAATTCAGCGCCTCACATCTTAACCTCTCTTTTTAAGGGTGGATACACATGGCTGATGGATTTAGCTCCAAATAGGCCGTCGCTCTCACGTTCAAAAATTATACACCCTGGTTTTTCACTTTCTCCCTCACCACCAAATAAAAAAATAGCTGGACGGTAACTTCGGCACATAATTAAGTCAAGACATTTTGTAGCGGTTTGCATCCAGGCTTCCCTTAACCCTTGGGTCTAACTCCATTTCTGTTTCAAGACGTATTCATCCATCTGCACTCCCTTGATCCCCTGTCCAAAACCACAACGATGACTCACCGTTAAATGAGCAGGGGTTGGGGTTGGTGGGGCAGAAAGCGGACAGATTAACTCGCGGGGAACGGTTTGTGGCGGGGAATCAGAGAGACGTAGTCTGACTGAGACTACTTGTGGGTGCTGGAGGCCTATCAGGCGGCGCAGTTGCCTGGAATAACAAACAGAGACTGTCGGGATGACGAGCATGGATGGTGGTCCCTACTGTAAAGCCTTTATAGTAGATCCTTCTCCAAAGAAGAGGGGAATGAAGATGAATTTCATTTTAATTCTGGAAAGGTTTTGGGACGGCGTCCAGGGTGTGTCCCCAGAGGATAGCGGAGGACTGTTGGATAAACACTACTGAACAATATGAAACACTACTTTCATTCAGATATATCAGAGGGACTGTTCTGCTTTTCCTTAATATCAAGTTGAACACAGAACATTATATTACAGCTAAATGTTAGGTAATCGATCATTTAGAGGACAGCGTAATTTTATTTAATTTTTTTCACTTATTGTGAAGAAATCCTATTATCCCTCTGTAACAAAGAGCTCCTTTGCTGTCTGAAAACTATGAAGAGCACATCACTGAGCAACATTGTTTAACCGGGCGACATGTTTTTTCATCACAATGAACATAGGAACTGTAGTTTATTTTGCGTCAGTTGCACAAACACTGTCCTTCAGCTGTAAATACTCACTGCGCACCAAATCTGTATTAATCAGAGGAAAATGGCCCCCGAACAAATGCACATCTCCTTCTGTTCTAGGAACGCTTGACTAAAATCTACAGTGCGCAGCTGTTTTACCAACCTACTGATCCTTCCTTTTTTTAATGAAAACTATAAATTTGTGAGAAAGAATTTATGCTTTCAATAGGAACAAATGGTCTTGGGGATGAGTGCCACATGCAAGCTAGGGAAAGTATTGAAAGGACAGCTAACAGATTGTTGCATTTGGTCTTTCATGTGTTTTGTGACCAATAACTGACAATAATAGAGTATTTCACTTTCAGACAATTCTAAATATATTGTGCAGGCGCCGTAAATGCACACCAAATGTGTATTGATCTGCAGAGGAAAAGTGTCCCTTGCAAACAGACTATTAAACCTTATTTAAGTAAACTTGTGTAAAACCTAAATTGCCCGGCTGTATTGAGAAATTTAAAAAACTGAAATAAAGAGACAAAAAACGATTTTTTTAAAGTGCAAAAACAAGAAACTGACAGCTTAAAGCATTGTTAGTTTTGCTATTTTCATGGCCTTTGTTGACAGTTCGAAAAATATAGAATAACAAAAATAAAAACAAAAAAACACGCTCAATAATTACAATTACTTTATATATAATTTCATCAAAACCCCAGTGTTTTTCTGTTTTGCACTACATAGAAATAGATTACCGTTCCATTTTTCCCCTATTTTATCATTTTTTTAAAAGATGAATCTGACATTCATCCAAAAGTAATATATAAAGTAATCCAGTGAAAGAAATATTTACAGATTTCAAATTAGGACAAAAATATTATTTTCTTTGGTCTGTTCCCTGAGTTACAAACCCCCATAACTTTTTAAACAGCCACATAATGGTTAGAAACTGACTGCAAAGGTTGTTTTATCCCCCTTTTTTATTTGTAAGAAGAAAACAAAAAAGGTTAAGAAACACACTTTACAAGTATGGCATTAAAAACACATCAAGGGACTAAGAAGCACATAGTAGTTTAGATATTTTTCACTGCCAATGTTCAAGCATCCCCAGATGGTTGTAGTTGAACACAGGGCTGTTTGCCAGTGCACTTCACCAGAGGCACTACCATCCAGAGCAGAATACTCTACTGGTGCATAGCCAAGTGTAGGAAAAACCAAAAAAAGAGAAAAACATCCCTGTTCTGTTTCTGGGATCAAACAGGACAAGCGAAAGTTTAACTGGGGAAAAACGGTGAGGGCATAATCACTGTTACAAAGAAACTGGACTTGTCTTTACTGACTGGACTGAACTGCTCTCTCATATGATTGCATTCTCTTTCTTTTAGGAATCTGTCTTTTATGCTTCATGCACACAAAATGGAAGACCTGCTGTAAAAAGAGACAGCCCCCCCGGTCCTCCCTGGTAATACAGATAAATTAACACGGTGCATTACAAAAGATTTCTGTCCATTGTTAATCTCGGAGGTTACGGCCGTTGTTGGAGAACGAGCCCTAGAGTTCAGCTGGCCAAACATCCTGCTGAATAGGGCCTGTCCAGACCTCTGATTAACGTGAGTAATGACAGTAAATATGAGGTGATAATAGCAGAGGACAGACAAACATGACTCACAGCCTTTTGGGTTTTTTAGATTTAACAGTACAACAGATGTTAGTGCTGAATCTGACATCTCAAACGTTTCAACTTTCAATTTACCTTTGTGTTTCTATCATATTACTGATTTGCAATTAATTCAATAACTTTGAGTTTAACCCTTTAAGATCTAAGCTTAAAAGTCTTGAATATATCACAGTATTAAATATTATCATTAAAATATACTGTATTATCAACAAGTGCACACATCTCTTTTTTAAGCAGTTCCTCTTTCATATTACGTCAGTAACTGAACCTTTCTGCACAATATAATAAATGAGACTTTGTGTAAACACAGATATGGAATTTTTCCTGTTTTTACTGGAGCAAAACGAAGTAACACATACCCACTGTCTGACAGTGGGTGTAGCCTCCACAGATATGCTAAGCGCTCAGATGAGAGCACGTCATTTTAATCATCCCGCATATCTGAATTTCTTTTAAAATATAAAGATAATGAAATATAATAGGTACTGCAAATCAATATCTAATCAATCAAAAACCATAAAAAAGTACTTTAAAATAGAACATTTTATCTTTGTACAGTCGAAAATCACAAATTTGTAAAGGGCTTTACAGTCTCAACAATATATTGTTCAAGTATCCTAAGACCTTGAATCTGGATGAAAAAAAACTCCACCAAAAAAACAAAAAAACAAAACAAAACAAAAAAACACTTTTACAGGGGAAATGTGAGTGAAACAACCTTTGCTGACTTGATACTTCATGTAGAAATATAATAACTCGTTCATGTGCGTATGAGCGCTGTTATGACTCGTCCCTAATCTGTAACAGCGTTTTACTGATGCTGCACATTTCACTGACTTCACTCCTGAACCACAGTTCATGTTTCTCCCTCTGAGCTCTTCCTCTTTCTTTGAAATAAAAGCAGCATGTAGTGGGGTCAACTGAGGTAGCTGCGAGTCTTTCGCTCTGCAGCGGAGGATGGAGGATGTGCTACTCACGCATCTTACTGTGTATTTACACAGTACGATGTGTGCGTGTGTGTGTGTCTTAGTGTGTTTGTGTGCATGTGTGTGTGCGTGTGTGTGTGTGTGTGTGTTTGCGTGTGCGTGTGTGTGTCAGTTTCACCATCTGGCTGCCATCAGCCCATCGAGCCGAGGTCCTGCTGACAGTCAGGACCAGCTGGCTGACTGGACAACATGTACCAGACCAGACCAGAAGCAGACGGAAGCAGGTTACTGCTGCGTCTGACCCCTAGTGTGGGAAAATGCCGTGCGTGTATGGCCATGGTCATGCAATAAAGAAGGCCTTTGAGTTAGAATACAGTCAAACTATGAATTCTCATAGTAAGGCTACATACAAAATATGTTTTCTTTCCTTTTTCTTTGCACTACACCTCTTCAGGATGAAGGGTTCTTGATATAATAATACTTGCATGTATATATTTACAGTATATTTATGTATTTATCAATGTAGATAGGTCTGACAGTGCAATAGTAAAATGCAGGTATGTAATGTTGCTGTGAGTGCACATTTATGTCTTATGTGAGTGAGTGTATTCTTGTTTTACTAAACATTAGACAGAAATTAACTATGTTGTACGTGAGAGCGCTATGAAATTTCCCCTTTTATTTATCAAGAGGTTGTAATAAAAATGCCAGGGCACAAAGCATGAAATTTAATTCATAAAATTAAGATTTATATTACGAAAACATTTGCAATATTGCCTTCATTTAAAAAAAAAACTAGTAAACCCTCATTTAATGCCCTACCCGGGGGGTTATGCCGTAATAAGGAAACATAATTAATTCTAATTAACACCAGACACGGGATAATGAAATTGCAGCATGCTAGAAAATGTTTATTTGTTCAGTGTCTGACCAGAAAATCATTCTTGTTGTGTAGTAGTTATTTATTCATTTATTTATTTTACATTGCCTTAATTGTGTTAAAGTTTAATCATCAATAGTACAGAAATACATAATAGAGATATGTGTCCTTTATTTGAGTGTTTTAATTTTATGCTATTTTATGCTGGTTATAAACCATATTTCAGAGGGAAACATTGCATTTTTATTACACAACATTTATTTAACTGCTTTCACTGTTCATTGTTAAAGACTTTCAAAAGACGTTATGTGTTTTTAAATATACACTGATGAAAATACAAAATACAAGAAAGTTAAAATTAGCTAACTTGCACCATCAACAATATTAAAATGCTGCAGACATAATTAAGCATAAATAAACAATCAGTAATAACACTTTGGTGATTACTGTAAAGTTAATTTGGCTTATCATACTTTCATTTTTGACAATGAGGGGTAAGAGTGAAGGTTTTCTACACTTTTATTTCTGTCATTAAATCTCTAAATACTTTACAACTTCTCATCTTTTACCCCATCTATCGTACCAGCCCATTGGTTCCCACTGAAAACATAAATCTTTGGAAACGGGTCATATTTGAAAAAGAAAAGAAAAGGAAAGAAAAACAAACTTACAATGAATGATCATCATTCATCGTCAAAAATCCACATCAAAACAATTTGGGTCTATTGTTCAAAAGACTAAGCTATATCAGGCTTTGTCTCCACTTTTCAATTCATGTTTAGTGCTGCTGTTTTCATGGGATTTGCTTACATTAAGAAAAAATATAAAATATTACAATTCCAGCACGACTTTGAATTTTAATGTATTTACGAGTAGTTTGGCGTAAAATTGTTAGTTTTACTTAAGTTAAGGACCGAAGAATTCTTTGTCTGTCAATTGTGGTCATTTGTCAGGCAGACAGAAAAGTTAATTTGCACCAACATGAATCATTTTTTTTATTTTCGTGGCTATCAGGTCTGGAAGCAGGGGCCTACTGTATTTCCTTCATATCCGGTCCTGAATGAGATAAGACCAGAGCCAACGGGAGTAAAATATAGTGGACTGAAACATGCATGCCTGCCAGCCCACTGAGCCTTTGCAGCCTCTCTATGCTATCTGTTGAGTAGCTGGCGCCAGGCCTCAGTCTGCTTGCTGTATATCCCATGGCCACATTTTTGGGCATCATGACGCAGATTTGAATGTGTTGTGGAAATTGCCAAACCGCCTGTGCAACTCAATGTTGAGTCAGTGCATCATTGTTAGGCCACCTTCCTCAATAAAGCCCCTACAGACCAGACTGGACCAAAGCACAGCAGAAAGAGAACAAAGCATGGCCTCTGGCCCCTGTGTTATTCCCACACTTCCATTGCTAAGTGAAGAGAGTACAAAAAAACATGACAAAGGAGGCTTAGATGTCTCTATTGGCATTCGCATCAAAACAATATTTGTGGAGGAACCAGTTTGTAATATAATACAGAATAATTCAAACATAAGATCAAATGTCAAAATGGTAGGTGCTAGCATATCATATGAACCATATTTTAAACCTTTCAGAGATATTTGTCCCCTTGAAAGATTGGACCGAGCGCTGTCTGGTTTCAGACACATCAGACATGTTTTAAGTGGCTTTTATTCTATTCTGGGTATAAAATGTCGGTTTATTTTCCTATTTATGTGTTCACTGGCATCCTGTGCAATCAGAGCAGATCCAGTGAACCACAAAATATAAAAAAACCAAACAAAAAACAGCATGCAAATCGGGGCTGTGGCGCAGAAATTAATCCACAGCCTTCATCCGCTGAGGAGACAAATAGTTCACGGGTGATTTTGTCTCTTTTAAACTGTTTAACACTGAAAAAAAGATCTGTAATCCTAAAAAGTAAAGCTCTAGAACAGAAGCCACAATGACAAGAAGCAATGTAAAAAGTTCAATACATTAAATATGGTTAACGGTTAACATCTGGCGTGGATAAATGAACCTGCAGTGGTATTAAAACAGTACTTTTTTTGACGCCCCGACTCTGTGTTACTGTATTATGCCAAAATGGTCGTGACATATTCAGTGATCATGTATTGTGTCTTCAGAGGCGAGCCGGGATGCCCCGGAGGTCTAGGGGCTGTGACTCATGCTTAAAGCCTTTGCGCCTGTGACATGGAGAAAGGAAATAAGAGCCAGATGCCAACAGATATCCACAAGCACATGGCTCACGCGACAGACTCTGCTCTGTGTATGTGTGTGTATGCCTGTGTATTCCCAGCAGTCATACACAAAGGAATCAGGTGCAACTCAAGTGATTTTCCAGGGTTGATTTTGCGTCAAAGTCCTGGCAATATGTTTACAATTCTCAGAAATTCACCTTGAGAACCAAAACAGGACCGACAAAACACGGACAATCAAGGTACCAGACAGTATACAGTAAAAAGTATAATAGCTTTTGATTGTTTATTCTGTAACCTATAATTTTGTCCCAGGTTTCATGATGTTTTTCCAGTATTTTGGCGGGAATGAAAATATTCCAGTGAAAACAGATTTTGCCAACCATGTTTTAAATTAGTAGAATTTGAGACCTGGCACAGATGTTGGTTTCCATCAGAAATATCTTAATATACTGTGGTGTGCTTCCAGTAAATCATTTTAAAAAAACCAAGATCCACCAAACTGGAACTTTCACCATCTGCTTATATAGTTGATTCAAAGAGTGAACTCAAGAGCTGTGCTTAATGAGGTGCAGATTTCCCAAGGTTTTACAAATTTCTCCCTATTTTTACTCAAAAACTGGAGCACTAGTAACCTCTATGCTTTTTCATGCTTTTTCTATATCAGATGAAAGTTTCCATCCATTTGTAACTGGGTCATGGGTACAGGAACCTCTTGTTAGTATAATTGCACAGCATCTGTTTAAATATAGTTATTAATGAGATCTGACATACAGGTGAACACTGCAGAGATTAACACATAGCAGAGTGTTTTTTTAGAATAATTCAGTATTGCAGCATTTTGTGTTTCTCATAGTTCATTGCATAAACATTTTTTCCCCATGTCTATCTTCACCTGCCAGTTTATAGATTTCCAGCACTTTTCAAGTGGTTGTTAAGGTCAAACTGGAATTAAACTGCATTTTTTTTCTTTTTTTTTATTTTGCAGCATACTTATCTGCTCTGTAAATCTACATGTGTTGTGTTCACCACAAAAAATAGGACCCAAAAAGGGAAAATTTAAGTTCTAGATTTTTGTCTTGTGATCGGCACCCTTAGTTTTGCATTTCTTCGGCTGAGTACCATTATTTCTCCATCTAGATAGATGGTAGAACTCATTTCCATTCAACCAATCAGATATTTACATAATGCAGTAATGTCATCCTTCTGTCACACAGTCACACTGACTAACAACCAGACAGCAACCCGCTACACAATGCTGGAACCACAAACTTTGAACAATAACCATATCACACTGGCTTTACTGCTAAATTCTCCTTCTTATTTAACCAAGAAACAAGAACCTCTTTTTGTTCACCTCAGCTTGTTGATAGAGTGACCAAACATTCACTGCTGCTCTCCTGCACACATATTTTGTCATCTGCCTACATCCGTGAGAGTTCACGCAAACCTCTGTGTGGGTGTCAGCATGCAGCTCAAAATTTGAGATTGTGGCCTGCATTACCATATCCTTTCTTTTTGTGATATATGTTGCGAACATAAAGTTACGGTGAAGTAAGTCAATGCTCCTGCTTTGCCTTTTTTGTTATTTCAGTTGTGTGGGAGTTGGAATGGGTAATTTTACTTTACATGAAGGTCTTCTTTACTTTTTGCCTTTTTTCTGGTGTGTTTGTTCTATATCAGCTCATATATTGTGTCAAATGTTATATTACACTTGGATTATTTTCCTGCAGGAGAGGCACAGAAGTGGACAGTTTTATGTACTTACTCCAATTTAATATATGTCCTTATTTGGATTAATAGTATTCATCACCAAAGAGATCATAATGTGATGACCCAGCCATCAAAACTCAGAAGCCGCCGGTTACATATACAACCATCTATGTGACAGGGATGCTGCACAATCAGGCTGACCCTGCCAGAAAATCCAGAAAATTTTAAAGATAAATGACAGATATAGCAAACGCCTATCCCAAATGCATAAATGCATTAGCTGTGAATGATGCTGCATGTCTGTATTGAAAATCAAAGACTTTTCTGTACATCTGGAGAACATAGACCGGGGGGGGGGTGTCTGCAAAACATGCATGTGCCTTCAGAGGGACCCATCAATTTTTATTAATCAAAACAGGGAAGTCCATCAAATTAATAACTGTACGTGAGAGGATCTTGAGAGGATTACAAATCCATCTCTCTAAGGCTGACACATAATTACACTGTGTACCATGGGTGGAAGAAGCAATTATATGATGCAGCATTAAGGCTTGAGGGTGGCCTGGTATAATTAATTATGTGTCTTCTGTGTGGCTAAATACAAAAGGCATGTCTTTGTATGCTTACTTTATCTCAAGAGCTCATGAATTCTCCAATGTGATGGTGACCAGACCGCACTGCTAGAAAGCATTTTCTTAGATTTAGAGTGGGTGCCATGATTTAAACCTGCTGTGCACTAGTTGAGTTCAACAACTTGTATCTTTTGGCTTGTTCGCCACCTGGAAACCTGTAATCTGATACTAATCCATCAACGAGTAACAAGACTTTCAATGAGGGTATTATAAACAGAAAGTGAGCATAAATGGTTCCAGTTTGTGCGTCATTGACCCATAACACTGCTGCTTGCTCATGTACAGCTTTTCAGTTTGGCATGGACCCTGATGTAACCCATGATGTTTATTTTTTTCCACCACATTTTTCTCTGTACTGGAACACAGTGAAATGGATCAGTCACAGTTGATGGTGGGTGTGACCGAGGTCAAATTAGAACAGATTCATAGCATAGAGTCATCAGCATATTGTTTAAACTTGTCTGATTGAATCACTTGGCTTGTTTTAAATTCCCGCCTACGTAAAAAAAACCCTCCATTTACTGTAGCATGAGAATGTCTCCAGTTATACACTTCATACATTCCACCAAAATATTACCACCACATATACAGTGCATTCAGAAAGTATTCAGACCCCTTAATATTTTTTATTTTTTTTTTTTTTGTATTTTATGTTACAGTCATAAGTTAAAACAGCTTAAATTAATTTCTACTCTTTTCAATTTATATTCAATACCCCATAATGAGAAAGCCTAAATAGAATTTTAGAAAACTGAAATATCATATTGATATAGGTATTCAGACCCTTGCTATGACACTTGAAATAGCACAGGTCCAATTTTTCTTGAGTTTTTCTCTTTTTCTCCAATTTTTCTCTTAGAGAGATGGATTTGTAATCCTCTCAAGATCCTCTCACGTACAGTTTCTACACCTTGATTGTAATCCCACCATGGTAAATTCAGTTAACTGGACATAATTTGGAAAGGCCTACAGTAGTCCAAATTAGTGACCAAGAGACCAATAGTCACTCTGGCTGAGCTCTAGAGATCCTGGAGATGAGAGGAAACTCCAGAAAGACAACCCTCACTGCAGCACTCCATTGACCTGGGCTTTATGGCAGAGTGCCCACACTCTTGCCAATGAAAGACACATGAAAGCTACTTGGAGTCTGCCAAAATAGCACCTAAAGGATTTTCAGACAGTGAGGAGCAAGATTCACTGGTCTGATTAAACCAAGACTGAGCTGTTTGACCTCAATTCTAAGTGGAAACCATGGCGCTCAGGACCCTTACACTGGGCCAAAGGCTCTCTTTCCAACAGCCAAGACAATGCAGGAGTGTCTTAGAGACAACTTTGTGATTGTCCTTGAGTGGCCCAGCCAGATCCTTCACTTGAACCCAATCAAACATTTCTGGAGAGATCTGAAAATGACTGTCCCCGACGGTCCCCATCCAACCTGACAGACCTTGAGAGGATCTGCAGAGAAGAATGGCAGAAAGACCCCAAATCCAGGTGTGTAAAGCTTATTACATCATATGTAAGAAGCCTGAATAGCTATATCAATGTGATATTTCAGTTTTTAATAAATGTGCAAAATTTTCTAAAAATCTGTTTTCTCTTTAACTTTATGGGGTATTGGGGTAGAATTATGAGGGAAAGAATGAATCTGAGTTATTTTAGCACAAGGCTGCAACATAATGAAATGGAGAAAAAAATGAAGGGGTCTGAAAATCTTCTGAATGTGAAAGGGTGCATGCACAAAAAAACATCAGTGTAGATTTCTCCTGCAGTTTCTGATTTATTAAGACCACATACAGTACGCATACCAAATAACTCAAACACATCAGCCTGAAGGAGCAAGTAGAGAAGGCACCCATTGTTCCTAAATGTAAATTATGCAAGAGATCAGACTGTGATCCCGGAGTGACTCCATGTTTACTGTATAGTGCACTATATATTTATTGCATGACACTGTATTTTAGTCTTTGAATCCTTACTGTGATATTTATGCATTACGTCGTCCATTAAAAAATTCCTACAACAGAACAAAGAAGGTAGTGTCTATAGCATATCTGCCTCTTTCAGCTAACAGTCCCACATAGCAAAATTACAGTTGTGCAAAACTTCAACTCATCACAAAATAATTGTTCAAAATGTCTAAAACTTTCCAGTTCCTCTTCATTTTTAACTTCATAATGGAATGACTTAACTTGAATGATTATTATGTCAGATACCAAAGATTAAACTGCTGGCTGCAACTCATTCGCAATCTGGTCATCTTCTTACATTTAAGAGCAAGTAGTTTACATAAGGAACACTTGCCTTATTTGTTAATCACTCCATCTTTGTGTCTTTGTATAAATAGTAGCCATCATTTCTTAAGGAAATTTTTTTCCCCTGGTTGTGAACAACTGTGAGAACCCACGGGCGAAACAAGTATATTTTGATTGTTAAAATCTGCAAGTGTGCTCCATTTCAGTAATGTACTCCCTTAACTTTACCAAGCACTCATGTTTAGGTTTAAACGCTGGCAACAGTTATTTCCTAACATAACAAAGTACATTTTTGCGCTAAACCAAACTGTAAACAATATGATGATTCAGTTTTGTAACAGCCACGTACAGTACCACCAAACTACGTTGCTCTGTCGATAGCATCGTCAGATCGGAAAACGTTCTTATTTGTTGTTGTGGAAGGTAATGACAAATAACATATGTTGTCTTTTAGCTTGGAGGTCTTGATGGTTTCTGCACACACGATTGCTATTCATCAAAAATCATACTGATTCAGTCTTGTGCCTGGTTCTGCTTCATTTTCATGCACACCATGCTCAGGCACACAGTTGAGGGATTTACAGATCATAATCGTCTCTTTTTAAGCCCATAACTGCATAACTGCATTAATACCACCACAAATGCTCAGTCAGTTTTTCTTTTGATGTTAAATGCCATATTTGGCAAAACATGTTTTCTCATGGGTCAGAGGATTCATGTAGTATATTTATAACTACTAAAATGTTGTCTAGACAGTTATGCATGGAGAAAATACATGAAACTTAAACTTTCTTTAATGGTCTACTGGTTAACATGAGCGATTATCTCCAGACTCTTGTACTTCATGTTTTATTTATCTATTTTCTTTAGATGTAATCCAATTCAGGTGACAAAGGTAAATTGTCCCCCTAAAAATCTGATTGGTGAGATGTTTGTTGTCTCCACTCAGCACACACTGCAGGACTAATGGAGCAAACCCGCCTCTGTTTAAGTGTTTCCATATTGCCCGATTGCCTTTAAGTTGCACGTTTTACATTTGACCTTCCTGCCTTGCCAACTCACGTGCTATTAAAAGTTGGGAAAGCTTAATGTACCCTGGCACTAGAACACAGATAAAATAAAATAGCCCCATTCTTTTTTGTGCACATGCTGCCAGGATATCATTGTGCTTATGAATTTCAATGTGCAGGCCTGATCTCTGTGATTTATTGACTTTTCTATGCTTCCCACTGTGTTGTTTATGGATTCCTTTGAGGATTTCTCATATTCATATTGTTTCAGTATCCATAACTGGTGTGGAGGTATTGATATAGTGTGGGGCCGTAAAACAAGATAAATAGCAAGCCTGCCAATTAGCCTGAGTGATGCACAGATGGATGTAGGGGTGTCAAGTAGGAGAAAACAGCAAACATATTTATAAAAATGTATTACATTTGGAAATAGTAGCTGCCACAGTAAACACATCATTTAAAAGATGTTTGCTGCAGGATAGCTGCTGGCATGACACTCAGGACTGAAACCTAATGGTAGGCAGTAAGGAAAATAAGAGGCCCACATGGCCACACACTTACTCGATTTCCCTGCAAGCCGGCAACTCTGGTCTTCACCATCTTTGCTCAGATGAAACTTCAAAGACAAGGACGTCAGAGCATGAGCAGCACATATTCATAACTGGGAACAGAATGAACTGGAGCCACGCTGCTCCCACAGCAGCTTGTTGTGCGTCTGAGAATGTTTCTCTCATAATTTTCTTACAGCGCCAGAGTTTATTTGACGAACAGACACACTGAAAACTGTTCCTTTGCCAGAACCAGATGGTGCCGAGCTGAAGCAGGAGGATTTCAATACACAAGGCCCCTATGCAGCATAACTGCAGCTGCTGCTGTAGCTAACTGCTGAGCAAAAAGAAGCCCGGAGGCGAGAATACAGTTAATCTGCAATACGTTTATCCTGCATAGTACAGGCAGAGTGCAACTCTGTCAACTGTGGTTCAGACATATTGTGTTGAAAATAAAGTACAGAAAACAGTAAGTAATTTGGATAATTATGATAAAAGTGCACCGGGCAAAATTTCTGTGCCGTCACTGTGAGAGTCTCTGATTTGAACTCAAGGTTTTACGGATGTTCAAGGGTTAACACCTGCCTTGTTCACATGTCAGTGAAACAGCACACCAGTTTATGACCTGATGCTGACATGCATTGCTGTGTTCTCTGTTAAATCTTAATTAAAAGGCATGATATGACATGAGCACAGTTGAAATTGAGGCACTGCTCAACAGACAATATGTAACTCAATCCATCAGAACGAAAAACAAACACAGCAGCAACCCGTGTTTTTCATGGGAACATGGAAGATAAATTTACACCTATATTTTTACCTTTTTATTTTTTCTCCAGACTGCGTATGTGATTGCCTTCGACACTATTTTCTGAAATATTGCTCAAAAACTGTTTTTACTGAGTTGTTTTTAACTTGTTGGTGACATTTTTCAGATAGTGTTTAATAAAAATATCTCACCACGCCATTTTTTTATGCCATTCATTATTTTCTTGGGCTATTAGCATTTTTTGGAACATTGTGGTCAATGTGGTGAACTCAAATGCAGTCAGTGTCATTCTTGGCCCCTTCTTTGGAGCACAGAGTCTGAGATTCATGTTTTACAAGATAAAATACCGCTAAATAATTACTTCAGCCTGCCGTTATGCATTGTTTCTATACTCAAAACTATTTAGTTGAACTGCTTCTATCCTTCTCTTGTATAACATCATATATTATTTTTACTTAAAGAGGATGTTTGTTAAGATAATGATGGCCACGCCCTTTCTGTAGACCCTCCCAATCGTCTTATGCTTCGCGAATGTCCCCAGGCCAACACTTTTCCTGTCCCAAAAAGGGGTTCAATCATCTCCATGCTGAAATACAAGAGTAAGTCACTTATCGATCTTTTCATTTACAGGGGTGTGCATGGGAGTTGGTTACAAGGAGACGGCAATAGTTCCTTTTTATGTCCTTGATAGGGAAAGGTATCCAGGCAGTTTCTAATGATTTCAGCCCTTTAATCATAATGTATAAAGTGATTACATTGGAAATTACCTGGACACTTGTAACAATGTTGTAAATTTTTCTCAACTAACCTCAAAAAGATGCAAAGTGTAGCTGCTGTCGTAGGATTCAGAGTTAAGAGGCACCTGCTCCTGCACTAGCGTGCTCAATTAGACTAAGACATACAAAACGGATTTCTAATAAGCTCACTACATATCAGGATGGTGGCAGACACAAGCTCTGCTGCCCTCTGTTTCCTTCACAGTTAGTTTTGCAGTGAGGTCATTTTGGGGCAAAGCACAGTTTTGATAACACAGCTCTAAAAAAAAAAAAAAAAAAGAAAGTCAGACTCAGGAGCTTCTCAGTGACGAGAAATCACTGACACTGACGAGGCAGCATTATGAGATACCACCCTAGTAGCCTAGTATGGACCTTTAAAGGAGGTTCGAGTTACTAATACCCTTTAAATCTGTGGTTCCATGTGGTCTGTGGCCATGGCCTGGTACCAGGCCACAGATTATTTCCTACCAGGCAATTAGGAGAAAAAAAAATAATATTACTGAATTATCTATATTACTTTTTGCAGTAATCACCTTGGATATCACTCAGCCTGCCTGTGTTGTGTCTTTCTTATCTTGCTGTCATACCTACAAAAAAGGAACATATTTTACCCAGATTTCTCTTTCTTTTTAAAATCTTGGATATAAAAACTATACTGACTTTGACTGGAAGAACATCATCATCATCATCATCATCATCATCATCAGGCCCTTGAACTGAGGATGCTATGTTCCTGTTACTGTTGCACCAAGATGGCTGGATAGAAACCAAAAACAAAAGTGGCTGGAGAGTTTTTCAGAGGAGGTGGTGCAAATGAAAGGCCTAACATGGGTGTAATGACATTCAAATGTATCACCTACTTAAAGCCTAACCTTGATCATGTCAATGATGTCATGAAAACATCCTCTCTCCCCTCCAGGCTGTTTGCAGCAACATTGCCAGTACAAAACTGTTTCAAAAAGGTTGCAGAGCTCTGCATTTAATGAACACTACTACACTGCTGTCACTTTGTAACAGAGAAAGAACAAAATATAATTGCAGATACGAAGCTGAATGCTGGAGAAGGTTATGTAATGCTATAATATGGTATCAAACAACACAAAAGTGGCTTTACACCCATTTTACACCACAAGTATTCTAATAAATATCCTGATTCACCTCCACTGGAGTAGAACACTTACTGTATGTTTCATTCTGACATTTACATAACTCTCAGCTGAAGTTGGCTCCAAACGAAACAACTTCAAACGTTGCCATGAAAGCACAACTTAAGTTGATCATGTGCAGAAGTAGTGCAGAAAATGAAAAAGAAGTGTACTCTAACAGGAAGAAACATCAACAAGATGAGAAGAAACAGGGGAGCCGGAGAGCATTCATCATTTTCTTTTCCGAGGCAAAAACAGATAATGCTTCTTGTACCAAAACCGTACGTCTGTGAGAGCTAACAAGCTCCTGGGACAAACCCGGAGGCTGCTTTATTTAAAATGAAATCAAAATCCGGTGCTATTAGTTCAAGCTTTACATCATGTGTATTACCGGGTGACGGTCAGCCGTCACTAATATTCAGTGGGTCGGGCTGAGTCGTGGCAGCGCAAAGCAACGGAGAAAGACTCAAGGAAAGGGCACGAGAAGCAGCGACGGGATCCCTTCTCTTCCTCTGAGGGGAGTGACATTTGGAACAAAGAGGCCAGTTATGTGAGCAGTTCTTTCTGGGACAGGCAGACTTACAGAGGCCAAATACTCCCGGCCCGCCAAATCAACCGCCCACGTAGGGTGGGGTCACTCTGCGATGACTCACTCACACACGCACACACACACACGCACACACACACAAACATAGGGAAACAGGAACACACACACACACACACACACACAGACAAACAAACACACACACACACACACAACACACACAAAAACTGACACAAAACATATATTCTGTTAATATTCCAAACTTTCTTAAAAACAAATAGTTCTGCGAGGCAAAGAATTAAAGCTCTCCAAAGGAAATGTTTAACGGAGACGTCAGAGGAAATAAAGATCTCGCTTTCACACTCGTACATTTCCCCCAGCACTCGTTTCTGTCTGCTGTGCAGGTGAAAGTGTTCCCTAGTGGAACTGCCTGTCTGGCCACCTTACTCTTGTCACTGATAGTACGTGCGTAGGCGGCCTTTGTTTTCACTCGCCATCCGGGCAACCTGCCA
Organism: Istiophorus platypterus; assembly: GCA_016859345.1. NCBI lineage: Eukaryota > Metazoa > Chordata > Actinopteri > Istiophoriformes > Istiophoridae > Istiophorus > Istiophorus platypterus. The sequence continues at coordinate 15,199,893 of CM029113.1, read as the reverse complement.
GAACCAAGTAAGACTTTTTATGGGTTGTTTCTAGGGCTCTCCTTTTGTGAGATGACACTACATGTGGCCACTTGGAAAGGCTTCGTCAATATTTCAGCATCCATTTAGTCACAGTGAATTATGTCGGCCAGACAAATAAACACCATTTACTGGAGTTTGTGTGGCTTTGGTGTGACTGCTGGTGGTCAGCTAAACTACCAGCAGCGGTGGTTTTTTTTGCGTCTTTACTCGGAACATTTGTTTGTGTTTCTTTATGCGTCAGGGCCTCCGTAAGAGGGACATGATGAGATTTGGCATATATGTTGCTGTCGCTCAGTGAGCTGCTAATGTTAATTTGATAACTCCAATAGAACGGACTGTTCCCTAGTAACATAATATTTGGCCATAAATAGAAACTAATGGACAAACATCGCCCGGCTTGGCTACCTTCCAAACACCACCTCTGGTTTCGATGGACAGATTTAATGAGTGATTACTCCTGAAATGTTGTAAGTATGAACTTTGCTTTAATTGTGTTAACATAAGCGAGAGGAACTGCCTGGAAAGGAAATATCAAACAGTCGAGGAAAGAAATTGTTTGCTTTCACACCTTGGCTACAAAGTCATCGGTCATTCTTGTTTGATCTGAAAAAGAAAGCTTAATTGTTCTTCTTCAGGAGTAAACCACCAAAAAGTGTTTCCTTCATCATCAATTAGCTCACAGAAAGCAAGTGGTCAGAAATGGCAGATACAACATTTATTATTTATGTTCTTATCAGTAAGAATATGAATACTAAGAGTTGGAGAACGGCTGAAAAGCACAGTTGTGCAGTCCCGCTTCAGTTCATACAAAGGTTATTTAGTTTATCTTCTGTTTTACATGGGTGAGCAGGAAAATCAAGTCCTTTACAAATGTTGAATTTGTTGTTTCTGATGTGACACCCTATAAGTTTGGATGGATTTTGTTGTCAGTGGTTCCATTGTTAAAGAAAATCGCTCTGAAAGTGATCCCGACGATATTGTTCACCACTCACGTAGACATAGTTGGGGTCTGGACTCTGCCGTCCCACTTCATTTTTTAAAATATCTTTTTATTATCTGTACAGCTGTCTTTCTTGGGTAGGGTTAGGCCATTAACACAAAAAATTCCAAGCCTTAAGATCTATTTCCATATTGGTCACTAATGTAAAGCAAAGATACAGGAGTCCAGGGGAGTGGGTAATGTTTTTATATCAACAAACCAACACGATTCCTCCCTTTAGCATGTTATCATCAGTAAAATCAAGCATCTACAAAACAAGTTAATGAAAATAAAATACATACAAATTGTAACTAAGATAGCAACCTTCCACATGCATGTTTCACAAGAAAGTTCCAAATGTATATTAATCCACAGCTGAAAATAGTTCCCCGTAAATGCACTGCTTACACAAGGTTTGGTAATTTCTGCTAAGAACTACAATGCCCAGACGAACATTAGCTCTTTTTTAAACATGAGACAAAAACTTTATGAGTTGTTTTTTCACATCTTCATGAGGAACAAATGATTTGGGCTGCCACAGACAGAGGTGGAATGGTGGAAATTACTGGGGAATAAAGTAACGTGTTTTTAATTTTGGTCATTTCATGGGACATGTTGACAGTTACAAAAATATATAGTATTTCCAGGCATATCCTTTAAATGAAAATATTTAGAGGACCTTAGCATGGTTTGGCTCAAACACAAACTTTTTGAGGAAAATTATTGGTCAATGTCAGTTTGTCGACATCAATCCATAGCTGTGAAACTGACTGAGATCTAAAAGGTAAAATGTGGGACTGACACTGCCAGGAATAGGAGTCTGATTCCCACCGGGCCACACTCTGGACTCGCAGCATTTATAAAACCCCTTCGGATGAAAGCTGCCACCAAAGGCCTTATGTTATGCTATAATAAAGCGAGATCAAATAAACGGCAGGGGCAGAAGAATTGCTCCGGGACTGCACATGTTTGGTTAACGTCAAACAGATGCAGGCATAGTGTATGATTACGGCAATATAGCATGGATTGTATACCCACTCAGACAGGAAAGAGATGGCAGCTGTTTGCCATCAGCGAGGGGGCGCAGGCAGCCCCAAACTATAGGCCGCAGCCGTGCCTACTCAAACACACATGAACGTATGCACATGTTCACAAATATACACGCCGTGCAGCCGGATGTGCAGGAAGAGAGGAGCATGTGGAGGCATGAAGACACACAAACACACTCACAAAATAATCCCTTTTATCTGGGTAATCTGATGTTTAACGTCTGGGCCCACTGTACGCCCACCGCCATCTTAATATGACAGAGCTTCTGCCAAATAACATAAACATCCTGAAATGACCATAGCTGCTCTGCGTCATAATTTTCTTTTCATAACAGAGCCTACTGCCTGGTTATTTCAAGGCTCTGGATGACCCTGAAACCAGAAGTTTTTCCTCACTCCTCTCCTGTTGTTATTTAAGGAAAACTTCAGTGTTTCCCTTTCTGCTCCCTCGCTCCCTCTCTCCCTCTCCCTCTCTCCGTCTCTCTCTCCCTTACTGGGTGTGGTTTTCAAGGGGCAAACTTGTGTGAATGATGTGGACTCTCTATAGTCATAGCTTTGGCTCAGTCCACACCCTTCAGCTAAAAGAGGAGTTTGGAGGAGGTGGAGCAAAGCAACTCTTGGAGCACAGTTTGAGCTTGGACTTGAGCTCGGAGGCTTTTGTAGGCAACATGTACTCACGTTGTGGCCTACGCTGTCTTTGTGCTGCACTCTGATTGACTTTTGGATCTCTTCGGGGGGGTTTTTTGTCATTGTTTTTTTTTGGTTTTTTTTTTTAACTGTCTCCGTTCAAAGGTGTGTGAGTATGAGAACAATTTCAGCTTCACTAAAGTTTCAGAGGTGAGTGAAGTTTGTAGGTCGTGGCTGATTTAAAATGTGAAGATGTAAGAGTTGGCGGAGGCATTAATGACACGTTTCGGCGAGTTGTGCCTGCTTTGAAATGTCTTTATCTGTACTTCACTTATTGGAATAGTTTCAAAAAGTTTACACAGTGGAATTACAATACCGCAAGATCTTTAAATTTCTTCTGAATATAAAATACTCAGAATTTAGTTTTATTCCTAGATTTCTTTTTAAGCCCTGCAACCTTCATATGTCTGCGTATTTGTAGATTTATTTAGTTATTTTGTTTGTCGGTTGTTAATTTCATCAGGAAATACATGCGTGTGACGTGACATGTGAGCGACTGAGACATGATTTCACGTTATAGAAACTGAAACATCTGATAAAACATCACATGAACTTGTATCAGAAACTGTGAATATAGATTGAGTCCCAATTCTAAACTTAATTTGTTCACAGACTGTTTGCTTAAATATGCAATTGTGTTCCGTTATAAAAATGTAACAGTGGATAAGTAAATATTAATCAGATTGGTGGTGTACGTGGCGGCTCCAGGATTTTCAACTTTTATGCTGATTAACTTCTTTTAGTGAGAGTTTCCCATGAACAGCTTTTGCATTTAGCCACATAATGTACTCTGAGCCCTTTAACTATGGCTTTTGCATTCTTTTTTTTTTTCTTTGCCCAAAATTATTGTTTGTACTGATTATACTGATTATACTGATTATACTGGAGCATAACTGGCTCCTCCATTCATTGTCCCATTGGACTTCCTCAGCTCTTCTCGTCATTTTTCCAAAACTAAGATTCAATTTTTATCAGGATAAGTTTCATGTTTGATGTCACTGGAGGTCAGTCGCATTAAACTGGAGGGATATGTTTTTTTTTCAGAGAGTGTTTGGTTAATTCGGATTAAAACGTGAGCAGAAAACTGACAAACAGAATACGAAACTCGGACCATGTGGCCTCTCTGCTCTTACTCTCTTTCTTTGTTGCTCTGTCTTCCTTCCTCCTTCCATACGTTAAATGCTGGCACAGACGAAGGAAGTAGCCAGTCTTTTCCACCTGACATCACTTTGCGATTACAAATACACTCACCACACTTACACACAAAATGGTCTCCCCCGATTCACTGCCTGCCCATTTGGCTGTCTATCTTGGTTTCCTCAGCGAACAGTTAAACTCAATCAGCGGATACTGTCCAGAAAGCTGGAGAAAAACACACCAAAATGACCTGAAAAAACACACCTGCCTCAGCCTATAAGTCAGGGGAGTGTGTGGAGACAGAGCTGGTTTAACTTCTCTGACAAAGTGAGGGGCTGAACAAAGGACTGGTAGGAGCAGCCGCATGTCACCATGACAAATTGCTGCTGACATGAAAATACGTTGTAATATGAAGTCTGTATCCAAAGTGTCTGCAGATTTCTTTGATATGATTTAGCCTTTTTGACAATGTTTGTCATATTTTTGTGTGTCATATCTTACACACACACATGTGCACACACACACACACACACACATACATATATATTACATATTGATTATTAAAAGCATTAATAAATCACCATATTATATTTTTTATGCCAGCTGAGGATTTCTGCTTCATAGTGTCACAGAGAGCAAGTAAATTTTAAAAAAATGAACTCCTAAAAAATATATATATATAACTAAAAAAATAACTTAATAAAAAATAAAAACCCCTAAAATTTCAAGTTCATCAACTTCACTTCTTTTTGGTTGCTGGATTAATATACTACATGACACTTGGTTTTTTTGTTTTTAGTTGCATTTCAATCAAATAGAAAGAGGAAAAAACATAAAATACTTGGATTTCAGGAAATTTGTCTGCAGCATACTGTTCTGTAAAGCTGCTTTACATCAGCTTTGGATCTAATAAAAACATCAGTGGAGGTGTACTGAGACAATGTCCAGGCCTTGCTGATTGAATTTTATGAGCCTGGTATTTAATGTGCACAAAGGAAACCGGGAAAAATGATCCTAGATCCAATATGTCATGGGGCTGTTTTACAAATTATGTTGTTTATAAACAACAGCTTGAGAAAAATATGGACTTAGTCAGACTTTTAGACAAAAAGACGCTGTAGATTTTCACAATAGTAATCCTACAAGGATTCATACAAATAAGCAAAAAATCTGGATTTTATTGTTGTTTTCAAATAAATGTCACTATATACTCAATATTTTTGGAATTATGGCACATCCCAATTTTTCATATTATGCTAAATACCCTTGATTATATATACAGAACTTTTAAATTTACAATAATAAAAAGTAAAAAACCAGATCCTGGATTTAGGAAATATGATTTAGCACATTTACGTCAGCAAGTGCTCTAAGGATGAGTTGGGGAGAGAAGACAAGGAGAGCGAGGAAGAGGACAGAACGCCACAGACTGGGAGAGTTGACAGGGAGACAAGCAGAGAAACAGACAGAGGCTGAAAGCAAAGCAAAGCAGAGACAAAAAAATTAAGGAAAACAATGATGAAAGGCTAATTTTAGGCGGCAGTGGACAATTTGCTCTCCTCAGTGTTGTTTACAGGAAGTTCTTTTAAGGTTCCACAGATGGCTGCATTCACAGAAAGGCTTTTTATTGCATTTTCCAAGCCCCATAAACTCACTATACCTTCATTTATGTGTGGGAAAGTATGATTGCTGCGGCTGCCTCTTGGTTAGAGGTCGGTCTCACCTTGGTTTTCTGTCAAAGTGGATCAGATGCTTGCTGCAGGTTGAGAGTTTGGTCTCTAGTAATGGCTGGATATGTTCTGTGTGTGCGTGTATGTGTGTGTGTGTGTGTGTGTGTGAGTGTGTGTGTGTGTGTGTGTGTGTGTGTGTGTGAAGCAGCAGTTCATTCATTTTACTGTACGTGTTTATGGGGTGTTTTTTTTAAAGGTCAGTGCTTTTAACAACATACAAGAAAAAGCAAAAAAATAATTCCATCATCCGACCAACTCACACACTGTACCAGTCACAGCAAACACACAACCACTGAAGATGTCTGTTGAGCTACACTAAATCAAGCATTTGACATCCTTTCTTAGTCTATTAGAATATATTTATTTGATAAATTATTAAAATTACAAACACAATTATAAATGTAAGGTGTAAAGTGTAATGATAACATTTCTTTTCTTATAATTAGTGTGAAAAAAAACAAATAACTATTTTTGACAAAAGAGACAAAGTAAAAGATGCAACTTTGGTCTATTTCAAGTATTATCATTACCACTAGAACAATGAGCTGACTACTTGATTGATAGAAAATGGATCATCTACAATTTTTTGTACTATGTAAGTCACTCATGAGGGAATCATTTAACATTAGATTTTTTTATTCGCAGGTTAAAGCATCTCAGATGATTGGACTTGCTGCTCTTCTCACTTTAATACAACTGCAAGTTAAATATTTGGGGGTTTCGGACTTTTGGTCAGCAAAATTAGCAATTTGAATTCTAACCTCATTACAGGTATTTTGCACAATTACACAATCGTTTAGACTAAATGAATAAAGTTTTGATTGAAAAAAAATTGGATACCGATTAAAAATACAGATTAATCATTGATAAAAAAGTAGTGGTTATTGTAGCCCTGATTACTTCATAGTATAAAGCTAAATAAAATATATATATATAGTAAGAACAAAGCCAGCAAGGTCAGTATCTTTTGACATTTCCTTCTGCTGATGTATAAGGGTCTGTTTCCTAACACCCAAAACATCAATTTGGTCTTCCAGTCCAGGCTTAATCCAAGACTTTGAGTCCACAGAGCGCCCTTTAAAAAGCTGCAAAGGCACACGTTAAACTGGTACCATCTGAAGGGAAATGAAGTAAAGGACTCCTTAAGGGCTGTTTTGCCTCCAGATTTTCTGGGATGGGAGTCTATAAGAAATTTACTTGGCAAAGAATTTCCACTGAAGTGATGCAGTGGCCAAGCCTCAACCAAATTATGCTTGTTTATTCATTTTACAGGAAAAGTTAAATCGTCCTACGGTTTTTAATTAGGCTTATTTTTAGTCTTTCCATTTAGTATTAAGAATATGATGAAGATTGAAGCTTTAACTGGAAAAAAGATATGAGTTCCAGGTTATGTCCGGATGTTTGGAGGCTGAAAATTGTGCCAGAGTGCAGAGCCGTTAAACATGTATCTAATTATGAAATCATTATGTTCCAGTTGGAGAATAAACATCACGGAGTGCAAGTCTCTCAACCTTTGATTTAAATAACTAATAATAAGCATGGAGAAGGAAAAAAAATACAATTTTCCTACAAAACAAAGGATAAAAGAGAATTTTACAGCAGTTTATCCTACTGAAAAACTCAGATTGCCACAGAGTTATTGTTTTGTCAGTGTTTGTCGGATGGGTATGAATGTACCACTATGCAAAGACCCTACGCTGTATGATTAAAGAAACGGGACTTATTAATCATGATCCCCATAATGACTGAAACCAACCATGGGATGTCTGCTGTCTCATGTGAATGGGAAGATTGTTGAAGTGCTCCACTAATTTGTTTAAAATATAAACTACAATTTGATTTAAAAACATATATCCACATATTGATTGTATATATATATATACACCTAAAAACCTCATGCTGCAACTAAGAGTGTGTTAAAACTTTGTTAATAATTGAGCGGGGAAGTTGAAACACTTAAAACAGGCAGCTATAAGTAATAGATAAACTTGTCGGCTAAAAATAGCAAATAAATGGTCAAAAAATACAGCCAACAATGGTTAGTTAAAAATTTGCAAAAATTTAAACAGTTAAAAGTAGTGGATCGATGTTGAGTCTAGACAGGTAAAAGTAAATGAAAGACAGCTGAAACATTTAGCCTATAGGTCAACCCTGACTACAAGCCGACCCCCCCTTTAGCAACAGCTGTTTGAGAAAAAGACGATTTGGGGATAGTTTAACAAAGATCCCATTAATCAATCTGTGACTGATAGATTCGCTTTCTGTCTGTCTAGACAGACTGTCTTTTGGAGCTCCTCCTCTGTGCCACTCGTAATTCTTGGCATGATTTTGTCCTTGGATCAGTTTTGCAGTAAAGACGTCAGGAGATGCATTGAACTTGTTTTCACTTGTCGTGAAATTACTTCCTCTGTGGCAGCAACGCACATCACACCAAACTTCAGAAACTCTTGCAGGTTAAACTGGTCAAAAAAAACCTCACCCCCTCTCTCCAATCAAACAGAATATCTGATGTTGGGTACACATTATTGTCTAGTCCTTGAATATAAGACGACCCCTAATTTTTCAAACCGAGTATCCATAGAAGAAATACCTTAAATATTCTGCCAGTATGATAATTGGCTAAAAGTAAAGGATAAATGGTTAAAATAGCTAAATATAAGTGATAAACAGTTGAAACAGCTAAAAGTTAAATGGTTTGGTAAATGTTTGGTGGTGTCAATAAAAAGGAAGTTTATTGTATCTAACAGGGCTGTGGATGTTGGAAACCCCTTACCCTCAGGACCGTTTTGACGAGAAGACCAAGGATACAAGCAAAGTCTGCCAAAGTCAGATTTTGTCTTTGGCTGATTTGCACAGAGAGGCCAAAAACTACATTCTTTTGATTCTGTGTGCTACATTTCACAAAACAGTCCAAGCTAGTCTTTTAAACATGCAATGCTGATTTGTTTTTTTGTGTTTTTTTTCACAAGTCCTAACATTTGGCTGTGGAAAAGTAGCTAGAGGCTATCTGGAATTAAATCTCCCCGTCTCTGAAGCTCTTCTGTTCAGTCCTGTTAAGGTTCTCACTGTCTGCTCAGACGTTATGTCTTTTTCAGTCTAACTTCCCTCCAGTCCCCTTCCTGTGTCTGCCTCTCTTTCTCCTATGCCCTCTTCCCACCTCGGGCACAAAGCCAACTGTAACAGCAGCTCAGGAAACCCCCCTATAGGTTTGCGATAATGCAGTAACTCCTTTGTCCACACTGACACGGACACTGTGGCGCCACCACTTGTGGCCCTGGACTGATGCCACCTTAAGAAGTGGACAAGAGATCAACTCACAGAGTCCTGATCCGAACCTTCGGAGGTCACGAGCAAAGTGGCAAAACTGACCCACGCATCCAGTAGCAGCAGTTTTTTTGGGTTAGGGTTAGGGTTAGGGTTTTTTTTCTTAAGTGCAGGTGATCAGACGCCGTGGGTCAAACTAGGACAAACCATCCATGTGCAAGCCCCAGACAGCCCTGGCCAATCATGTGTGTCCTTGGCACGGTCCCAAAAAAAGTGTCTAGCCAAAATACAGCCCAGCTGAGGCTGTTAAAATCACGGGGTAATCACAAGAGAAGGGCCCTGGCTGGTAGCTCTCCGGAGAGTGAAAAGGTACACAGCGGAGGAGCAGAGACTCTCTGGCAGTCAGCAGGGACTCCCATACGTGAGCCCGGTTTGCGTGTTGAGTGTCGGGTTAATGCATTCCCAGACCGAGGCTGCAGTTGCTGATCGTTTGCAGTGGACACGCTTAGGGGCCAGTCATTGCAGCACTTTGTTTCAAACCCCTCTAACTGATTAAAGCATGGCGAGCGAGAGCAATTTTCTGCACAGTTTTCAACTCTATACCTCTCATGCTAAAACCCATGCCAGCACTTGTGGATGTAGGGATTCAATTATCATTTTCCACTGAGAGATCCCAGCAGACGAGCTTCCGGTGCTGTTACGAATGCCACGTTTTTGAAGGCACTTTGTGTAGCGAGAAACTTTTTCAGGGAGCAGTGGCTGTCGGTCACGGTTATGGATTTCCTCGGCTCCATAGAGCTTCTTTCAGAAAAATGTTTGTAATTGTCATGAGGAGCCTTCCTTCGAGCTATGCAGGTTGGTGGGCGATTCATTAGCTGAGCTCTTTTCTCTCTTGATTAGACAAAAGCCAGAAACGCTCAGTACACTTTGTCATGAGGTCAAGGTTAAACATGTGTAAGAATTTAGACTCATTAGTCTCTTTTTTTACATCTTTAATATCTCTCATTACAAAAAAAAACATTTTCATGCGATGAGATGGGCAACATTTGCCTCTAGAGTCTTAGCCGTTGCATGAGGCATGAAGGGTGGAAAATGAGAGAGAACAGAAAAAAAAGCAAAGTGTGTGGAGGGTATTAGTCATGTACATACTTCCTGCTGTTATTGAGTAGCTGAGGCGGTCTGGAGCTCGGCCAGGCCAATTGTTGCTCATTTAGCTGTCAAACAGCCATAGCCAAGAGGCAGCCACAGGCGAGGAGTGAACAAGTTTTATACTGGTTGAAATGTAGGACTTTATTTTAATGTTGTCATGTGAATGTGTTTTTTTGGAGACATGTGATCAGCACTTTGAGGTTGAAATCAGGGGTAATTTGGATTTTTTTTTTTTTCTTTTTCTTTTTCTTAGCTTCAAATTGCTGTGTGTCACTTTAGGTGTGTCCAAAAAAAATCCTGCAGATGAAACTACTGGCTCAACAGCAACTATGTGCGGGTTCATCACTCATGCCAGCATTAATGCAGTGCAGTAGTAATGCATTAGTGCACATCGGTATCCAAAAATACCGCTCTAGGTTGGCGGTTAACAACTGGAGAGAAAGTGCGAGGGAGATGGAAACAAAAAATGGAGACAGGCGAGTTATTAAATTACTATGACTGGCTGTCAAAACCGGGCTCAGAAACAGACGTGCTCAGGGCTATCATTCTCAGTCAGCTGTGAAAGTTTGAGATAGACTACTGCTCCACCGAAACTACGAGAGTCAGACATCGATGAGATGCCCAATAAATCAAACTTGCATCGAGGGACTTTTTGGCCACGTGGGGTCAGTGAAAACAAGCTGTAGATACAACACCGACATATGATGTATATCATATGATATATTTTACATTGATATATAAAATCTTGTCAGCAAACAGCTGCTTATTTACACACCTAACAGGCCCAGAGCAACATTATCATTCATTTGGAAGTTGTATCTCTGGCCACCCTACAAATGCAAGTCAAATATTTTCTCTCCCTACAGCTCTGGTTTAGAGGAAATATCTGGCCCTTTAGCAGCTGAATGCTCCACTGTGTTCAGCCAGTCACTAACTATGTGTGTCTACTGTTTGATGCTGGCCAGGTAGTCTACAGTAGGTTTTTAGAGCCTTTTCTACTGAAAACAGCTGCCTGCTGCATCTAGAAATTATGCTAATGAGACTGGGGAGACTGGACCAAACCATCAAAGTTGCGTGCAGGGAAACCAAAACAATGCACTGAACGCACTGGCAATCACACAGATTATCGTTTGATCCGTTGTTAATAAAAAAAATATTGATTATAGCAGCTTATATGCTCGATAGTTGTTCTCTGCTGAAGTCTGATGCAACTTTCAGTTTGACTGCTGGTTTGAAATGAACAAAACAGAGTCAGGACTAGACTAAAGTCATTATTATTCTTTTTCTTCTTCTTTTTTTTTCTGTGTGAAGCATAAGCTAGAGAAGGGGATCACAGGTGGTTAAGGTCCCCAGCTGGATCAAAGCAGGAGTGTTGCTGGTACATTGCACATAAATAATGATGACTCTGGGCCTTTTTCAGCTTTGATGACATATAGTAATAATAATGATACGATAAAGTTTTTATTTGTAGGGGTGTTGGATTTACCGAGGCCAGAGAATTGTCTTTGATGTGATGTGTTTATTGTAAAGGTGATGATTAGGGTGCATGTGTGTGTATGTGTGTGTGTGCGTGTGTGTGAGCTGAGCCTTCAGCAGACTCAAATAAATCATTTCCCACCGCTAACGTTATTCTCCACATAGATTAAGAGTTTTGGCCAGCAGCAGCAGAAACATTTTACTGAGAATATCAGCGTCAGGGGGAAAAGGAAGCCTGCTGTTTACTCTGGATTGGTCACTCGTATTTCCTGCTCTGTCAAACACTATGTCGAGATAAATATTTGCAAAGGCCGGCCACGTGCACCCTTTTTCTCCCTTTTCTGTGGTTTTCATCTTTCTGAGAATCAATTTTCAATTAGCAAAGAAGACAGTTGGTTCAAAGCTGTTTCAAAGGACAAAGAACTGCTTGCTTAAGTTCCTAATCATTTAAGTGTCATACTGAGTAATGGACGTCTTTTTGCCTAATTAATGTTTTTGCTGCTGAACTGCACAAGCTCTTCTAGAGCACTTCTCCCATTTTCTTTTTTCTTCTCTTCTTAACAGCTCGCTCAAGTGCTTTGTGACAGGAAGCTCGTGGTCACAAATGCAGGAACACCACATGTAGCTTTATTCCGCACCAAATGAAATACAGGAAAACTATTTTTTCAAATGTTGGTACAGGCTGGAAATAGGTACAAAGGACTACATTATGATATATGAAAAGAATCCCTACCATGACACATTCAAAGATTGATTTGGGCTAATCAGATGACAGAAATGTCACCTACTTATCATTAGTTTATATAGTAGTAGTTGCCTAAAGCATCTCAGGAACACAAAAACCCTTCAGTTAATCAAAACAATCATATGATGTAGCAAAGAGAGGACTCACAGACAGAGCTTTAGAAACAGCTTTTATACAACCCACAAACTGCTCAACATCTAATATGTCAGTGATTGCAAAATCTGTGGCTCTTGAGACAAATCTGAGGGGTTACTAGATAATCAACAGGATAGGAAATACTAGCTCACTTCACTTGTAAAAATTATCCAAATAAAACAAGGAAAAAAAACACCAGTCTTTGGTTTAATTTGTGCATGGTAAACAACTGCAAACCGTTATGAGACAAAAGCTAAAAACATGGGCAACCATTAATAGATCATCATAGATAGAAGTGGCCAATGCTAAGGGTAAATTTTTAAATATTATAATGCAATAATAAAGAGACATTTTGATGACTAGAACCTGCCTAAGCTTATAGCATATTATGGGTAAACCACCTTCTCTTGTGTAACAAGTTGTAGGAATTCTTTTTTTTTTCTTTAGTACAAGGATTTTCCTTCATAGAAAATTTTTTTCAAATTCCTGGAAAAACCTAAAATACATTCAAGATTACCTGAACTGATTTGAATTGAAAACCCTGAGAGAAATTCAGCTCTGCGTCATGCAATGTTTGACAGAAGAACCCTGGAGCCATTTTGGCGATTCTGACTTCTGTTATTCCTGCTGCTTCAATATAGGTTTGATGCTTATGTTGTGTGATAGTACGGAAATGTAAAGCTTGACTCGCTGACAAGCAAACCAACACAGTTCTCCTCCGCTCCAAAATAGTACCTCGCACAAGCTTGATTGGTTGCTCGCACACAGTCTCACAAACACTCGTTGACACACCTGCCTTCGTGCCGACAATCAGTGACATCCTGTGGATCTAAAATACAGCTCTGTTTTTCCAGGTGCGTCAGGGAAGGAAAACCCGCGCCTGGTGTGTGGGTGTGTGGGTGTGCATGTGTTAGCATTTGAAAGTGTGTTTCAGAGTGTGTGTGTCTGTGTTTCCCATAATTACATAGTGATGAGGGAGTAAATGTGCTCTGCTGGGCTGATGTGTGCTCAGATAGACACCTGCAGTCTATGCTCTCTCTCTCTCTCTCTCTCTCTCTCTCTCTCTCTCTGTCTGTCCTCAACTACAACATTTGCTCACCAAAACATACATCTTTTTCCTAGCAATTTTCTGTGTTTCTCTCGCTGCCCTCACACTTCTCCACCCCTTCCTCCTCTTCTTCCTACTCCTCCTCTTGTGCCTCCATCTTCCAAAACAGGATTCTGAGTACTTGGTTTAGCTGGAGGGATTCCTGGCAGAGTGATTTGGTTGTGATGTAATGTAAATCACATTGCCAGGGATTTCCAACCAGCTACAGCTGAAACCCACACGCTAGTCTCCTACACCTGATGGCTGCTCTGCAACGCCCACATGGGCAGAAGTCACTGCCCTGAATCCTCTTCTAAATGTTTAATAATGAATCCCTTTCAAAATTAATTCAGCCTCATGATCTTCTAACCTTGTCAAAGCAACAGTTTTGGGAAATATTGTTTTCTCACTGAGGGTTAGATGAGAAGATTAAAACCACTCTCATGTCTGCAGTGTAAATATAATGTGTTTAGCTTAGCTTAGCATGAGACTGGAAACTGGGGGAAACAACGAGCACCAGTAAAGCCCACTAAAACATTATACTGCATCTCGTTTATTTTATTCCATGCAAAAATCAAAATGCGAAAACTACATGTTGGCATTTTATGGATGCTATGCGCAGTAACTTTTCAAAGTCTTCCCTGATTTTTACACTTCACTTTTTTGTGTATTAAACAAGACACCATCGTTAACAAGCTTTTCATCTGTATGAGAAAATGTACGGACAGGAGAGGATAACCAGTGCGGTGCGGATTCCCTCAGTATGTGTTTTGTGCAGAGTTTTGTGGAGGTGCAGGACTTAGCTCGCTCCGTGAACAGTTCAGTTAAAGCCTGTGTTCACAGTGGCTAAGTTCCGCTCCTCACAAGCCTTTCCAGCTTTTTACTCCCACTGATACGACAGCTGTAAGAAGTCAACATGGAATCAAAGTTCTCCGTGAAATTATGTGCTGCTGCAACCCAATATACAGCATTGTAAGGGGCCTGATTTCAAGGAGATGAACCTAGTAAATATCATTGAGGTTTGCTACTCTCATATTGTTTGTCTTACTAACATAATAGACAAGACATAATGTTTCCTTGCAAACCATTCAGTCATATTAAGTTGTTAATGATGGACTGGCACGATAGGCTCAGAGACATTTAGGAAAAATACTTACTTTCCTCTCTGACAATTGCTTCTATCTTTTCTTGATAACAGATGGGGGATACAAGGTTATTTGGCATGCTGTCAGAGAAGATGAAGATGAGGGTCCTGAGAAAAAGAGAGATGAGTAAGAAAAAGAGGGAAGGAGGGAGGAGGCAGTGAGGGCTTAGCCATACAGGAAGGAAGTACAGGAAATGTCCAAGTGGGAAAACAAGTAGCAATGTAATTGTGAACCCTGAGCTCATTTACTGTCTGGGTGGCCATGAAGGGAAAGCACTGATTGTGTGTGTGTGTGTGTGTGTGTGTGTGTGTGTGTGTGTGTGTGTGTGTGTGTGTGTGCGCACGCTACAAGTAAAGTATGCAGCCACTCATGTATATTGGGAAAAAAACGGCTTTTGCAAACTGTGCATGGACGGTGCTGCTAAAATTGTTCATCTCTTTTTCTTTTTTTTTTTAACATGTATGTTTTTTTAAACAACAGACTGCATCGTACCATATTTCAGCTGTAACACAAACTAAGCGTTACATACTCAAGCGTTACTATTCCTTTTGCATATGGTTATACTCTTTGTAATGCAGCTATATTTATTACACAGACAGGAGACAACTTTTTTCTATGACTAGACAAATAAAGTATACTGTATAAACAAGTATGAGCTTTTCCTCAATACAAAGACAAAACAGCAGCTAATGAACATTGGATTAATATGATTTTTGGCACAATAGTCAGGACAGTTTATACTGAGGTTCTTCTTTTGGTCTTTAATGTTACAGACCCTGTTCACTGGGGCAACGTGATCAGACGATACGTAACGACAAGGTCACTTATGTCATTGCAAGGGAAACTGTCCCTACAAGCTTTCAGCTACTATGGACCCTACCTGTGAAATTCACTTCCTGACAGTCTCAACGCTACTATCACAAGAATCTATATTAGAATATACAATATCAAGAATATTGTATATGTTTAGTCTGGCTTTTAATTACATTTCTGCAATGTTTCTAATTGTTTTATTTTCTTCTCCTTCCTCCCAGTCACCGTTTTCGTGCTGTTTTATTTCCGTATTTTAAATTGTAACATCTTATTGTTGTTGCCTTGTTATGATTTACTGTTTCAATGGTATAAAGCCCCTCGTTAACATCACGTTTTAAAGAAAACATTTCAGCAATACAGCATAAACATTCAACGGTAACAGAACAACATGGTTTGTATGCAAACACTGATTCAAACAGCATTATCACATAAAATGAATCAAATAACAGTGTAAATCCAATGGCAGTAATGATGGTGATGATTATGTTACAGGCCAGTTCACCTAAATTACAAAAATATCAGAATACAAATATATTACAATGGTATCTAGATTTGCATATTTAGTTTTTGCCTAGATGTGGAAACAGCATCTCTTACATTTCTTCCTCCATCTGCAACATAATCTAAGTGACTGTAATTTTTTCTGTGACACCAATGGAATTTAATGAATGCCTTGAAAAATTAAATTTCCCTTCATGAACTGTGTGCTTGTTATCTGACTGGGCACACTTCACAGTAGAATTACTTTCCATGTAAGAATTTCCAATGAAACTGCTGACAGTTTGTTCAAGTAATTATTCAGTGTAACCCTGTTTCTGGAAAGAGACTGTGCCATTAAATTTTTTGAATCCTATCTCTCATTGCAAAAGTAGCAGAAATATGAGAGATAACTTAAAAGCTGGGCAGCGTATAAAAGATAATCTTGGGCAGGGTATAAAAGATAATCTCATTTTAATGTCTAGATACCACTGCAGACTTAGGTTTGGAAATATTGAGAGAACCGACCCTCTAAATTGAATTTTAAAGGTCGTTTTGTATTTTGTATCAACTGTACCAAAAAACTTCAAGCTGAGCAATTAAAAAACCAGGTGAAAGGATTTTGACGGGAATCCGCTGTTGAGGTAAGAAAGAGTGTGACACGCATCGGCATTATCTGTCTAATTCAGTGTCCAGACCTGCCCCGGCAGTGCACACAGGAAGCCGGGGTGCACTGCCGGTCTTTATTTGCTTCTGTTGTTTGCTTCCCCTTGTGGTGATAACAGGGAGGTGCAGGTGCCTGGGCTCAACCTCCTGTGCCTACTGAGCTGATTACAGTTAGATGTTAAACAAGCACTGGCTCAGTTCAGCAGGAACCGGAGTTAGGCCCTTTAGAAACAGCGGCGGATCGGCTTCCAACTGGGATGGATCTTCTGTCCAATAAAGAGTCAGCACTATGCAAAACGACAATCTGTTCAATCAGTGTTTGCCGTGTATACTGTACTGCATGTGTGGCGACATGGCTGGTATTGCATGTTTTCTCCCACTGAAGTCGTCATTATTTCTTTATGGCTCTAAAAGATCATTAGTTCTCTTCCCACAAAGCCTCTTCAAGGCCATTCATCAAGTAACAGCCAGAGAATAATCACCCTTAATCAGAGTTGAGGGAGCGAAGAACTCACATAAATGTACCCACACATCCTCTCTGAATTTTAAACCTCTCACCGTAAAGCTCATGATGGAGGAAATCTGCTTCTGGCGGTTTTGTATTACTAAAAGATCACAGGAGCAGAGTTTTTCCAGTTGTATTCTCCACAAAGGTTCCAGGAGAACTCCTTTGGGCGTCAATTAAGCAATGCAGTGCATTTCAGTAACTGTTTGGTGGGTCTTCATTCCATTACTTATGGTGCTTCTCGCAACCTAAGACAGAATTGCACTTTAACACCTAATAGCTGAGAATAATAAATGAAGTTGAAAACTGAGGAACAGATTGACATACATGAAGTCCTTAAACATTACAATGATTTGACTCATAAGCAATGCAAAAGTACATGCATTCCAGCAAGTATTTCTTCTTTTGATAGTAAATTTTGCTGATAAAACTTGCATATAATTTTGAGTGCAGGACTTTTACTTGTATTTTTGCATTGTTACAACATTACTTTAATTAGTTAAAGTATCTTCCACCCTTATTTAGAAAATCACTTAATATCTAACCCTGAATTGTGCAGAGGGATAATGGAAAATCTCATGGGGTCCACTTAAGTTCCTATTGGTGTTCAAACACCCCCTCAGCCCTTCAAGGGTTAACCTCACTGTAATCCACTCTTGTTTTCAGAGTATTTGGACATCAGTTAAGATGGTGACGGAGATTCCTTCAGGGAGAAGTGTTGAGGGGAAGTCGATGTGGGTTTGTGCTGGAACACTCAGTTGCATTGGGTTACTTCTGATGAGAACAAGGATGAAGCTGTCAAATCAAACTTAGAAAGGACTGAATCACCGAGGCACGTTTTCAGCACATTTATGGTTTATTAGGATGAGCAGAGACTACTTGCAACATGTGCTGGGAGCTGTAGTCAGAGAGACCAGAGGCTCACTGTCACCAGGAGAAAGATCAATTTTTCCCCCCAGATATATGTATTTTCTGTAGTATTACTTGGGGATGTCTAAAAATATGTATGATATACTATACAGTATAGGAGTTTTGAACACCTCCATTTTTCCAGCTGTTATTTAAATTTACATAATGTGTTCCTGAAATAAACAGAAAAGTTTAAAATTAGATATTTTTAAAAAAGGAAATAATGGATTCTACTTGTTATACTAAATTTAATTCTAAATATTTGATTAATTCTGCAGCCAAAGACACTCATGTGCTTCCTTCTACAATGAAAATCAAATTTGTTCAGAGAGTTTGTTCTAACACTGTTGCAGAAGTTCCAGCAACTGTGTCAGCTGCTTTGCTTTCACCTTCTGTCTGGTTCCTTCCAGCTCCAGGGGGTTTAAGTCTGGGGACTGGTTTTCCTTCATGTGAAGTCACTGTCTAGTTCTTTTCTTCTAATCTTTTGGGTCATTAGTTTGCTGTAGGATGAGCCCCGGACCAACTAGTCTTCCTTAGTTTCTTGCCTATTTCTTGCCTATTTCTCGCCATTCTGATTGCAACATACAGTACTGCATCCTGCACTACAGTATTGAGTCAATTAACCAGTTTCTTTAACCCTGAAAAAGGTCTGTTTTCTTTGAGATTTACAGGATTTTTCAGTTTTTCGTGACCTAAACATTTTTTGTTTTTGTTTTTTTTAACCTTGTGCAGTTTACCGCTGAACTTCTTACCATTTAACATTTTTCACAGGACTTTAAGTGCTTTCCATTTATTTCTTAATTTCTGTCACATCCCTGTCTGTGTTGTGTATGTTAAACATGAAATCTGTTATCATTTACCTGAGATATTATGTGTATGTATGTATTGTGAGTTAAGCATATGTCAACCACTGCAGCGTAGATGCCATTGCAGTCCAAAAATTATGCCAGGTGAGGGTCACTTTTCAGCTAAAACTGTAATTATTTTAGAGCTAAAACAATTGGGTGATTAATACAATTAATGGGTAACAATATTGATAATTGATGAATTCTTGTAAGTACTTTTTTAAGCAATGATGCCTGATATTTCTGGGTTTGCTCAGTCTATTACAATAGTAAGCTTGATATCACTGGGTTTTGGACTGTTGTTAACTTGGGCTCCTGGAAATAATATTTTGCCCCTTCTTCTAGATGTGTGAAAAACGTGTTCAATTTTTGAGTCTGTCCTCTTTCCGGGGCTTCATGGTGGAGAAGAGGTCTCGTGGCTCAGGTGCTATTCACTGATGGAACCTGGAAGACGTCCTGTAAAACCACTATGTTGCTCTATTCTGATCTATTGCATGTCTGTCTATCCTGTAAGCAGGAGTTCTGGTATGTTGTATAGATTGCTATTACAATTATGCAATGATGATATTAGGCTATATAAATAAAATTTGACCTGAAATTTTATAAAGTAAACACAAAATCATTTATCATAGTGGCAGTTTGGCACACTCGAAAACCTGCAAGAATGCATGTGTCAGTTTTTGATAAAGCTGCTGGTTCTTACTGAGAAAAGTGTGGCTGATCCAACTAGTCCTCCAAAATGAGAGTAATATCACACATACCCTGTCATACCGTCCTACTGTAAAACTGTGTTGTTGTTTTTTTCCAATCACATTTTTTTAATAACTGTTTGCCTCTGACCATTTGAAAAGCCAAATCTGGAAGACCAAGTTCATTCTTAACATGGCAAAAAAAACACATTTGAATATTCATTGATTGCTGGTACATTTAATTTCTATTCAAACCACATCTAAACTAATTAAAAAAAAAAAAAAAAAAAAGCTTGCCTCTATATGAGTATGATATTTTCACTTTTGTTGTCTCCTGCAAGCATATATTAATAACTTGCAAGTCTAATCAAAAAATTCAGCCTTGCATCAGGGTTGCTACATAAAAAAACAATGTTCAAACTTGAATAATTGAATACTCTGTTTATAATTTATAAAATGAACCATTTTGTAACAGCTTTTTTTGACAGCACAGACCTTAGTGCTAGACACTACAGCTCCTTAAATAAATCCTGATCTAATAATATCCTGTAAATATGGGCATAAATCTGTAATTATGAGTTTTGTGATTCTTATTGTGGTTCTAACTGTAAAAAGATGGATTTTTGGGATGAGAACATTATAAAATTGACATGAAAGAAATGTGATGTTTCAGAGGTTGTTGTTAATGCTGTTATATCTTGCCTGCCAAGGATGAGGATATAAGGGATCTTTAGCTCCTCCTTGTTGCTTTTCCCTGTCTGATTTGTGCAGCAATGAGTCATGTTACTTTTTTGTTTGGTTTCCTTTTTTTTATCATTGGGCCTGCTCCAAGTTAATATGCACACATACACATTCATAAACATACCTGCATCCACACAAACGCTGCTCTTACATTACCCCCTGATATTTCACGAGTAGCCTATACCAACTCCCACAAGCTGAATCAGTACTGCACCGAGCCAGCTACATACAGCAGGCTGCATTCTCACTCTGAGCTTTTAAAATCACAACATTAACACGCTGCCAGTGAGTTTTTTTTCTTCATTTTCCAAGTAAGACCATAAAAACACAGCTGTAATATTATACTGAAGGAGAAGCCAGTTCGCGTGACAACAGATCATTTTCCCTATTCGAGAGAAACCACAGCAACAGCTGTGTGTGTCAGCGTGTGTGTGTGTCTGTGTCTGTGTCTGTGTCTGTGTCTGCCTGTCTGTGAATGTTTGTATGTGTTGAGTGCTATTGGTTTTCAAAATTAAAATAAATCATTTAAAACGTGTCTCAGACTCGTTTGTGACTGTCCCAAACCCAAATTCAGCATGACATCTTAGATTTCGATAATTAGAGCAGACTCACACACATTTCCAGACATGACACTTTACCAGTGCATTTCCGCAACTATTCGCCGAAGGTGATTAAGGTGGACTAAAACTGTCAAACATAAAACATGCAATGGATGTTTTTTAAATTTAACAAATATAGATTAGGACAAAGCTGAGAAAGACCGCAGCCAATCTGAAGCAAATTTATCAGCTTTGGGTTTGGATTGAAAACTTTAACTATATAATCAGTCAATGATGAAAAAAGAGTCCAAACTCAGCATTAAATGTGACACTGAAGAAGTTTTAAACAGCCGATTTGGAACAAATCTGTTTTAAAGATAAGATCAGGACATTTGTTCACATTTTGAAATTCTTTTATGAGTGTTCCCTTATTCAGCCGGGATAAGAGATGAGATAAACAAAACACAGTCTGAGGCTATTTAAGCCTTCTTAATTGGTTCCAGTGTGTAAAAGTACACTGAACAAAACTCAGAGACAGATTAGTGCTGTACTCACTGACCCGAGTGGTTCTGTTTGTGTGAAGTTTTGTCTTCGTCTTTGTCATAGCTCTGATAGCTGGCTGCAATAGCTTTGACCTAAGCATCTTTCACTTAGTTGGTTGTAATGCTGATATTTCGGAATTAAAGCTCATTTTCATGGTCAAGCTTGTGGTTCTCATTGACATGGGAAATAGTGTGCACATGAGGGGTCTGAATTCATCACTATCTCTGAGCATAGTACTTTTTTTTTTTTTACCTCAGGGAGACTTAGCCTTTGAAGCACTGTATAAATAGCAGTAGCAAGCAACTGCAAAAGCCTTGAGAAAAGCTATGTTGAATTTCCTGTGAATATTGAATCCAACACTGTAGGTATTTAAATATGTTAAAAGGCTGTGTGCAAGTGAGAGACCCTGTTTACAGTGAGTCAGTAGGACCCTCTTCCCAAAACAGCTGCCGCTAGCCAGAGAGAAATGTGCTGCAATAACATTACAGGTAAAATATTTAACATGAGAATTCATATTTTACCACTATCTAAAGCAACAACATGAAAACATCACAGTGCATGTGCCAAAAGGAAAATGAGGCCATTCCCTAAAAGACAGTAATTCACAGTAAACACCACTCAACACACTGCACATACGTTGTCCACAGTAGTGTAAGAGCATAAATCAGCAGGCAGACAGATGCCATGACATCACCCGTTAGGCCAACAGCGGGAAAGTCATGAAAACAAAAAGAGAAAAACAGCAGGATCAGCAACCTCATAACGTCAGGCTCCGAGACAATGACCGAAAAGAGTCATGATATTCATTTCGTGCGTGTTAGCATAAATGGCAAATACTTTAGTGACATGGGGCAGAGTTCAACGGAGAATAAGTCCTTTAGAAAGAGATTCTATCTTTCGAAATATTTGTCAATCAGCAGGACAAGGAAACATCACTTTACACACAAACATGCATCTGAAGCTTCAATTGCAAGTTTACTGCTTTAAATAGCTGTTTGTGGCCCACAGCTGATATGACCTAGGACCAGTAGGAGGGAATGCACCACTAACACAATTATTCCTCTACAAAGTCGCCCTAAAGTCACTTCACTGGATGTTTGGCAGGACTGCAAGCTAATAAAATGCTAAACAAGCAAAGACAATGGTCAGAGCGAGTGGCAGCCGAAATTTTAAGTTGCCAGTGCAAAAGGATAAAAGCAGGGCAAAAGATTAGATGAATCAGCTTTTTAAATGGAAGGCATTATTCTAAAGGGTGCGTTTGATATAGCTCAACGGCCTGTTGTTTAGTTTATCACAGGTGATGTAATGTGGTGTAAATTATTTTCCCAAGAAATGAATAGAAGAGGAGTCTCCTGCTGTCTTTAACTGCCAGAATGAATCAACTGTCAAGCAGCCAAACAGTGTCACACAGTCTCATGATAAGGAGCTCAAAAAGTCAGTCTGAGAAATGCTAACTGCCTGAAAAAAGATTTCAAATCGCTTCAGTTAGCACGTTGAGTATGTATGTACATGAAGAAATTAGCTGTGCTTGAAACAAAAACAAGGTACACTAGTGTTTAGTCTTTAATGGAAGTTGTTTATGTTTCAGTTTATTAAGAGAAAAGGGGGAACTGTCCCAAAAAACAGTCTGATGAAATGGTTCTTATCTACCAAAAGTGTTTTTTTTTTTTTCAAAAGTAGGTGTTTGAAAGGGGAGTTTGTTTGTCTTTTGCAGTGAGTGGAGTATGTAGTGTGTGTGTGTGTGTGTGTGTGTGTGTGTGTGTGTGTGTGTGTGCAATAGTCTGCAGCTTGCACACTGTAATCCACCAATGGAACAACACCTGAATCCACATACTGAGAAACACTACATTCCACATTAGAAATGAAGCAGCTACTCATCTCCCACACTTCAGTTCTGGAGTAAAGTGATACCTTAATTCAAATTGGTACAATATGCCAGAAAATGCTGTCATTTCTATTTTAAAAAAAAACACTGCTCAATTTGGTCAAAGTGAATCGAACTTCGTAAATTCACGCCATCGACCAGGAGCCAACCGTCTGAAAAGTGCAATCCTTTCAGGGGAGGGAGGGCAAGAGATCCAAAGCGGAGGCGGCTGTCATTGCATATTAGCTACTGTCAACTTTGCTTTAACCGCAAAATGTCGGAGTATAAAGTAGCTGTAGACAGTTATTTTGCACAATTGGTTATTCAATGTGTATTGACTAAACTGTACTGTCCCACTAGCAATTGGACTAGCTCTTTGTTTGGGGAGCTATTGTGACTGACAAGTTAGCTATGTTGGCAAAATTCTAGGGAATTAAGAAGGTTTCCTCCTCCAGTAAGGGAGGGGAAACTGTAACTGTTAAGATTAGAAAACTACTGGATTTATACACATATGAATCATATGGACAGAGGAAATTAATGAATCTTTTTTTTGAGAAATGAATCCATTGTGTGCTTTATTATTGTCTCTTTAAATAAAGTCAGTTTCTATGATATTTTATGATACAATACACTTACAATTATAGGTGTTTTAACAATATGTAACTGGCTAGACATAAGCCACACCCAGACCCTGTCCTTCCAAAAAGAGACAGTTATCAGCTGGGCCCAGGAGGGTTAAATGTCTACACCACCACCACTGACGCTTCTTACTCTGATGAAGACATGATTTGCACCGAAAAGTTAGTTGCTTCACCTTATTAAAAGCTCCAATTATAACTGCCTCAGTTTTGTCCTGTATGTTAAGGCACTGGGGTGAAACTTAGTTGGCTGAGGCGTGGGGACTCCCTCAGCGCCACCTCCGTGAGCAGTCATGTCGTAACCCGGCTTCCAGCACTATCTGTTTTAGAGGGAGGAACGGCTGAACTTCACTGTGCCACTTTCGAGTGTGACAAGAGATTAAGTCAATAACTTTGATTTTTACTTTTTCACCTTTAAGCATCAGCTGTGCTGGGAATAAATCACCCAGCTCCACATATCCATCAATCTACTTGCTAGCCGTGAATACAGTGATATCAATCCCCTCAGTGTTTGCACCGGGATCCCTTCACCGTGGGGGATGCAATATAATCCTAACTCAACCCCCACATCACCAGGCTCTCTTCATTATTGAGGAGTAGTGGCTTCAAACCGAGGACGCTCTGCACTGCACTGCTGAAGTTCTCATCATGTAACAGAGAATGAGGCCAGGCACCCTGGTGAGATGCTTCAGCTGTTTGTCTCACCTGGCCCCTCCGGTTATAAGTGAGGGTCAGAACAAAGATCCATCTATAAATCAAGACATGTGCTATGAGGTTCACAAGTCTTCATAGCTCTATGGTCTGACATAATGGTCACATTACTGCTGCTAAACACTAAAACAAGCACAGAAAACGAGGTGCTGGCATGCCGTCTTGCCATGACTGGTCCCTTAACAGTGCTTAGACTCTAAAAAGAATCCATTGTGTCCCCTGTTCTCTTTGTGTTAATCACTAGCAAGTTTGATTATCAGCCATGCAGCAGGGCTGGTATTTATTTTTACCCACTGAGTCTGTGTGTATGAGTGTGTCATCAATGAAATCTGTAGTCATCTGTGGCACTCTCATTTTAAGACACAATGAATCCTAAATTTGAAATATACAATAGTTTATGGGCTTTTTCATTGAAACCGCCTGCCTGCTCTGGCAAGAGTGGTAAAACAATGGCCTGAAAGATGCTGAGAAGAACTGCAAATTTGGGTGTTAATACTCAGTTCTTTCATCACTATCAGCAACACCTTTCATGCATTACCCACAGTCAATATTTATCGCTTTTTTATTTTATAAAAAAAGAATTCTTCCATTGCTGCTGGTCTCTGAGAGTTACCAAACAATTCCGTTATATGACTACAATGACAAATAAAGTGTTTTATTTTAAGAAAAATATTGATTTCAAGTGGAAAAAATAGACAAACACAGGCCTTCATTTCTGACATTTCCCCACAAATTATTCATTCAGGGACACAAAGTGATGGTCAGGAATCCTGTTCACACTTGGCATAAAAATCCGCACTGGTTAATCTGCTCACAAAATGACTTGCAGATGTGAAGGCACCCCAGGACATAATGGGATCTGATCGTCGGGCCACATGTGTTGATGGTCTGAGACACATTCAACCTCCTGTTGATGTATGAGGGTTGACTGAGAAGTCCATGGCCTATGGTAGAAGGAGATGAGTTATATAGCTCTCCTTACATGCACTTGCATTTCAACTCTTTGAGTGATTTTGCAGATTACAGCATGGTGAAGAAATAGGCTGCTGAATGCAAACGTGGCAGAGAGAGCCTGGAAGAGGACCCCCAGTCCTGGAAGGCCAGTCACGGTCATCACACAGGAGACCATTCACAAAATCAATGATATGATCTTGACAGACAGACAAAAGAGCTGGCGTGTATCCATTCCATTATCCACAAGGAGCATAAAATGACCAAGGTCTCAGCTGGCTGGGTCCCAAAACTCCTTGGACCTCATGAAAAGTGGATTCAGCACAACATATCTGAGGACCATCTTACCATTTTTGAGGTGGCTCCTGATGGATTTCTCCAGCAATTCATAACCATGGATGAGATTTGTGTCCACCACTTCAACCTGGAAATTAAAGAACAATCAAAACAATGGAAAGACCCTTGATCTCTGGCTTCCAAGAAAGCCTAATCAGTGATTACAGGCAAGGTCGAAGATTCCATTTACTGGGATGTAAAGGAAGTGCTGTGGGTGGCTTACCTGGAAAAGGTTCATGCTATTTCAGGGTCCTACGAGGCTGATCCCTTGAGACAGCTACAGGAGAAAAGCGTAGGAAGCTTACAAGAAGAGTTTTCCTCCACCGAGACAATGCCCCAGCCCAAAAGTCAACAGTGGCGGTGGCTGCGATCAAAGAATGCTGAACTGAAAACATGCCCTGTTCACCTGATTTTGCACCCTCAGACTACTAATTTTTCCCCAAGATGAAGAAGGAGCTCATTGTTGGCCATTTTCAGAGCAATGTTGGTGTCAACGCTGCTGTTGACCGCTTTCTGGAGAGCCATGAATTTTTCAGTCACCCCTTGTACGTGTGTCCAGATTTGTGATATCAGGTGAAATGTGTTCACGTGTGCATTGAAGAAATTCTGTGGCAATTCTATGGTATTCTGTGATCCAGGGCTTACCTGACTGAGTTACTGTATCATCCACTATCTCTCACCCTCTAATCTAATGTTTCTCATTTAAGTTTTATAGCTTTATCCAATTTATAAATACATTTAATATTCCTCTTAGCAAGCTGTATGAGCACAGATTCACACTGATAAAATTGACAAGCAGTTAATAAAAAAAAAATTCACTAAGAGTGCATTTGAGATTTTTATACAAGTTGTGAGCTGCAGTTTGTTTCTCATAAATCATCTGAATATTTTGGTACAGATACCATATCAGAACAGGGCCAGAGAGAGCGACGACAGACAGCGAGAGAAAAAGACTGATTAGGATAACGATGATGATCAGAGAGTGGAGTCATGCGATGAAATAATCTGTTTTGGTGTCTCAAATTCAAAAATAGCTACACATGAGATTAAAACAAATGACTTCATTGGCTCGGCTTTGACAATCAACTTTATACTTCCACACAGAGGAATAGATGATGGCCTTATCTGTCCTCACACCCCGAGGAGGGATAAGACTCATTACTGGTCTGAAAGGCTGCTCTATCACCAAATGTGTATGTTTGTGTTGATTACCAAGGCTGAGGTAGTGATGCCATTTGATTTAATCTCATTGACTAACCTTTTTTTGACCATGAAAGGCAAGATTTACTCATTCTCTGCAGCCACCTTTCCTGTCTGTTTTGTCTTCCTGTCTGTCTATGTATAGTTCTGTCATTTTAAGTCTTTTTCTATGACTCACACAGTCCTTCTGTCTCACTGAGGGGAATTAAAACAATACTCTTGAATAGGCATTGTTTTTTAGAACCACCAGGACCTCTTAAGGACACAAAGCCTCTGACTTTTACACTCCTTAAAATCAGTTAAATGAAATTAAGATAATTTTCATGAAGTTAAACTTTAACATTCCACCCTCACTCCACTCAGATATTCTCCAGGTTAACTAAACATCCTTCCACACTGTCTGACAACATTACATACCTTTATGAATTTTGCTTCTGCTTGTAAAACAAATTCTTTGAACAACTGTCACACTTACTCTGAATGGAATCTAAGGTGCGGTTGAAATGGAAAATTCCCAATGCCATTTTTTCATCTGAAAACATTACCATATTATTCAAGTTGGCATAATGGTATTTTTGGAAACACTGGCAGTTTGGGTAGGGTTTAAAAAACAGCCTCTGTGAGTTCTAACAGTGTTTGAATGTGCAACGTGAGTTTGAAATGATGAAACCATCAAAGGTTTTATGGGCTTAGGGAGTTGAAGAACTCCCCCATGAGGCAAGACAAGGCAAATTTATTCATATAGCACATATTCCATTACAGGTAAACCCAATGTGTTCTACATTAAGGTTTACACAGCAAAGGGTGACATGAGAATAGGTACAAAAACACACAATACAGACAACCATCCACCCTCCAAAAGACATTAAAAAGACACACAATAATCCCTCGGGAGGGAGGGAATAAAAAACTGTTGTGCAATTTGAATACAACTACTGTTAAATGGATACTTTTACAAAACTCAAGGTAGGTCAGTGAACTCCTTGAGTTTAAAGCAAAGACAGTTCCCTGCACTTTATCTCTCTCTAACTACATTTGGTATTGTAAACTATTGGACAGCACCCCCTTACACCACATGTGCAACACCACAAGTCCCATTTCTGCCTCATGCTCTGCAGGGATCTCAAAAATGATAGAAACACCTTAGGAAGTTATCATACAATTTCTTAAATTATTACTTAACACTTGAAGCCACCTACAAACTGTTTACATCAAATTTTACTATATTCTTTTGAGACTAGGAGGCATAGATGTAGATAAGCACTATCTTTTAAGCTTTAACTATATCAGACAAACATTGTCAATGAACAAGTTTTTCCTTTTTGGTCTGTTTGCTCGTTTGTCTTTTGTGGGCT